>OY744494.1:4580815-4651815 GCA_963556185.1 Pseudopediastrum boryanum
GGAGATGGGCAGCATACTGATAGTGGCGTAAGCCAGATAGGGGCCAGCATGAAAGGTCCAGGAGAGGCGGAGAGGCAGTTGGCGGGCCATGCCCAGTACGTTGGGGTATGACAAGTCGAACTGAGTTTGGGTAGAACGGAGTGGGGAATATGGGTGCATGGAGGGGCACATGTAAAGTGCCCAAAGGTAGAGCATGTGAGAAAGCGCGGCAAAACTGAAGCCGTTATCAGTGGCTAGTGGACATGTTTTTGTACTTCTGCTGGTCCCTGTGCCCCTTCCAAGCTATGCCATTGCATGCCCCTACCCAAAAGCATGGCTCTTGTTAGTATAGAGTGACATGGCTTTGTTACTATGGGGATGCGCGGCCTTCATCAATGAGGGGTGGATTTGGTGCTGGGTCCAACCCAGCTGCTTTTTGTTGACAGCCACACTTAAATTTTTCATATCTACCTCATGTCAAGAACACCACACCCCGCAGTGGGACTACTATCCACATTCTCAACAGCAGAGACTGAGTGTCCATTTATGAAAACGCCACGCAAGCAGTAACCACATTTTCTATTCTTGTTACCACATTATTGTTGTGACCAACGATCTTGATTTCTGTGATATGCCATAGCAAAATTGCCACAGGCATTGCACCTGAAGCTGTTACAAAAACAGCAAGGTGGAAGAAACAGAGGTTGTATGGCCTTTGCACTGCTTACAGGCTTCTCCCCAGCTCGGGTACTGCCCTGTGTACTGGATGTGGGCACCAATAATGAGCATCTCAGAAATGACCCCTTGTATGTGGGACTACATCAACCAAGGCTTACAGGGGAGGAGTACCTTGAAATTGTTGACGAGGTAAGGGTGGAGGTGGTGGTAAACCCTTGGGTTTAAGATTTAGGTGGTTGTAAGTGGTTTCTCCTGAGGTATAAGGCTTCCATCTTACGACCAGAGCACGCTATGTACTTGGCTTGTGCTGTATTCGTGCGTGGTTGAAGGAACATGCTGCTAGATGGACCATGGCTGTTCTGAAAATCAAGCGCAAAGCACAAGCTATGCCAAGGGACATTTAAGAACATGCAGCACACGACTCTTGGCAACGGGAGTCACACTACCCCCTGCTGGCCAATTATTGAGCACCTTTCATACTAGAAGGACCACTCAGGCCACAAAGAACACGGCAACGTGGGTTTGAAGCCAGAAGCAACGACATCTACCAAAGTGGAGCTGTTGGAGCTGCTAGAAACATGTGCTTGTTTACTGGTATTCAGCCTACGCTTTCCAGACGGCGTTCCTGTGTCTAGGACAGAATCCCAAGCATGAATGTTTTATCTTTCACCAAGTGCTGGAGTTCACCTGAATGAAATTTTGTTAGAGCTAGGCTTGAACGACAATTGTCATTTCATTTGACTGTAGGGGTTGCCGGTACGGGTAACCAGAGCACCAGAGAGGAAGAGTGCAGACAAGAAAAGAAGTGATCTCTCATCGCTGTGTTGTACCCCCTGTTTTGTACCATATATAGAGCTGAAAGGCGCGTCTTTGAAGATGCAGTAAAGCTATATATCAACCACAGCAATATGCCGTGGCTTGCTGGGCATCATTCTCCTGCTGCACTTTATCCATGCAACAATTGCTCGCTGGCTCCTTGCCATCCTTCATTTCACCACTTCTCCATGAAGCTTGCCCTGCTGCTGCAGGAAAGTTGTTGCTTGCATCTTTTTTTTTGAACATGGTAGCACCACATACTGCCGCTACTGCTTTGGCAGACTGTGTGGGACTGTTTAACAGTGTTCGTGTTCTGCTGCTCATGCCCTACCTGGTACACCAGGTTGGCTAGGTGGTTGACCAGGTCGACCAGGTGGTTGACCAGGACGACCGCACTGCATGCCAACCTCCCCCCCCCCCTCCCCTCCTGCCTGCCTGCTTTGGTCACTGCAGTTTGTCCACGCAGTAATGGCCCGCTGGCCCCATGCCGTCCTCCAGTTTGAAGATTTCTCCATGGAGCACGCCCTGCTACTGCTGGAGAGATACCGGCAACATCATCTAGTGTTTAATGATGATATACAAGGCACAGCTGCTACTGCTCTGGCTGGGTTGTATGGGGCGCTGAGGGCACTGGGCAAGCCCATGAAGGATCTGGCTCAGCAGCGGGTGGTGTGCCTAGGGGCGGGAAGTGCGGGGATGGGGGTGGTCAGTATGATATGCGCAGGTGGGTCTTTGGGGTGGGGGGAGCAGAACTGAACCCTAAAGGGTCGGAATCGCGGGCGAGCAGATTGGGTAGGGCAAGAAGGGCGGGTGGGGAAGGGAGGGGAAGAGTGGGTGGTGTGCCTCGGGGCGGGAAGTGCGGGGATGAAGTTGTGTCCGTATGATATGTGCAGGTGGATTGCTGGGGGTGGGGGGGTGCAGGGCTGGAGCCGGGGTGGACGGTTAGATTCGATAGGGGAGGACACAAGGGGTGGGGAACGGGAATGAGGGGTGGGAAAGGGAGAAAAAGGGGTGGTGTGCCTTAAGGAGGGAAGCTGCCAAGATGGGGTTCTGATCTGTGCAGGTGGGTCTTTGAGTGGTAGGGGTGCAGGGAATTTGAAAAAATAAATAGAGAATCATTAATACCTTGGGGTTGGGGAGATCGGGTAGGGGAGGACATCAGGGGTGGGGCATGGATGAGAGTGGGTGGTGTGCCTTGGGGCGTGGATTGCCAGGGTGGGGGTAATCACTATGGTATGTGCAGGTGGGTCTATGAGTGGTAGCGGGGGTTGACTGGATGGCAGGTGGGCAGATCAGGTAGGGGAGGGAGCTGGGGGTGGGGAATGCGAGGGAATGCGGGGTTGTGAAAAAAGAGGGAAAGAGCTGGTGTTGTGCTTGGGGCTGGGGAGTGTGAGGATGGGGCTGGTCAGTCTGATATGCACAGGTGGGTCTGTAAGCGGGAGGGGGAGGGTTGGGGAAGGGGAGGGGGAGGGGGAGGGGAGCTGCGAATGGGTAAGGATGGAGCAGAGGGGTGGGGCATGTTAACAGTGGGTGCCTTAGGGCCCGGATGCGGGGATGGGGGTGGTCAGTCTGATATGTGCGGGTTGGTCAATGGGTTTTGGTGGGACTGGGTTGGAAGTCTGTGGGGACTGAGAATGGGTAGGGAAGGGACAAGGGAGTGGAGGAGAGGAGAGCAGGAATCGAATGGTTGTTATGCTTGGGGCCGGAGGTGCGCTCCACTAAACTGCTTCTAAGCTGTCGTACAAGGCTTCCCTCCCATGCTCTCTAAAACTGCTCTCCCAGCAACCTTGTGATAATCCTCTCCTGGGTGCCCTCCAAAACGCCTGCTTCAGCGCTCTGCTGAAATGCTCTCTTCACTGCTTCGCCGGGATCATGTCGTCAAATACAAACCAAGCCCTGGTTTTGACCTGGATCTCCTCGCCATTCTTCTACAATGCTCTCGTGTATGCTCTTCTGCATTGCTCTCCGAAAGAACTTCCTTTTCGACTCTCCGTAGTGCTCTCCTGCATTGCTCTCCTGGGCGGGCTCTCCCAAGACGCCCACTTCTACTGCACCCCTCATCTGTGCTCCTCACTTGTGCTCCTTCCATGCTAGCCTGCTTAGTGCTCCCCGTAAGTACGGCCCTTAAACTTTGAAAAGAAAAGGCAGGGAGGAGCGGGATTATGCAGGCAGGTGGCAGGCATGGAGGAGCTTAGGGAGGGCTGGGGAAAGATTCAGAGGATGCTGTTGCTGCCATTGTGGCTCCTGGTGTGCCTGTTCTGCTTCTAATGCTTCTACTGTGTCCATATGCCTCATGCTCCACCAGCGCAACTCACAACCTTGTCATATCTCATGATCCAGTCAAACATTTGCTTCAGCCATGTCTCACGTACCCCGCAGACATCAACTACTGTCATGCTGCTCTGTTTGCTTCGCAAGTCGGCTACGGTAGTTATGTGCGTATGTGTGCAACCCATGTGCCGTAGGTATGGCCAAACACGGCCACATAAGCAAGGAGCAGGCAGCTCGTAACTTCTGGGTGTTAGATAAAGATGGACTCATCACAGCAGCTAGGGGGGAGCTGCCTGAACATGTGGTTCCCTTTGCACGACCAGCAACGGAAGGTGGTGAGGGGCAGGACCTGCTGGAAGTGGTGGAGAAGGTGAAACCTACTGTACTGCTGGGGCTTGCAGGTGAGTGGCGGTACAGTCACTAGTGCCTGATTGGTAATGTTACTAGTGCTCAGTGGGTGAGTAAGTAGTGCCTAGTGCCAGGTGTTGTGTCACTGGTGCTGTTTGGATAGTAACTAGTGCCAGGTGTTGCGTCAGTATTGCTGAGCAGGTAGTAATTAGTGCCAGGTGTTGTGTAACTGGAGCGTAACGTTCTGTGACTAGAGCCCAGTTTTTGTCTCAAAAGCTTCATCTGTTACGATGCATGAGCATAAATGGCTTCCATTCCAAATCCATGTTGCTTATCTGTTTGTTGCTGCTGCATGAATTGTTTTGCGCCATGTCCTCTCGCTTATCTGTTTATTGCTGCTACTCAAAATACTGGTGATTCCCTGATCTTGCGGCAAAGGGCATGAGGCTATGTACTCTGGCTCTGTTGCCTCGTCCTTGGACTGCATGGGCTGGGATTACAATGCCAGCTCAGCCTTCCTAGTTAAATCTGCTCAAACAGCTTGCCGTAGCTCATTTTTCTCAGTCTTGTTCTCATTCCCCTTTCCCTCTTCTTCCTCTTCTCCTTCTCCCTTTCCTTGTTCTCCTTCCACCTTTTGCTCCTTCTCCTTTTCCTCCATCCCTATGTTGAGTATCTACTATCTGCTGCTGCTGCTGAAGGTGCTGGGAGACTGTTTACCAAGGAAGTTCTCCAGACCATGGCAGCCCACTGTGAACGCCCCATCATCTTCCCTATGAGCAACCCCACCATCAAAATGGAATGCACATCACAGGAGGCCTTCGAGCACACAGGAGGTAAAGGGCCCTGTATGTGATAACAATTTGTAACGTGCCGTAGCAAAAGTACCAGATGCCTCGCATATACAAGCTGTCACGGCAACACCTGGGTGTCACAGACAACAGTGTAATCCTCCTCTTCCGGGGATGTCCAGTAGCTGGTCTTGTCAGGGAAAAGCATGGCAGTGTCTGTGGAGTCAAGCTGGCATGTGTCTAGACTTTTCCAGATGTACCTGCCTTGCATGTTATCGGCAGCATGTTTGGAAGTGAGGCCCAAATCGCGACCATGAGTGGGCTTGCAGCATCTTTGGGAAAGAGCAACTCTCCTGACCGTGCACACTTGCGAACTACTTTCTGGATACACTGCGCGTCCAATCTAGGTAGTTCAAGATGTGCAAGAAAGCAAGGGACAAGCCATGAGACCTCGGAGCCTGCTGATGTCAACGTCTCTCTCCACCAGCAGCATTCTAGCTAGCATTTTGGACAATTCATCTTTGTCTGAAGAGTGAAGATAGATTACGGCATCCTGTGGGTACTCCTGTGGGTACTCCCGCTCTGGGATTCTCAGAAAATGGGCAGAGGAATTGCATGCTCCTTGTACCAGCGATAGAGGTAGGCATGCAATTTGTGACTCCTGTTACTTGTGTGTTGCAGGTCGTTGCGTTTTTGCTAGTGGCAGCCCCCAGCCTTCACCTGTCTATCAGGGCACAAAGCACCAAGTGGGTCAAGCTAACAACATGTACATCTTCCCAGGTAAGCGTAATCATGATCTCATGGACAAATCATCGTGTTGCAGTCATATACTTACCATCACCTTGCATTGAGATCTAAATTGCTATCTCCAGCAGTACATTACAGAACCAGTCTTCCACCCTAAACATGGACCTGATGCAGTGGCTACACTGCCTTTGACATACCTGGAACCAAGGCCTCAGTCACGAGGGAAACTGCAGATTGCCATAATGTTCTGGATGGCGCCTGTTCCTGATCTGATGGTGCAATGCATCATACATGCTGCTGAGCACCTGTGTTCTGCGATGGCTTTTGCAGACTGGCAATCATCAGGCTGCTGCTGATTTTCCTGGAGCAGCTAGTGTCTCCTGAGTGCTTAACCAGTTGAGCGGCGATTAGGGGAGCAACTTAAAGAAGGAGTGGGCCCTTGTAACCCTGAAAATGATGGTGGCCCTGCTTTTGTATGAAATAGGACACTGCACAGCCTTGAACTGTGCAGCACTACCCGGCACTCGATTTCAACCACTTTGTTAGCGTATAGAGAGAGAGAAGGGACCAAGACTGCCAGCTAAAACCACAAGAGCCGGAGACAGCCAGACATTGAAAATTAAACAACGTTAGCTATCTGCTCTACAGACAGCATTCTTTGCGACTGCCTGTGGCTGCTATGGTGTCCACCTGCTGAGGGGAGGGCAAACTGACAAGGAATTGAGCCCAATTTAGTAACCCTCTTAAACAAATTGATTGACAATAGCACTGCTGCTATGGTGTCCACCTGCTGCTCCCCAGGTGTGTGCTTTTTGCTTTGTATGTGCCGTGCCAGCCTGTCATGAACCCTGCTTTTGTCGCCTAGCGAGCACCCCTGCATTTTTTCCTGTACCACCTGCAGGTGTTGCTCTGGGTGGGTTCTTAGGAGAGACTGAAACCATCAGTGATGGAATGCTGGAGGCTGCAGCAGAGACATTGCCCTTGCTGGTATCTCAGGAGGACCTGGCGGCTGGAATGGTATACCCACAGTTGAAGGTAAGTGGTTGATTGTGACAGGATGCATCTATCGTGTTCCATAACGAGATGGCAGTTGAGTCATGTGTTGCAGCATTTGTGTGTCACAGGTGGTTGCCATGTTAGGTGGTGGTATAGTGAGCTCAAATGAAACTGAGCGACGTTTGATTTTACCTGTACAGTCACTTAAATCCAGAGCAATGTTTGACTTCAAGCAAGACCTGTTGGTTGCTACTGCGTGCTGCTCTGATGTTGCAGGACATCCGATCCATCACCTCCAAGATTGCGGCTGAAGTCATCAAGAAGGCTGCCAGTGAGGGGATGGACATTGCTCATGGTGCTGCTGCTGCCATGGCCAAGGGTGATGCTGCCCTGGTCACTTGGATCAGCAGGCGCATGTTTGTACCCACCTATAGCTCTCTCGCTTACCTCCCTCCAGGCATAGGGGAATGACGATGGGGCTGGCTAGCTAGCTAGGTGTTTACATGTTACGTAGCTATTTGTCTGGCGGGTGTCTTGTATGAGATAGATCACTGCACAGCTCTGGGGCCATGCAGCACACGGCACTTGACTCAAACTTAGCCGGTGTGTTGGGGGAGAGACCGAGACTGAGAGCTGCGGGTTCCGATATGTTAACCATTTTCTGGTTATTTTGTGTATTTGGTTCTTGTAATATGAGTGAGTGGGGCATGGCGCTGGCTGACCTTTGAACCGCCGATCAGGTGGCCACAGTGCCGGAGGCACTTGTTTTAATCGCGGACAGGTGATATATCGCACTGTAAAGACGATTTCACTCAGGAATGTCTACCACCCGTAGATGCAGGCTCAGAAACGTTGCGGCGCCTGGACCAGACATTTCCCCATGCCATGTGCCCAACCGACACTTGACACACTTCTTTACCGCTGAGCAGATTGCTTTGCTTCACATTCCAACAAATTGAGCTGATTTGGCTCCATGCATAATGTGCTTGATATAGAGCCGTCTGAGCAAAGTGCATATTACCATCTCCAGTGCAGTTTTGATAGATGAAGCAGTGCAAGCAACCCGTGTGAAATAGATCACAGCGCAGCTTTGCAGTCGAGGAGCTTAAGAGTATGAGTATCATGATGTAACAATGCCTCACTACAACAGAAAACATGCAACTAACACACTCACAGCACAGCCTTCACCTTGCAGCCATGCAGCTAATGCCACATGTAAGCAGGCACTTGCAGGAAAGCAACAGTCCAACACTATCGTTGATCTATTTGATGAACACATAAGACTGTCCAATTCATAATGAGGCCATCATCAATGAGCATGAATATATCATGCACCTGTACGACATCTAGACAGTTTTTTGTGCAATGTTAGGCATATCAACGGCAGGGGCATCCATATCAAGCACAGCAGATATCAATACTCAACCCCCTGTATGTATTACATTTCATGATATGCCATAGCAATAAGTGCCATAGGCCCCGCACCTCAAGCTGTCACAAAGAACAGCGAGGTGGAACAGAATACGGGTAAACTTCGACATGTATGACAATATATGCATGCCTAAACATGAGGTCCAGCAGCTAGGTCAAAATCACCCAAAACCTCCACTGCCCCAATGGGGGTAAGAGCCTCCCTCCTACTTAAGAAAGCAAGGAGGGCTTGTAAGCCCGGGTGCAAGCAATAGTTGGTAACAAACCCCATTGGTTGGACCTCACGCCACATCAGAAGGGTGAGCATAAGCATTCCTAATCTTCCAAGCAGCTGCAACATATTTAGCTATACACTTAAATGCATGCTTGAAAGGGCCATATACTAAGCCAGACTCCTCATCGACGTCTACACCCCAGAACTCTTCATTAAGCATGCTATGCAGCTTCTCCTCATCAGATTTGCCATCCAATATCTGACATTTTGCAGCAACATCAGGGTCAGAAGTCAGCTTCTCCCACAGCTTTTGCCTTTGTGCCTGGTAAACAGGACAGTCAAACAAGAAGTGTTCAGGAGATTCAACTTCACCTCCCAATTCAGGGCCAAGATCACAGGACATATTTCGCATACCAACTCTTTGCATTACTGTTAGCAACAAGCTTCATGTGACGTAAGCTAATCTTATAACATGAAGCAAAACCCCCCATGGCGCTTTGGAAGCGGCCTCCTAATACACACTCACGAGAACAGAAATGGTACAATCCAACGCCATGTAGATCCATAAGCCTAGGCCGCGAGGCCAAATACCAGCACACCCACTTAACCAACCAGCAACTACTGTTAGCTTTGTGAAAGGAGGCCACCTTGCGGCATCAGCTTTTCACCAGGGATCCAGAGCAATGCTTTACCCTGATCATACCCTCCATAGCATGGGCTTACAGTCTGCCAGTACATGCAATTTACAAAGCAATGCAAGGGGATGTAAGAGACCTTAAGTCAGCAGTGACTTGTGAAGAAATTATATCCTGCCTTGGGGGACTGCATCGGTAGCAGCCACACATACATTCAAGCCATCTTTCCCTGAGCACCATAATCTAATCATTTCCAGGAGCAGTGAAAGAGGATATACATAAGCTTGATCAAACAGTAAATACTTTGAAAGTAAAACATGGTGCCACGCAGCAGGACATGTATGGACCACCCCAACTTTAAGCAAACTTGCAACAAGCACATATCTGAGGGCGTCTGTTTTGTTTGTCACCACTTCCCATTTCTAAAACATTGCCCTGCAATCATAAAACACGCATGATGTAAGCCTCCCGGGACCCCATCCCATGCAGCATGCTGCTGAACATATGGCACCTGTCAGAAAACAACTCTCCCCTTCCCTTAACAATACAGTACACACGCGTACATAGACCTCCTGTGGGATTGTTGAACTTGTTCCAACAGAAGATCTAATGCTGCGCAGCAGCATGACCATTGCTTTCCCCTAGAATCAGGACGCCACAGCTCTCATAATCTCATAGCACCAGCAAATCTGGAACAACCAGCATTTTGCGGCATTCCAATGTGGGAGTGAACACACCATACCCAACTCTGGGGTGACAACCTCTGGTGGCAACAGCTCACCATGTAACTGGCTTCCCATTTACATTGACCAACTTTGGCTTGGTAACCAACCGCTTGACCACCACCACATTGGGTGCCTTAACAGCAGCCTTCACAGCTGCTGCTGCTACAGCAGCTGCCACCACCTCCTCCCCATCTGCCCCTCCTCCTTGTACTGCCTGAGTCAAAGCTGCTGCTACAGCCTCAGCACCTGACCCTCCAGTAACAGCTACAGCCTCTCCTGAATCTGTATCCAACATCACAACCTCGACGTCTGCACCCATGCCACTATCCATACCCCGCCCGCTCGAGACAACAGTGCTACTGCTGCTTGAATCACGTTGTACCGCCTCGACGGTACTGCCCTGGCCACCATGCAAGGTGCCCAGTACTGCTGATGACACATCATCAGTAATGGCGGCCTTGATGGCTGATGGATCGGCATCGGCCGTAACCCCGGCATCCACATCTTCAGCAGCGGCAGCAACACCGGCCCCGATGGAAGCTGTTGTGCCACTGCCGTCACCCTCAGTCGGTGGTGGTGAGGGAGGTGGGGGCGATGGTGGTGGCGGGGAGGGTGGCGGTGGTGGCTTTTCATTATACACCTGGAACGCCGTCATCACAACAGAAGAGAAAGTCCCGCCTCCGATCTGCGCACTAGGGCCGTTCTTTGCATTTGCCGCCATGAGCACGGGGTCATTCTGTGGCACAAAGGAATCTGCCCTGATGAAGAGGCGGTGCCATCCATTGGCTAAGGTGTTGGTGTCCAGTGTCCAGCTGCCCTTGCAGTCCACATGGCCCTTGCTGTTAGGAGGGCACAGTGCAGCATCAGGGGTGGTCACGTTCTTGTACCAGCTGCCCAGGACCACTGGGTCTTTATGGAAGCCTGGGTTGATGGACATGAAGCCGCTGGTGATGTTAGCTGTGTTGGTGAGGATGAAGTTGTTCCACTTGAAGGTCCACAGTCCACCCACAGGTTGCAAGGGAACAGGCTGCTCAAGGTGGGCATGGGTGTAGGCCTGGGGGAGGGAGCAGGGGGGAGGGCATAGGTACATACTTTACAGACAACAAATGGGCCTTCCATATGGGAAATGAATGTGGAAGGGATTGGAAGTATAGCGCTTAAACAACCCTGGACAGCGCATGGCAATAGGCAGAGACACTAGGTTCTGATCTCGTAATCTTAGCAGACTCTGGGGTATGGTATAAAGTCTACTTTAAGCCACAAAACCACAGGGATGGCTGCTCAAGCAGTTGCTCGCCGACCCTCAGCAATATCATGGATGCTTGCATTCAAGCGCACCAATGCAATGCTACTGCGCATGCCAACTCCCCCCTGCCAAGTTACACCCCACCCACACTCACCCAGGGGAACTGCATCTTTGACGTGGTCATGAGGTTCAGCTTGTTATAATCCACCGCAGGGTTCCAGGGGTTTGACGCATTGGCACCAGGAGCACCCAGGTTAGCAACAATCACCCAGGATTGGATCATAGTTGACATAGTCCTGGTGTTGAACCCATCAAAGAAGTTCACCCTAGCCTCCAACCGAATCTCCTGCAGGCCATCGGGCACCCTCCATGCCCCATTCGCCGGCCAGGTGTCGATCCAAGCCGTGAAGACCTGCTTGCACACCGCACTCTTCAAAGCGCAGTTCCAGCCGCCGACCGTGGCAGACTGCATCAGCTCGAAGGTCACATTTCCACCCTTCCAGAAGAAGCCAACGTTCAGGGTGACTGAGACGTTTGATGCTGTGAAAAAGAAATGCTTTTGCACCAGGATGTCAAGGGGAAGCTTGCCTGCTATCATCTGGCCGTATGGCATGCAGGCGCCGACGTGCAAATGTGTGCTGTTGTAGTCAATGTCGAGGCCATCCATGGTAAACCAGGACTGGCCCTCTTGGTATACGCGGGGCTCCAGCCAAGCTGCAAAGAAGTGACCCAGGCAGTTGGTAAGTCGCGATACTGTGGACACAGAGAAACAGGCTGCTTGGTAACATAGCTGCAGTACACAGGGATGCAGGCTTCCTCACTTAACAAAGCCAAAACAGGATGCCCCTCAAAATGCAGGCTTTTCATTTTCAGACCAAGACAGCATTGGAGCTCTTGAGCAAGCATGTGCTGTAGAAGTTATCAGGGGAGAGCCAGAGGTACTTAAGGCTAGGTTGCTGAACCCTATATATTGAAACTTTACCAGTTCCTCCCTTACCTTCACATGTTGGTACAGGCGTGATCAGAACCTGGGAGGGGCTTGGCAATGCAGCATTGGAACCATTGAAGAACACAACACCAGCAGGAGGGGTGGGGTTCTTTGCCATGCCGGTCTCTGTCGCATTGCTGTACTCATCAGGCGCAGACGTCTCCGTGGCATTACCATTATCCACCCTGAGTGCCACCAGTGTCACTGCAGAGAAGGTCCCAGCCCCCAGCATCCCATTAGGGTTCTGCTGATTAAAGGCCACCAGCAAGGGGTCATCAGCACGCACCAAGGAATCAGTCCTGATGAACAGCTTATGGTAGCCATCTGATAGCTGCGTGGTATCCAGGGTCCAGTTCTTGTAACTGCAGTCCACATGCCAGGTCTTTGGGTTGACCGGGCAGTTAGGGTTCACAGTGATACCATCTGCTGAGGTGTCTTCGTCAGCAAAGATAGGCTTGCCGAGGTAAGCCAGGTTGCCCCCGGGTTGATGGAAGGCTGGGTCAATGGAGACAAAGGCATGGGTGGTGTTGGAGTTGCTGGTCAAGATGAAATGGGCGGTGTTGAAGGTCCAATTCCCGCTGATTGGCTTGACTGGTAGCTCAGACATCAGCTCTGCATGGGTGTAAGCCTGCAGCACAGGCACCAGCAGCAGTAAGTCCGCAACGCAACATGAGGTGCTGAGCACCAAGAAGCATGCAAAAGGGGCCTGGAAACCAGAGAAAAGATGCAACCCCTTGGCGGCCCCTTAGGTTCCTGTGCTACAACGGCCCTAGCTAGAGAAGGGTTGACCAGCATACGTTACGTTACATCTGCCCCGCCATCTTATGTCTTTTTTAAGTTGAAGAGAAGTGAAGCATGTACCATGCACAGGCTCCTGCCTGACAAAGGGAAGGGTTTAGGGCACAGCCATGCGGGCGTCAGAAGGAAAAATGGCAAGCACTGCTAAGCTGCTCACTTCTAGACTGATGTCAGGCCAGTTGTTATGGATATCGCCCTCCCATGTGTGTATGGATTTTGCAAAGCAGCTTGCAAAGCATGCAGCCGCTTCATTTCTACACCATGTCACCCAGACTTGTGTTACTAATCTGCCTAAGACTCTCAACACACTGTACATAAGCGGTTACTTCTCAGTCCACCTGGGTACTTACCCAAGGGAAGCCAGTGTTCGAAATCTGCTCCAAGAAGAAATCCTTCCTGTTGGGCCAGGGTGCAAAGCCATTGTTGTTGATCACCACCCATGATCGTATGCGGGCCTCCATACCCCTCATACGTATGCCATCGTGCACCCTGGAACTAGCCCTAATCCTCATGGAATTCAGCCCATCTGGAACCACGTAGTTGGCCTCTGGGTTGAGGGTTTTGACCCAGACCGTGAACACCTATTGGAACACCATATTTGGCATAGCACAAGGTCAAGGAGGGTGAGGACATGTGCTTCAGCTGTGATGCTTTTCACTATGCAGTGCAGGAAGGGTAGTGCATCTATAGACATGAAATGGGAGTGGACGATCTGTGCTCACAAAGGTAGCGTGTGCACATAACTACCAGATTTGGGGATGAGATCAGCCAGCAGTGCTTGCACTCTCATCATGGTGCTGATTCAGAGCTGGCGAAGTCATTGATTGCAAGAAGTACATTAAACCCTGCAATTCTGCTGCAAAAGAACTAGGCCTGATGGCTGCAGTTTTGCTGCAAAAGAAGTAGGCCTGACGGCTGCCCAGCTGAATACCAAAAATGCCGCCCTCATTGCCAGAATGATCATGCTGTGTTGTGGCTCCATGCAGGAGCCAAAAGACTGGCACTAGCCTGTGCTAGCAGGTCTGATACAGGACAGTTTAGTGCAATGCATGGACATCGTGCCCATGTCCTTAACTGCAGAGGAGGCTGACATACTCCTGTGTGCTAGTACACAGGTAAATCCTCACCTGTGCTTGTGTATCAATGCACTGAAACCCGAGGAACCCCAGGTGTGCTAATCGGAAGCAGCGCCAAGCCACGGCCTTAAAAGAACGTTATCTAAGCACATGCTCGTACAGCTGGAAGCATCTTACCTGGATGGTTACATTCAACTCTGGTTTGGAGCAGTCCCAGGTAGGTACCTTGGGTGATCCCGCCTCAGAAACCTTGATGGTGGTGTTGCCGCCTTTCCACTCAAACTGCACCTCTAAGCTGACAGGCTCATTGGGGTTGGTGAACAAGTGCTTCTGGACCACAAGCTGCAAAGGGATGGTGCCTGAAATGGAAACAAGTCACCACCAAGGGATGTTTAGGACACTGCACATGCAGCTTATGGAAAAGGCAAATTTTGTGCGGTGCCAACTGAGTAACATATGTAGAGGTGGGTGTCTCACAGCGGTAGAGCGACAGAGGGAGCGGGTTTTAAAAGGCTAAAGCGCACTGCACAGACTGTGAGTAGCCGCAGCCCCACCTTTGAATCTGGGCGGCTGGTAAAGCACAGTACCTCTCTGAGAAGCAATAGTTAGGTTTGGAACATTACCAAGTGGGAAGATGATGCTGCAGACGCAATACACGCTATCCAAGAGTTGGTGCACATGACTGCTTTGTCATGCACCAGCCCAAAGTGCATGATACCACTGTCATTGTTGCTCTGCATATAAGGTTCTTGAGATAACATACCAAAGCGGGGGGAGGGGGGGGTGTCCCTTCTTACCTCCAATCCATTGCTTATGTGGCACGCAGGCTCCCACATGCAGGTGCATGGACCCAGTGTTCACGTCCTGCCCAAATCTGCAAGCAGCAGCAGAACAATTCACATCAGCACAACCTATCGGAACCAGCAGTTTGCTAGTCTGTCCACAATGCATGTGCAGCACAGCACAATTGGTATTCATTAACTAAATGCAGTAAGGACAGAAGATCTGTGGAGGTTCCCACTGGCAGGGCTGCACATGGACCAGCCAATCCCTCTACTCACCAAGGGCCACTGTAACAAGTCAATGTGTTAAGTGCAGCACCTTATCCAGCATCCAATACAGGTGCAAGGCTGGTAATATTGCCACCACTACGTACCTATGAGAGCTTGAGGTGTGGGGGCTGTGGCATATTTGGTGTGACAAACCATGCAATGGCCGAGTGCAAATGACTGGAGCAGCAAAGCATGGCTGCCGGCAACGACTAGTCCTTCCAGTCCTGTACGTTACAGCTGCGGTTACTTACGGTGTGAACCAGGCTTGGCTCTCTATGTAAACCCTGGGCTCCAGCCAGGCAGAGCAGTTTGAGGGTCTAGCACAGGTTGCAGATGCTTCAGGCAGGGTGCTGCTGTTGGTGTAGGTGGTGGCCTTCACGGGGGGAGGGGAGGGGGGTGGGGGCCTGGGAGGGGGGTTTGGAGGTGGGCGTGGAGGGGGCCGAGGGGGTGGTGGAGGGGGCCTGCGGACATGCCAGGTATCGGATTCATCACAATAGCATAGATGAAATCTTATTGTTAGGTACCTTGATTGGAAAGAGGGGCATGTGCGCAGAACTATAGGTTCATCCAGGTCATGATGGTGCATGTATGTAGAAGATGGAGGTTTTGCAAGATGAATATGCATGACTGCGTGGAGATCAGGAAGCAGTTGGTTAGCTACTTACCTAGGAGGCGGAGGAGGTGGAGGAGGCCTGGGTGGGGAAGGGGGTGGACGTGGAGGCGGGGATGGGGGTGGAGGAGGGCGAGGGGGCCTTGGGGGTGGGGGAGGAGGCCTTGGAGGGGGTGAAGGGGGTCGAGGGGGCCGCGGGGGTGGAGGTGGTGGTGAAGGCGGTTTAGGGGGACTTGGAGGCGGTCTGGGAGGACTAGGAGGCTTTGGGGGGCTTGGGGGTGGTCGAGGGGAGGGAGGAAGGGGCGGAGAGGGAGGTAGAGGCGGAGGAGGGGAGGGAGGTGGAGATGAGTCCGGTGGGGGAGATGGAGGTACGTCAGGTGGAGGCGGTGATGGTGAGGGGTCTTCTTGCTGCAGCAAACGGCGGATGGGCCTGCTGCTACTGGTGGTTAGCCATTCGCTGCTAGTTGGTCCTTGTGCATGGGCTGCAACAAGAAGAAGGACAAGAGCTAGCACTCGTAGGTGAAGCCTTGTAGGTCGCGACATTCGTACTGTATTAACGCCCTTTGCAGAGCATGTTTATAGCTGTTTGCCCGCAGCGAGATGTCACTGCTAAGAGCTTCAGACTGCTCGGATGAGGAGCCAGGGCTGCCAGACCAATATATCCCGATGTAGACGTTAGGTAGGCACAATTGGCTGTACTGGAGCAAGTTGGCCAGGACCTGCTAAATCTTGCTAGCACTCCTCGCTATTGAGCCAGTACGTAAGCCAACCGTGGCAGAAGCACTCGGTGGCATATACTCGTAGAGGAATTCATATGACCTTCATATGACCTTCTTCTTGCTGGCCAATCACCAGGCTGGCCACCATTAAAAAACAACAACGAAGGCCTCAGTCATGAGTTACTGAACGAACTTCTTGGTGAGTTCGCCCGCCGCCCCTTGCGCTTCCCGTTGCCGTTCTGCAGATACTCCTGAGGTTTGAATATTTCCTAACGTATTGTCATGCAAAGGGAGAATTTCCCTGCATCCCAAGGCCTGGCCGATTAGGTACTCTAGCAGCAGACCCCTCCATCCGGATGGGGCGGTGCGTCTTTTCAAGTGATTCTGTCTCTGCTAGCAAATTCTCTCCTTCACGGCATCAGCTCAGGAATTCATGAGCTATCCAGGCTTAGTGAATCGTTCGTCTGCATGGCTTCCTGCCGTCTCATCAACCAGCAGCCACAACCCATCCGAATTGAATTGAATTGTTTCTACCACGGCCATGATCACGCAGGCTGCAATTGAACTTGGTGTACATAAATGCCTCATATGTTTGGTGACACAAACTGCTGACAGATCGGCAATGCATCGCGCACATGCAGTATGCTGAAAAGAGCAGCCCTAGCACTCGGCCCTGCCAAAGGGTACATTCAAGCCACACTGAACTGCCCGCCACTGAAACGCTTCTCCCGCCGGACTGCAGAGTGAACTTGCCCTGTGGAGCTCAAAGCCGTCGGACCAGTACAGAGATGGAAAACAGCATGACCACTAGCAGTAGTACTAGCGCTACATGTGCCTGCTGTATACAATACAGTAGTAGCTATAGATATGAGGAAGATCATATTGTATCAGGAGTTGTATCTGGCTTGTGTCTTTGTGTTGGTTTTTTGGCCCTATGAGCCCTTCATTGGCTCCCAAGGGGTGCCCTTCTGGGCTACTTGGTAATACACAAACACACAAAAATTGGCAACCTGGTAATCTGTATGTACCCCCAGCACACAGCCAGCGGGACTGGGCAGACCAATTGGCAAAGCACACGTATGCTATTACCAAACCACATACTAGGAAAACAACCCCACGAATCATGTTGCAAGGTCATCATCTCCAAAACCGTCTTTGCAGGCAGGGCCCCATGGCATGCAGAAGATAGCTAGACAACTGCTTTCTGATCAGCACAGAAGATCCATGATGAGACTATCCACCCCCTTAGTGTCTGCTTAAACATGTGTGAGGTGTCCGCTTAAATGCATAATATATCTGCCCTGTCTACAGTACCTTCAACATGTTATGCAACCCCTTTTTCTTAAAGCAGCTTTTGGCATGATCATAATCATGGCTCTCAACCAATTGCCAGCCATTTAACTAGATGTATCAACTACCAGCCGCCCAATGCTGTGCAAAAGCCAGCAAGCCATCGAGATCTTTCCACTGGTTATCACCAGCAATGATACCTTGAGGTCCTGGCACTCATACGTCCTTTGTCTCACAACACCTGACAATGGGCTACTCCTGGAGCGCTATAGCCCACACTGTCTCTATCTATCACAAAACTATCTACCACACCAGTCACATTCAACCAGTGGTAATATCTAAAACATACAGTGCCCCAGGTTGGGTGCCTGTTACACAAATAGGTGCGGAGCAGTTCCGGACATGGCCGGTAGCACCCACTTGGAGCGTCACAGTAAATGTCTTGTCACCAGTTTCGGTGGCTTCATGAGTTGGCTCCTACAAATACTTGATTTCTAATAGGGTGTATAGACAGTTGCCTTGTCAGACAAAAGAGGCTTTATTGGAAGGAGATAGAGTACTAGATTGGAAGGTGCTTGAAGCCTCTGCAACAATACTGGAGCAGATGGTCAACTGAGGATGCCAAGCTGAGGGTGTCACAATGACACAAGGCTTCTAACATGTGAAAGCAGACATGTTAAGACTTCTATAACCAAGAGCGCAAATCTGGTTACCATGCACCTGCACAGGACAACATTCCTGGTAGACAGTACATCACAATGGCCTGCAACTGCAAACCACTGAACAGGCCAGAAACAGCACCTGTGTTGTATTAGCAAAGGTCCAAGGCCTTGCATGCACAGAAGCACGGCACCAGCCGTCCAAATATTGCTCTGGTAATCCAGCTCCTTGCAACAAATTCTTCTTCATTCGTCCATGGTCTCGTAAAGAAGGCAAAGCCCGCGCACATGGTTGAGGCTACCTTGGCTTCTAACTCCCATGAACACCACCAATGACTAGACCATGCCAGCCGCCCAACTGGTCTTGCTGCCCCTGCCGATAACATTGCTGCAGCTGGCACCCAAAGAGGGTAAGCCACCTTCCAAGCCCCAGCTTGCTCACAAGCCGGGCGCCTTTAACAGAGGCGCAACAGGGTGAAGAGCAACCGCTCTAGCACTTGCTTAGCTATTCAGTCCCATCCTACATGCTCGCCAGTGCCTCAGGTTTCACTAGCAGAACTAGCACTGATGAATTCTTCAGTCAGCCCGTCACCACCAGCTTCGCCCCATGCCGTCACCCCCCCAACCCCAGGTGCTCCTCCAGCCCTATCCCCTGCCTCTTCACTACCACCCTGGAACCCAGCCAGCCCCAGCTGGCTCCAAGCGTTCACGCCGGCACCCTCTACATTGTAACCAGTTGCTGCACCTGCGTCTCCCGTGGTGCTGCCAACTCTGCTGCTGCTACTTCTGGTACCCCCCACCCTACCCCCTGCCCCCCTTGCCGCAGCATCTAGCAAAGCCAAGTCACTGCTCGCACCGAGCTCACCACTAAAGCTGAATGGCCCGCGATAAAGACCACCACCACCACCAGCAGCAGAAGGCATGTCACCAGCATCGCTCACAGCAGTGTCCGCAGCTGCTGCAGCAACTGCTGCTGCATTGAACTCCCCTAGAGCTGCTTGCAGAGCATCAGCCATCTGCTGCAGTTCCTGCATGTGCTGGGAGGTGGCATCCAGAGACCCAACTCCAGGAGCTGCTTTAGTGGCATCCTCTTGGTCCTGGTCGCCTGTTCTGCTGCTTCTCCTGCTGCTACTGCGGCTGTTGGTGGTAGCAGTCACTATGGAAGATGCTGCCAGCCAAGAGCCTATAGAGGAGATACCTATTGCTGCATTGCCTCTAAAGCTGATGTCACCGGCACCATCAGCAGGAGCAGCAACCTCGCTCCTATCATCTCCCAGGCCCCCGCCTTGTGAGACCCCTTGCCCACCCGCAGCACTAATAGTCCTGTATCCTCCCAGGCTGCCACCTTCAGCATGCTGTTGCCCAGAAGCAGCGCGTCCAGCCAGCTGCTGCTCATGCACCTCTGGCTCACTCCCATGCTGTTGCCGCTGCTGCTGCTGCTGCAGGTTTGTTCCTGCTGGCTGCAGTTGTGCAAGCAAGTAATCCAACCGTGCATGCACCTGTCTCAAGTGCTCCCCTCTGACCGCCCCTGGAGAGCTAGCCCCGCTGCTCATAGCCGGCCTTGCATCTGCCCCTGCATCCCCTGGTCCTGTTGGTGCCCTGCCCTGACCAATGCTTTCAACCCCCTCCCCAGTATCATCCAGACCCGTGGTGAATCTTCCGCCTCCAGACCACAGCCTACCCTCGCCCAGTCTGCCAATAGCTACCTCCACTGCATCTAAATCTGAGAGGCCTGCCCCTGAACCTGCTTCTCTTAAATCTTGCTGCCCCTCCAGCATCTGCCATGTACCATGGGTGGAAGAGACGCCTGGCGGACCTCCCTGAGTTGTAAGCTGCCACAACTCATTTGCTGCAGCTGCTGCTGCCTTGGCCGCTGCTGCTTCCCCAGCAAACGTCCCCTCCTCTTCTGCTGCCTCCTTCCCCTCCAGGTTCTCTTGCAGAGCAGCTGCTGCATCAGCTACTGCCCTTGCCTGAGCAGCCAGACCCTCCTGCTGGTCCTGCTGTAGCTGTCGCCACTGCTGCTTCACTTCTAGTTCTTTCTGGGCACCTGCACTGTGGGCATCATGACCACCTGCTACTAACTGCTGCAGCTGAGATGGGGACATGAAAAGGCCGCTGCTGCCAAGAAGGCCTACGGTGCTGCCAAGAGCAGCATCCATACCAGGGGGATCAGCTGCTTCGGCACCCTTTTCCTCTACCCAGCCAAACCGATTGAGCTTGAAAGCCATCCCGGGGTCAAACCTGACAAGCAGAGCAAGCAACAGAGTATCAGCATATTTCTGGCTTGTGCTAGCAGGTGCACCATTCATTACTCTGAAACCAATAGCAGAACAGAAGGATGAACCCACTTTAACCTTCAGTAGTGGCCATCTGCGCCTCTGCATGATCACGTACACTTGCTTGTACTAGCATGGTCCATAATGCGAGCACAAAGGAACTACTAAAAGCTTGCTGTTGTGAAGCATTACCCATACTCAATGGCTGGTCATGGCACAAGCAGGCTAAGTGTGCAGCAGGACATGGTGTGGTAGATTTCACTCAACCGTACTACGGCGGACCATTCACAACCTGAGCTCAGGATTCCAGCATACATGCTGACCCCACTTCTCACCTTGGTCCTTCCAAGTGACCAAAATCACCCACCCAACCAGAACCCTTGCTGCCAGCCTTTTCTTCTTCCCAGCCAAAAGCAGGCTGCGCCTTAGGCCCTACCCCCATCCCCTGTTCCTCTGCCATGTCCCTCCCTCCTGTGTGCAGCCCCTTCTGCCGCTGATCACCCAGCCAATCATCATCCTGCAGATGACCATAGTCACACATCCAAGCACCTGCCTGTGGAGGCTTCCCTTCCGCAGCCCCACCCCTACCATCCCCCCTGCTAACAGCAGCGGATGCAGACCCCTTCGGACACATCACACCAGCCGCTGCTGCCCCCTGCCCTGGACTGCTGTTGCCTTGCTTGTCGGCAGCAGAAGTGATGTCTGCAAAAGGGTTCCTAGGAGCTGTTGCCCAGTCATGCTGGTACATCATATTGCCCTGGCCGTTGAGGCCGGCACTAGAGCCAGCATCACTGTCAGCAGCAGCAGATGTGGTCGCACGAGCAGAGGAATGTATCATGTGACTGCCTGCAGCAGCAGCATTGGCTGCATCCCATGTCTGCTGCTGTTGCTGCTGCTCAAGAACAGGCCTGTCCTCCTCGATTTGTACATCCACCTATATGACACGAGGCAAAGAAAGGCACAGATACGTCAGAAACATGCCAGTCTTCAGCATATTCTGCTTCCATAAAAAAACGAAAGAATGCCTCTATCAGGATAACCCATGCATGAAAAGCTTGGCTGAGCAAACCTCTGCCCTGCTTGACAGTCCGAAGCAGACTGGGATGAATTCTGATAAATCCACCATCGTCGTATGAGGCCCCCCTGGCCATTTGACAGGGTTGGAAGGCAAGTGACGGGACCTAAACCAGTGGCAGATTTTCATAACCACCACCGCCATGGCATGGCTAGATCAGGACATGTATCTATAGCCATACACGCCACCTTGAATACAGCTTTAAAACACGCCTCAGGAGAATCTTCATAAGCCAAGGACCACCTGTATTGCTATTGCCATGTGCTTAACAGTCCTCATACCTCTGCTTCTCCAGCTTCTCCCCCCAGCTCCATGACCTGCCTGTACTCCACCACCCCTGGCTGGCAGGTAGGGTTGCCACTGCTCTCTCCAAGGAACCAAGCAGACAGTGGGTTGGCTAAGAAGTTGTCAGCAATAGACACAACCTGCCCTCCACCTCCCCTGCTATTTCTGAGAGGCCCTGCAGCTCCTGATCCCTGCCCCCCATTATCCTGCCACTGAAACCCTGCCATGCTGCCTGGAGCGGCACGTAAAGCATTAGCAGCTACCTTGCTGCTGTTCCCACCGAGAAGGGCAGCGGTGAAGAGCTGCTGCTGTGCTGCACGTTGAGCCGCAGCCTTCTGCTTTGAGGCCTTCACGTCTGCCTTGATCTTGCTCTCCACACTTGCCAAACGGGCAAGACGTGCGCTGCCCTGCGTGCAACCACGGCAACCAAGCAAAGACTGTCATTTCAGCAACTTGCATACTTGCAGGCTTCTCAAGAGGTGATGGATTGGTGCAAGCTAAAATTCAAATTGAGTTCAGATGTGGCCCAATAGATCCGCTTGCGCAGCTTCACAGCTGTCCACATGCTCATAACAAAGATATTACAAGCAGCTGAGAGCAAAGTCCGATACGCTTATGACCCTGCAGTAGGAGATGAACTTCAGGAAAACACATCTTGTTCACTTGCCTTATCTGTCTATTGCCAGCGTTCCATGGAGCATGACCCCTGTTGCGGCCGTGAGGTCCCTAGCATTCAACCAGGCTTGCACCCATCACCTACCTGCATCTGCACTGGTGACCTGCACTGCTGATTCGGGGTACCCAGGAGGTGCCCATACTGGCCCCAGCCACCATCCACTCCTGCTGCTGCTGTCCCCTTCCCCTGCCGTTGGCCTGCTCCTGCACCAGACCTTGCTCGTGCCCTGACACTCCCACCCCCACCTTCCTCTGGTGCTGCTACTGCAGGTGCGGATGGTCTTCGCTGCTTAGCTGCTGCACCTACCCTTACCTTTCCCCCGCCACCACCACCGCCACTGCTGCCACCATGTCCTGCTGGCCATTTGCTGTAACCTTCATTCAATGCACCCGCACCATCACCACCATGGAAGTTACCAGCAGCTGAGGGACCACCTGCAGCAGCCGCACCAGAACCGTTCTGGAGTCTCTGGGCCTGGGACTGCATCCCCATGGTCCCGCTGACGTCTTGCAGCTGCTGTCCCTTGCCCCAGTGCTGCTCATCTCCCCATGCACTCTTGTCAGGCGTGATGGTCAGGGCGGTGATCTCTGGGCCCTGCCCTGGAGCCACTGGTGGTGGGGTAGGCAAGCTGGCACCAGTGCTGGGCACCACGAGGTTATCAGCAGTTATTAAATCATCTGTCAAAGGCGTCGCCTGTCAAAAGGGCACAAGGATAAATGAGAAAAGGGTATATCATAATGTACATCACAAACACAAGCCAATAGGGCTGACATCAAGCTTCCCTCTCAATGTGATGGCACTCAGCTGTGTGATAGAGCCGTCAACCAGTTAGGTAAGCTTGGTCGTCAACTTTTATGAGCTAATCCATGAGCGGCACCAGGAGGTAGCATGCATTGGCAATTGTGTGCGCCACCGAACTGGGACCCCCAACATGTTTGGGAAGCTGGCTGTCCTGCAATAGTGAAACCACCAAGGGCCGTCACGTACCAGTATGCGGCTGTACAACCAATATCTACCAGCAGGAGAGCCCCTTGTGGAGCATGTGAGTTACTGAGCATCCTACCTGATTCTGAGTGGGCTGCCAGGTATAAGCCAAGCGTGGTGGTGGCCTCTTTTTGTGGGGAGGCTGCTGCTTAGGGGGTGGTGGCAGGGGTGGCCCGGGGTCTCCCCACCAATCTGGATAGATAGGGTTAGTAGCCCCTTGGTTATCTACATGGGATGTGCATAGTGTAGGCAAACATGTGTTCATTGGCCAGAGCAGACATGCTGCATCCAAGTTGGTATTCAGGTATCCCGGACATGGTGGGGACGGGGGGAACCACTTTTCACAAGACACCCTTTGGCAACGTGTTCTTTGACTCAAAGAGATAGCAGGCAATAACGAGCATACATTATAGAAAGCTTTCAAAGGGGATACATCACACAGGAACCTGCTCATATGAACCCTTCAAGGAAATTACTCAAAGAAGAAGAAAAGCAGAAGTGCAGGATGTGATGCAAGGCAGTTCTTCGAGCATTTGCATGTTGCATGTGTGATGCCTCAAGGACGGCATCGTTCTGAGAGCACATCCCTACGCAGATGCCACGCATGTAGACTTGCCTTGTGAGCGGCGCTGGGGGCTTGTCTTCCTGCTCTTTGGAGAAGGAAAGCCAGATGGCTCCCCTGTGCGCCATTCATCAGGGGGCTTGGGTGCTGTCACCGGGCTACTGCTGCGCTGCCTTAAGAGCCGAGGCCTGCCGTGAGCTGCTGCTGCTGGTGGAGAAGGGGGTGCCAAAGCATGGAGCGTAGGCTCTGAAGGCACTCCTGGCAGCTTGCCCAATCCCACTGCTCCTGCTGGTGCTCCTTTGGGAGACACGATCTGTGGCTGCGAGCAGCTGCGCGCGACTCGGCGATGGGACGACTTGGCAGGTCCTGACGGCTGCACAGGGGCGAATTGTACTGGTACTGGCTGCTTGTGAGCCTGCAAGCAAGAAGCCTCCTACTAGCGTTGACTTCTCAATTGGTGCTGGCAATCATACGACGATCTTACATACCTGCCCTGCTATGCCTAGCCTATCGAATACGTCATCGAGCTCTTGCTGAAGGTTGAGTATTTGCCTCTGAAGCTGAGGGATGTTGCGCTCAACTGCAATGCTGCAGGCTCCCTTTTCCACAAGCTCCTTCAGTTGTGAGGTCGACAAGCAGAGGCCTGGATATTGGTGTTGAATGCTAAGTATGCCATGCAGAACGATTAACTTCACAATCGTTGGCCACTGCTGCTGCGAGTACTGAGACAGGAATGCTCTCACTGTCTTGTTCGTTAAAAGTCCTGGGGAAGCTTCCGCAAACCAAGGCGCAAGCCTCGGATCCATTAACCTTTTATATCTAGGATGTCAATATGCTAGCACATCTCTCCGCGGCTTTTCGCGCCAAGCCGTGCGAAGGCCGTAAGTTAGGTGCATCGCCTTATCAACAGACTAAACTAGACGAGCGGCGAGCCTATAGTACTTATTCAGACTGCGCTTTATTACAAGGTAGTGTCCTTAGAAAGCCAGAAGGGCAACGTTGGTCATGGCCATTTCAAATCGATGATCAAAGAGCCCTGGGCACTACAAAGAAGGGACCACAGTAAATGCTGCTTCATGCTGCATATATCACTTAAGTGGCGTGGCAGCTTCTCCATACTCATTGACTGCTTGCTCCTTTTGTTATAAAACGTCTGTACGAAGGCCATCGACTAGAGCACATGTGCAGTTTGTCACCGGCGTCTTTTGGAGGTTGTCCTGGCTGTAGAGCTCTTTGTGATTACGTCTCTTTAGAATGCGGGTAACTGTCTGTGTTTTCTGAGCATCTGGATTGTAGTTTGCTCTGGTGTCTTCCTACCGCCGTTGCGTGGTTTGGTCTGGTCGTGGAGTCGCGAAAGGCAGGGGAGCGTATGCTAGTACTGCAGTCTGCAGTAGGTGTCCATGAGGCGACTGGGCCTGCAGGGCCATGCGGTATGCGAAGGTACCCGGATCTCCATTAGGCCTTTTTGTTCCGGGAACCCTAGGCGTGGATGCCTCCGCGCTAGCGCAAGTAGCCGGCCAGAGGAAAGCGACCGCGAGCACGAGGCATCCCAATCGGCATGGAGTCACAAAGAGACCCCAGCAGGAGCAGCAAAACAACACCATCAAGCAGATCAGCCTCACCAAATTGATGGCTACCCAGTTGCAGACGTGCATGGCACCCCATCACTGGACTACTCAGACGTGTGCGTAGTAGACCTGCATGCAGCAGGTCACACCCCTCCTGGAGTAGCCCCTGCTTCAGATCCTTTTACCGCAGCAGATTATGGCAGCTGCAGATACGAGTGTGACGCAGAAAAGGGCTTGATCTATGGTGCAACTGTCAGATTCAGTGACAGTGCTGCCCTGAGACTGCGCCGGAGGGCTGTGGTGATGTGGAACAAGGTGAGCTTTACCACCTGTAGGAAGGGACCTTCGCATGGGGAATGTTCTCTGCTAGACAGGCTCAACAAGGACATCTAGATAATGTTGGGTTAGCACAGCAGTGGTGATTGAGCAAACTACAGCTATGGGCTCATGGCCTTGTCTGTCAAATGAATATGCCTGTGGTTTTAACCTGACCATGCAGAACGTGTGCCAACCCTGCAGCACATACACATCTCTGACACGCCATGTGATCCATGTCCACATGGTAGGCATGCAGGTCCAGGGCGCTTCAGCTCCTCATGCCTCCCTTGCCTCCTCATGTCTTTGCTTCCATCGCCATTCCATGCATGCTGAGGAAGTAGTCTGCTGTGTGCACCTAACCCACCTTTGAACCCAGTTTTAGAATGCTCATTCAAAACGGGTGTAGGCGGTCCGAAGCTGAACTACGTTGTTTTTGTCATCCTGTGTTGCTTGCAGACAATGCCTACCAAGGTCTTGATAGTCAAGAAGCCCATAAAGGAAGCAGCAGGACAGCTGCTGGAAATAGCCTCTTGGCTGGAGGGCAAGGGGGTGGAGGTGAGCAGCACAGGGGCTGTGTGGAACATGGGCTTACGTAACATGACTGCCCCTTGCGTTTAATCAGGGCCATTCACATGCATAAGAACCGTTGACTGAGTTGATTGTGGAGGGCAAGGGGTTGGGGTTCAGCAGCTGTGTGGGTGGGGCTGTGTGGAGCATGGGCATTACATGACTGTCTCTTGCATTTAGTCACTACAGGCACAAGAACCATGGGCTCCGCAGCAGCAGGGCAAAGCACTGGTGGACGGCAAGGTCACCAGTTATGGCATGCAACCTTTCAGGTGCAGTGTTAGGTGCAATCAACCGTGTAACTTGCCTGAATTCACCTTATTGCAAAGTAGCTCAGATCCAGAAAGCGAAGAGTCATGTATACTAGGTTGCACGTGGATGTACCAGGCGGTTAAACTGCACGGTAAGCTGTAGTTTGTTGCTCTGGCTGAGGGCATCTTTGGCGGATTGCATCTGGTGGCCAGGCCATTGCTCTTCCTGGTCAACACTGAGCAGCTGTGGTCCTGGTAGTGCAACTCCCTTATGCTCCGTGGCAATTTTGTCCAGGGCAAGCAGCAGGAACTGTGAGGAGTGAAAGGCAGTATTCTGTGCCAGGTACTTGGGACAGAACCTGCAGTGTTACAATTTATATTACAAAGTGGCATCACAAAGGCGACACCCATACAGAGCCCAGCTAGTCTCTATGGGCAGAAACCTTTCAATATGGTCAAGCAGAAGTGATTGACACAAGTGATTGACACAGCAATTTCAGTTTTTATTCTACACACAATGGGTGTTATGGCTCTGATCAAGGGGATTGCTGCCATGCAGGTGTATGTGGAACAAGTAGTCCATGAGCAAGAGTTCCCGCAGTTCAAGCAGTTTGACTCCCACAACACCCAAGTCGACTTTGGCATCACCCTGGGTGGTGACGGGACTGTGCTATACCTGTCAGCCCTGTTTGATGAGGATGTGCCACTGCCACCTGTGATATGCTTTGCTATGGGCACCCTGGGCTTCCTGACACCTTTTGATGCTGCCAACTACAAGTACGTACAAGGCTCTTTCCAGCTGCTGGGCTCACTCTAGATGGCATTTTTGTTGTCTTCTGGCAGTCCTGCAAGCTTCACTATGCTGTAATTGTGGTATACATCTGGTTTATGCATTGGTACAGGTATTCTCAAGTAAATTGTATAGGCGGTTGGCACTTTGGATGGTCAGCAGCTGCTGTTCCTGGGCACATTCCAAGTGGCATTGCCGCATTGCAATCACACCCGCAGCTTTGGTGGTTGAGGCTCGCCCTTGACCAGACATAAACTGCTCAAAGGTGCATATCGTGCCCTGTAGTGCTCTTGGAATGCTAAGATGTCACTCCAATAAACTGCATCTCCTGGATCTCAACTCTGTTGGTAACTCATCTGCAAGAGCAATGATGAAGTCCCTTGCTGGACATGTTCTGCTTGCACCTGAGCGCGTGTGGTGGCGATGGTGTGACCTGCAGGGCTGACTTGTGATGATCACTGTTAAGAGGTAGTAAAACCCTAATGATTCATTAGGGTTTGATTACCTCTGTCACTGTCGCTGGGCCTTGCTGGGCTTGGATGTCTTGGTATATCGTCGCCTTTGTGACAGGCCTCATTCTCACAGACACTGTTGTTGTGGCTTGCAGAGCTCACTTGTCGCGGGTATTGGCCGCAAATCAGAACCCTCTGTACTGCACATTGAGGACCCGCAAGCGCTGTGAGGTGCAGAGCCCTCATGGGGTCACCCTGGCAGTACACCACGTGATGAACGAATGCGTCATAGACAGGTGAGAAATTTAGAGATGAGTAAGGGATGGGGTTTGGAGTGTGGTGGGGCATGGGGCGGGGTAGGGGGGGTATGGAATATGCAAGTAGTAGCTCAATGTGGAGATGGTGCTGCTGAAGTTCTCAATGTCATACCAGGGGCCCGATGAGGGGGGGAGGCAACAGCGGCATTTTCACACACATTTTCCTGATAAATATTGGAAAGCCATTCCTTGCCTGTAATTTGTGGCATGTTTGGCATGTTTGGAACTGGATGGTGAGCTCGCCTGTAGAGCCGGAGGTTTACTGGGGTATGCAGAACAGCGGCATACCAATACATTTCATGACGAGCCTTAGGCAAAAGTGCCATAGGCCACACACTCCACAGTGCCATTTTTAACACACTTCAGGCTGTAACAAACATAGCAAGGTCAAACAAAACAGCGGTTTTAAAATATGTACTGCTACGGTATAAGCCCTGTGGGTTTAGCTGTAACGGTGGAGATGGAGTTTTGAAGCATGCCATTCCTCCTTGGGTCACCTTTAGAGGGGGAGCTTAACAGTCATCCTGGACGAAAAGGGCAATGCACCCTCCTCCATTCCTTGCTTTCCACATGCGTAGCGGGAACCTTGGATGATCTGCAAGCTTCAAATTTATTTGAACTCGATTGTTTTTTTACTTGCTGTTCTGCAGGGGCGCTCTTTGAACATGTCTTGATGTAGTGAGTCGCTTGACGTGGTCAAGGCCGTTGTTCTTTCAAACTGGGGCGTCTGCTGCCCTTCGCTTCTGCAGCGCCGCTGTCTCAAAGTAGCATCAAAGTAAACATACCCAGAGCCATTTTCGCTAACCTGCTGCTTCTGCTACCCTGGACCCTTGCAGGGGTGCCTTCCCAGGTGCTGTGTACCTTGAGCTCTTTGTTGATGGCGGCTTTGTGACGACTGTTGAAGCAGATGGTCTCATCATTGCAACCCCTTCAGGCAGTACAGCATACAGCATGTCTGCTGGGGGGTCGATGATTGCCCCTAGTGTCCCTTGTACCCTGCTGACGCCCTTGTCACCCCATAGCTTGTCCTTCCGCCCTCTGGTGATACCGGAGTCTAGTGACATAGTGATACGGGTGCCACCATCGGCTAGGTCTCATGCTAGGTGAGTGGGCGGGGTGATCTGCAGGAAACCAAAAATGGACTGAAGGCTGTTGTTTGTTTGGCTTTCATCACCAGCATGCTGGTATTGTTACCAAGATGTACATGCAGCAGCTGAGTGAAAATGGCGTATGGACTTAGCTGCCGTGTGCCACTGCTGGTTTATTGATGAACGTTGTGGTGTCCAGATGTTTTTCCTTTGCAAAGATGCTGATTGCACATTACAATTCATAGCCTGACAATAGCACCTGCACCAAGATAGTTGGCGGTATCTTGTAGCTGTCGGGTCTCCAGTTTCATAACTGTGGTGGCATTTTTTAGCATGTTCCGTTGTCCTTTTGATGGGTGAGCAGGGGTGTTGCCACTAATGGTGAGAATTTGGCAAAGTCCTTTCCATGCCTGGGGTGGAGATTGCAACCGGATATACTTCACCCCATTCCATCTTCACTGTGTACATCAGCCCTGCTTCCTCAGCCATCCATGGTTCTTGGGCATTGGTTCTTGAACTGGATGCAGATCATCTGTGACTTTCCTAGCGTCCTGAACTGTAAGCTTATTGGTGAAGCCGCCACTGCTCACACCTGCTCCTGTTCTGCCGCGGCTGCAGGGTTGCTTTTGATGGCAAGCGCCCTATGAAGCTTCCGAAAGGCTGCCAAATCCGCTTCAGCTCCTCCCTCAGCCCCCTCCCCACCATAAACATCGGCCACTTGGACTTTGACTGGTACCAGGGTATCACGGAGAAGCTCAAATGGAACCAAACCATAAGATCACAACCCACAGGTACCCCAGTGGGCACACCGCTGCCGGAAGTGCTTGCTGCTTATGCATCAACAGACATTGAGGAGTGTATTGTACCGCCCCAAGGGTGGGAGAATGGGTTGGTAGCAGCAGCAGGAGGGGGCGGGGGAAATGGGGTCCTGGGCATGGATGCAAGCTTGGAAGATGCGGGACCTTTTGCGCCTGATGTAGGGAAGAAGGGCAGTGCTGCTAGCATGTCCGTGGACCTGTGGTGCACGTCCCACTACTCAGAAGATGCCTTTTATCAGTAGGGCTGGTGCGTGAGTTGTTCCGTCGCTCCTTCAAGGACTCAGCATATGTGTGCTGCTTGGGCATGTTGGCTTGGCTTACCAGCACGGCTGGTGGTTCTACACAGTTGATTTGTTCTTTGCTTGATGCCGTGGTTGGTCATAATCATCAGGTGGGGATGGGATTTATGAAGGTCGGGTGGTTTGAGGGCAATTTGGGGCAGAGCAGCAATGCTGAAGTAATGGAAGGATTCCATGTTACCATAGCTCCAACCTTCCATGATGAACTTGATGTGCGCAATTGCGCACTGACATTCTGCCAACCTTATTTGAAGGACGCATTGCACTGTCATGCTGTGGTTTATGTCTATATTGTGACCAGTTGGTTGCAAGTGACCCACCAAGGCTTCTACAGAGAAGGAGCTTCACGGTGCATCGGTCTCATTCTGTTTCGTGAGCAGGATGGCACAGCAGCAAGGGCTATCAGGAGTGTGCTCACTGAGCAGGCCTACTTCATTGTATGTCACAAAATCGTCTGTGTAGTACCAGATGTAACCAAGGTGAGTTCTGGGTTGGCCTTAAACAGGGAGTTTTTCACCCTATCAAAATGGTGCAAGGTTGACAACATGAAGAGCTCCCTGTTCAAGGCCTACCCAGAAATCACTGTGTCCCTACCCTATCAGAAACATGTGGGAGATCCCTGGAGATGTGTGACTTTTCTTATGATAGAGGAAGAGGAAAGGTACTAACATGATCACCAGGAGATGGGGGACATACAAAGGGGACATGCTGCCGGTGCAAAGCTTTACAATTCTCTTTGGCTGGGCCCTCGCTGGTGCTTAGGCGGTTGCAGCCAAGTTGCCTGCTCTCAGTAAGCTCTCAGAGAATAGGGGAATTTTCCCGTTTTAACGCATGCAGAGATTAGTTTGCAAGGATGCTGTAGCCAGGGAAAAGCTGCAACAATCACGCTGTCAACCCTGACAGAGACTAATATGCCCCCATTGGTGCCTGAGCAAGGCATTAAACTGCTTGGCTTGCTGTTGACTGGGTCAACTGGTCAGCATCATGGCAAGCCGAAATGGGCTGGCCTGACATACATTGGCTAGCAAGGGATTTAGGGTGGGCTGGTGGCAGCCGTTGTGTGAGTTTTGGACAGGAACTTGAGTATGCCGTTGGAGCCTAAGCTGGCTCCTTGTGGGTGGCGCTGCCCCCACCGGCGCCCTGCTTTGACGGGGCCATTTGGTAATTGGTAATTGGTGCGCCCTGCTTTGACGAGGCCATTTGGTAATTGGTAATTGAGAAAGGATTGCATCGAGGGCAACATGCTGGTACGCATAGCTCTACCACCAGCAAGAGAGAACAGCTCCATCCACAGGATATCCATTAATGTGCATACTCAGGCAGGTCTTGTTTGGTTTGTCTCATGCACTGCATGCACTCATCAGACACAAAGCAACTATAACCTTGCCACAGGACGATTGAGGAGTCGAGTTCATCCCGAGAGCAGCATTAAAAAGTGCCCAAATTGACATTTACCATTTCTGTCATGAAACATCAACCGTGCCCCAATCACAAGCATGGCCGTTGCCAGTAGCATGGATCCTCAAATGACCATGCCAAGGACTGACCCAATGCAACCCCTGTCTATCTATCATGTATCATGGAGCCTAGGTTGGCTCCGTACGGGCGCCCCCTTTGAGGGGCCATGATTTAATCGTTGTAATCGTAATCGTATCTTGGAACATGCAAGCCTTGAGGCCGTCAAAGACACTACAGCATCGAGGCCTTAAGCTGCTCCACTGTGTCCATTCACCACAACTGCACAGCAGCGCAAGAATGTTTTAGACAGGTCCCTGCCTAAACCAGCAGACTCAGAGAGGAACCATAATGAGACCCCCACCCCGATGCGCAGTCCGCAACAAACACACTCCATTGAGTGGCACAAGACCGCAACAGCAATGCAGGCAACTGTGCTCAGAGCCGAGCACACGCATCACAACTCAGACCTGCTCTTTGCTTCAAATGCCCCGGGCTGCTGATTCGGCCTGCGGTGTCACTATACCAGGATGGTTCTCTGAGCGACATATGCGCATGCACACAAGGAGATAGCCTGGTCCGTATTCCCATCATGCAGGATGTGCTCCAGGAAAATTCTCCACACAAACCCAATGTGTATAAGAAAGATGCCATTCCCGCTGCACAGCTTCTGGGCCGTGCAACACTCGCCAACAGGGTGCAACAGGGTGGAGAACAGGGAACTGCAACTGCCACTCATCACACTGGCCAAGGGCACTGGCAAAGATCAGCATAAACTATCTACTGCTCGTGAACTAATTACCCAAGCCAGTTGCTTTACTCGCGTGCATTGCCCTGTGGAATGAAAAGAAGACATGTGACCCCCTGTCAGTCGCTCCCTCTAAAGAGAACAAGGAGACATGCGCCTCCCTCGGTGTTTCCAATACAAAAGAGAAAATGCCGGGACGGGCTTCCATCAGTCTGTCCCAGAATGGCCGCATGCGCCCTTGTCAGGCTCTTCCACAAGGACAACAAGAAGGTATGGCTCCGCTAGTATTTTCCAGAACAAAACAAGGAGGCGCCTCCCTTCATACCTTTCCAAGCACAACCGTCCCTGGGCGCAGAACATATCCAAGGACGATGTACCAAAGCCACAAGCAGCTGCTAACATGGAAGGCTGACAACCAACAGAACTGCGGAAACACAAGTTGCCTACAAGCTGCATCATAAAAACCAGCCCAGCCTCAGATCCCACGTGAAAGCATGATAAAGCACAAGTACAATGCTTATCCCAGCTCATGCCCTCTGTCCTCTGTCAGTCACCCAGTACCAGTGCAAAAACTCTTCCTGAAGGTACATAATGAAGAGGCGCTTACAGACACGTGCTGTGCTATCAAGCTACTGTGCCACCTCACCCAGTGACCAGTTCAAAAATATTTAGATGAAGGCAACAGGAGGTGCTTACAAAAAGCACCCTGTGCTATCAATCCACTGCCTTCTACAACAAGCTAGTATGCGGAAAAGCCCCAACTCCACTTCTTCAAGCCCATGCCTCCATCATTGTCCAAGACACAGCCATGATAGCCATACCCGCAAAGATGCCATGGGTAGTCCAGCGGTTGCTGGGGTCATACTGCATAGACCTGGGTAGCAGCTCCCTGAAAGTAATCCCAGTCATAATACCTGCAACTAGCGCCATGATGATGCCCATTGCCAAGTAGCTCAACTGCCCTGAGAGCACTACGGCCAGGCCTATAAGAGCCCCAACCGGTTCTGCTAAGCCACTGACACCTGCCCAGAGGATTGCTTTGAGTTTGCTGCCTGTGGCGTAGTAGATGGGGACTGCCACGGCCATCCCTTCAGGGATGTTGTGCATGGCGATGGAAATGGCAATAAGGATGCCTGCTTTAGGGTCTGCCATGTAGCCAACAAAGGTGGCTAGGCCCTCTGGTAGGTTGTGCAGGGAGAGTGCCAGACCAACAAGGATGCTTGTCCGCTTGAGGCTCTTGTAGCAAGGCTGCTGCTGCTCCACGGGCTGCTCGCCCTCAGAAGCAGCCTCCGGGTCTTCTGCGCTGACATCTGCTGCTGCTACTGCTGCGTTGGGGTTCGCAAGCACTGGGTTGGCTGCATGGCTGCTATGGCCGCAGGGCATGCTGATCATGTTTACTGCAGCGCCTGCTGGTGCCTCGCTGGCAGCGGTTTTACGAGCCAGTCGCATTATGCTGTCGGTGATAAGGTCCAATGCATAGCATAGCACAATGCCACCGAAGAAAACCAGGAAGGACACGAAGGATGCCATGCTGCCCGTCATGCCTGCCAACACCAGGTCATCCTTGCTGCCTGGAAGAACCTCGACAAGAGAGATGAACACCTGCGGTGGAGGGATGCAGCATGTTGGAAGATAGTCTCCTGGCAGAGCAAGTTGGCTCCTGCTGTCAATCGCACCATAACGCCTCCAGCCAATGCTATTGATGCTGCCAAGACTTCAGAGACCCTCTTCTGCATGAAAAATACTGCGCATGCCCCTAGTGGAGCACAAGCTCCAGCCAGTATTACCAGGCCAAAAGCTATGGCAATTGATTCCATGACCCAAACTTCAACACAATCTGACAGGCCCGAGTGCAGACGCCCGAGGCACAATGCGGCTTTAGTATGTTAGGTCTACTGGGCCATAAGGGCCTGCCATGGGTCTTCTACCAAAAGGAGCTCTGGTCTGAGCACAGAGTGAATACATGCGCGTCTAGCGGACTTGACAATAACAGAAACGGGTCGCCAGAATGGACAACAGGGCAAGGTTGTGGGAACGAATCAGAAGTGTGCCGAACGAACTTTCATTTGATCGTCACCAGATCAAGTTATGTCACCCGGTGCCGATCTCCCTACCCTAAACCCTTGACTACTTCTTCAGAGAATCGTCCTTGCAGTGGACTGGAAAGCCAAAAATAGTAGTTGTTCTGTACACGCACCCATGCCCACCGTGTTGAGTGCGGCTGCGTTGCTTGAGCTTGTGGAAAGGACAGGCGCACGAACCGAAGTACCGCGGGGTTCAGGGCCTATGCTAGGTTTTCCGCCGAACTGCCGGCTGCGGGAATTCCTTTCGCAGACGCTCCGCAGCCCCGTTGTGGTCTCTATGGGGCGTGTAAGGACCACTCACTTCGTACTCTCTCCCAAGGATGGATTGACTTCTGCTGGTCCCGTCATGCCTGCCTGTGTTTGAGGAAGGGTGGTCCTAAGGGTGGTCCTAGGTTGGACCTTGACCTTGATTCCGGCTGCATGCTTACAAAGCGAACCCTGTCTCCAATACATACATACCTTCTGTGCTAAACAAAATGCAGAGTTCAGTGGTCCCAAAAAGCATTCCAAGTGGACTGGCTCTGCTGGCTCAGAAACGGCATATCGCCATATTAAAACAGACTACCAAATGGCCCCATCAAAGTGGGGTGCCGGTGCGGACAGCGCTCCCCAGGAGGACCCAACTTAGGCTCCAACGGCATACTCAAAAGTCCTGTCCAAGAGTCCCACACTGGCTGCCACCAGCCCTCCCATTATTCCTTGCTAGCCAATGTATGTGCCAGGCCAGCCCATTCGGACCTGCTGCCATGTGCTGACCAGTTGACCCAGTCAACAGCAAGCTAAGCACTTTAGTGCAAGGCTCAGGGCCTTATCTGACGGCAAACAGTATCATGAGAGCTCCATTTGCAGATCCCGTCATGTGATAGCAACTGCCTCCACCAGTAATTACACCAGCACCAAAGTGCGCCAATAATGCCAGACAGGGAGCAGGGATCCTGTACACAGGACTCTATGCAACATCACTGTACAGCGCAATCCCCCTGCTCCTCCCAATCCCCCTCTTCCTCCACGTCTAACGGCTTCCCCTCCTCCTCCGAGCACGCTCTCTCTCTCTCTCCTCCTTATCTAATTCGTCATCAATTGCACTCCAATCACTACCATAACCACTTCTACTATTCCCAATCCACTCTTCCTCCCAGCCAGTTAGATTCTCCTGAGCACTTCCCCGTCCATTACCCGTACCCTCCTCCAGCAAGTTCCCTCCACCCTCCTCTTGCATGTTCCCTTCACCCTTATCCATACCCTCCTCCTGCAAGTTCTGGCTACTTCCACACCCACCCTCCTTCTCCATGTTTCCTCCACCATTACCCCCACTACTGCCTGCAGCCGCTGCATCAATATCCTGTCTACCTCCCTCCACCTGCATGTTTCCTCCACCAAAATCAACCCACCACTGATTTGCCTCTTCTTCACCATCACCACCAACCCCCTCCTTCAGCTCCATCTGAATCTCAACCGCACCCTCTTCCTCGCTCTCCCAGTCGCTATCTTCCTCACTATCCTCATCCTCATCTTCAAAATCGCTTTCATCTGTGCCGCTCCACTCTTCCCACCGATCCTGGACTGAAGGCTGGTAAGACCTGCAATTGAACACACATAACACCTATCATTAGCATGCAATGCATGGCAAGCAGAAATGAGTTCCGGCACATTGCCCAGAAATCCTAAAGTGGCATTTCGACTTCTCTGCATCCTTGACTACTTGAAACTAAGCGGCAGTGCCTATCAAGTTGTGGTGCACTGGTTTGCACCTCATGCAGGGGCAACAACGCAGCAAGCCTCCGAATTGGAGTTAACGATGACAATTGGACTCTTGTACATGCAGATTCAAAAGGCAACCCATCCGTACTGGCTTCACGCAAGGACTGCCAAAAACACATGATACGTTTCATGTACATCTAATTGATCAGCAATTTGAGTGCAGCGTGTATGTCCTCACCTTCCTTGCAGCCTGTGCATGTAGACATTGTGCGCAGCCCTCAATCTGCGGTTCTTCAGCAAGTACTCTGCCGCCGGGCCCCCAAAGGACAAGTCCAGCTTCAGCTTGCCCACAGTACTTGCCAGTTCCATGGCAGCCTGGACCAGCCCATGGCTACTGCACATGTGCTGTTTGTTGATGTGCAGCAGCAACACCTTCAGCTGCTTCATCTGCACCAAAGGCAGCAAGTGCAGCTCCTCCTTGGGCGCAAAGTGCAACTCAGTCAGCTGCGGTAGCTTGCACAAGGACCCTATGGCGACCAGGACTTGTGACGGATCATAATTGTCTTGGCTCCCATTGATGCTTGCAAACCATATGGGCTTGTATTTGCTGATGCGCTGCACCTGCTTGCAGTGCTGGGCCAGGTCCTTGAACTGAGCTGCCTCCCAGGTCGCGCACTGCTCAGCCACTTGCAGGTTGGGGAATGCCTGCCAAGGGATTGGCCCATTGCCTGCAAGCTTGCGCACTGAGGAGAGCTGCAGGAGAGTGGTGCTGCTGCTATTGCTGCGTCCACGCCGAGGAAGAGGCCACCAACTTCCTCGCAGCTCTGTGAGCTGTGGAAGGGTATGTAGTGCTGGTAAGGCTTCAAGGGTGAGTCCACCCACCTCTAGCACACGCAGGCGCTGCTGCAAAGGCTGCTGCAGCAGCTTGGATAGAGCAGCAACAGCTGACTGCATCCCCTCGCCCTGCACCACCCGCACATACTGCATTAGATGTAGGGCTGTCAACTGGGTGAGGGGTTGGAGCCATTCTTGCGAAAGCTGCGACATGAAAGGTGGTGCCAGAGCTGCTGCTGCTGAAAGCAAATGTGAGCAGTTCTGCAGCTGGAGCCTGAGGCTCTGCAAAAGGGAGCAGCACTGGATGGGGGTTAAGCTGGAGTCCAGCCTGAAAGGCAGTACTAAACTCGTTAAGCTGGTCATCTGGCTGAGGAAGAGGTAGTTAGACGGGCAGCGGAACCAGGCGGAGTGCACGTAGATTGATAAGGACTGCAGATTGGTCAGGGGGGCCAGTTGAGAGAGCTGGTATAAGTCGACATGGTCTCAGTCTTGTCCTCTGCAGGTCAGGGAGAGGTGCTGAAGCTGGGTAGCATGTCCAAGTTGCGACCAGAATTTAGCTTGGGCATCTGCGTAGGGCAGAAGCAGAGGGTAAGATCCTGACGTATTTAAATGAGTGTGATGTGCATGTTCGGTGGTGTGTGATGGTATGCAAGGGACATGAGTACCAGGCACATATGTGCTTGCTGCTTCTGAAAAAACATATTGCTGCTGGAGGTTGAAGAAGCTGTCTTTGCCTGTCGTAATGGGGCAGCTCCTGGGGTTGATGGTATCACAGCGCCTATGCTAAAGCTCAGTGGGACCATGCTGAAGTGGTTGCACAGGGTCATTGTGGCGGTGTGGGAGTCAGGGAAAGCGCCAGTGGAGTGGAAACGTGCACTGTTGGTGGCACTGTATAAAGGCAAAGGACAGCGCAAAGTGAGAGATAGCTATAGGGGGATAAGCTTGCTAAGTATACCGGGGAAGGTGTATGTCTTGGTCATTTTGGCTAAGATCAGTTCTCATATCGATGCACAACTGCTTGATAACCAGTCTGCTTTTAGGAAGGGGAGGGGCCTCACTGATGCTCTGTTCACCATACGCTAGGTCATCTCTAAGTCTGTAGCATTCGATCAGCCTCTATTCATGGCTTTTGTGGATTTGCGTAAGGCATATGATTCTGTACCGCGAGACACGCTATGGCGCATCCTGCGTGTGTACGGGGTACACACAAAGCTGATAGACTTGCTGATGGACTTGCATACTGGCACACAGGCTGCTGTTAGGATGGGTGGTGTGGTGTCTGAGTGGTTTGATGTGCATGGCGGGGTGCGGCAGGGATGTGTCATTGCTCCCTTGCTGTTCAACATCTACATGGACTTTGTGGTTCGGCAGGCAACGGCTCAGATGCCGGAGGGATGTGGGGTGAAGCTAGCCTATCATGCAGATGGGAAACTTGAGCGTGATGGGTGTGGTAGTGGTGGGTGTGTGGAGCTGTTGTCTGTTCTGCTGTATGCAGATGATATGGTGTTGCTAAGTCCCAGCAGGGAGGAGTTGGTGGTCATGCTGCAGGTGATGGACAAGGTTGCTGCTAGTCTTGAGTTGCGCATCAATGCAAGCAAGACTGAGATCCTGTCCATTGACAAGGATTGGAAGGAGGGGGATGTGCCAGTGCAGCAAGTACCAGAGGTGGTTATCAGTGAGGGTGTGGTAAAAGAGGTGTCACTGTTCAAGTACTTGGGAAGTGTGCTTGTGACTGATGGCAGGTTGGATGTGGAGTTGAATATCAGGAGGGGTAAGGCTGTGGGGAGGTTTAAGCAGTTTGAAAAGATGTGGGGTACCAAGACACACACATGTCTCAAGTACATAGACCCGTCACCGAATTTTTCAGATTTCCCCACTTCCGCACTGGTTTCAGTGTGTTTCCTTCACATTTCTGTGACATTGAGTGGTCCCCCTGTGAAATGTTGGGACATTCCAAAGACAGATTTTGATAGACTGGTTTCAGTAAGGGTCCGTGGCCTTTTCGTAAACTCCCAAGACTGAGCTGAAACTCCCCGGAGACTCCGCGGACAGAATTTGTAAGACATGCTTGTGAGTCTCCTGAGCCTGAGCGTGGGCTTGCTACTGACGCCGCTGCACTCCCACACTGCTGACTTCCACGTTGCTGCAATATGGGCCTGAGCGTAGGATTGTTACTCCGGCCGCTCCACCCTGACATGAGCGGCCTCCGCACATGCTTGTGAGTCTCCTGAGCCTGAGCGTGGGCTTGCTACTGACGCCGCTGCACTCCCACGCTACTGACTTCCACGTTGCTGCAATATGGGCCTGAGCGTAGGCTTGTGGCGCGCCCTGCGACCTGGTCATAGGTCGTCCCCAAAGCTGCGCCCAAGTCCTCCAGAAAGCTGCGCCCAAGTCATTTGCCGCGAAGGTCCTGCGCCCTGCGACCTGGTCATAGGTCGTCCACAAAGCTGCGCCCAAGTCATTTGCCGCGAAGGTCCTGCGCCCTGGTCATAGGTCGTCCACAAAGCTGCGCCCTGAGCCTGCGCCCAAGTCGTCCACAAAGCTGCGCCCAAGTCGTTTGCCGCGAAAGTCCTGCGCCCTGCGCCCTGGTCATAGGTCGTCCAGAAAGCTGCGCCCAAGTCGTTTGCCGCGAAAGTCCTGCGCCCTGCGCCCAAGTCCTCCAGAAAGTTGCGCCCTGACCCCCGCGCTGCACTCAAACATCCCCGCTTAAATTCTCACGCACACTGCAGAGCTAACATCGCAACCATGCCCCGCAGTGCACGTCAATTGGCGTCTGAGAAGGCTTACCGTGCTCGGCCTGAGTACAACGCGCGAAGGAGGCAGCTGTTTCTTGTGGCCTACCGCGCCGATGAAACGTTTCGCGCCCAGATCCTTGCCCGCTCCAAGCGCTACTACGAGGCGCACAAGGAGGAGATCAGCGCCCACCGCGCGGCGCGACTTGCAGAGGCGAGGCAGCAGGAGGACGAGGAGTGGAGGGCCAAGCAGGCCGACGGCGTCGAAGTGCCGCGCCACATCCTAAAACGCTGGGAAAACGCAGCGCGTGAGAGTGAGGCCGCAATTTCTTCTCGTCCTGTAGATAATGGCGAAGCCGGGGGACATCGGGAACTTTGTGTGGAAGATGTTGCAGAAACTCACGCCAGCAAAGAAGCGGGATGCCATCGCGGGGGTTGAGGAGGCCGTGCGGCGTGTGCGGGAGAAGGCTGAGTCCAAATCGACGCGGAGAGCCAATCATGCTGCGGTGCGGCCCGAGCCCACCCCTGCTGGCAAGGGCGCTCAGAAGTACGTCGGCACAATCACCTTCAAGACAAAATTCAAGTACACTGACCGGAAGAATGAGTATGACAAGGATGTCGTGGCGGATTGGATAGGCGACCGCATGCCTACGAATGAGGACATTGAGCGGGAGTACAACGTTGAGCGGGACCACTTCCAGGGACTGTATCAGATCGAGTATATCAAGCGCACAGACGATGCGCCCGTGGTTGTCGTCGACAAAGTGAACATGACGCCAGTGGCCATCACCAAGCGACGAATGCGGGACCGAGCAGCCCCCGCCATCAGCGGCTTCCAATGGCACCGCAAGGGCGTCCCCGCCAACTACCCATGCCGCCCGGACAAGTGCGTGTTCGACTTCCTGCGTGCCTACCACGGCAACGTGCCCCGCTGCAAGACGGTGTGCTTGAGCGACGACAACGTCGCCCTGGCCATGACCGGGACCCTCGGGACATATGGCAGCGCCGACTATGTACGGCCGAGCAAGAGGGCGTTGGAGTCCCTACTGGCAGCGGCAAGCTCGGACCTTCGGTTTCAAATCAAGTATGTCCAGGACCACGGTGCAAACGCGGAGGACCTCGCGCACTACTGCCGGTATGTGAACTGCAGCCTGGTGCAGGTGGACGAATGCGAGCAGATCGTGCACACCGTCCGCCCCGCCAGTGGGGACAAGTGCCTGCCGCCTGTCATCTTCCGAGCCAGCAACGCGCACATCTACCCCGTGACCGACCCCAAGATGCTGCAGAGTATCGTGCGACGTCAGCCAAACACTATGGGCGTGGTGATGAAAGGCCAAGGCAGGAGCGCCGACCCGGATGCCCCGCAGAAGGAGCGGAAGCACAAGCCCGAGATCGTCTACGTGGAGGACGTGGAGGACACCCGGCGCTTCTTGTGTGACCTCATGCACAATGGCGGCCATCTCCCCCATGCATACGGCGGCACCCTGACGGTGCCCTAGGAAGTTCACCCGCGGAGCATCGGTCTCTGTGAGGGGGCGGGCGACCGCACGGAGGTGAGGAGCGTCACCTACTGCTTGGATCCTGAGGACACCACCAAGTGGACCAGGTACGAGATCAACAGCCAGGCGGCGATTGCCAAACTCGTCGCCGCAAGGGCGGGGATCGACGCCGAGCGGGTGGACTGTCTGGGCAAGGTGACGACGGCGCTCATGGAGAAGCACTGCCGCGGCCTGATCGAGTCCACGCCCAACCCCCTGCTTGCTCGGCGGTGGTTCACCGCGCCCAATGCCCGCAACAGGGAGCCGCACGGTCTGCTCAGCCACGAGAAGACAGAGACTGCCCTCGTCAAGGACCTCCAGCGGGGCAGCGCCGTCTATGTCGATCTGAATGCCGCGCACAGCATCTCCATGTACCTGCCGTCGGATGAGTGGGTGGTGTTCGGCCACAACGACTCGCCGGAGCGGTATGACGGCACCCCGGTGCAGGAGCTCAAGCGGGGGCTGTACTACGTCACTACGGACAACCACAACGTGCTGCGGGGGGATGGTTTCTACACCCGCCGGCTGCTGCAGTTCGCCGCGGAGAACGGGGTGGACTTTGCCATCCGCTCCATGGCGGTGGCCAGCAGGAGCTTGCCCAAGGACCTGTTTCAGAAGCTGATGCAGGAGATCGTGGCGCACACGCATACCAAAGACCTCCCTGCCGGCGTCTCCGTCAATGACATGCGGCGAGCTCGAAAGAGGCTGCGCGTCTCTGCCTTTGGGATGCTGATGAAGACGATGCGGGTCGACTTCAGCCGGGCCGCCACAGTGAGCGCGGCTCACAAGGATGAGATATGGTCGCTTGCAGCGCGCAGCGATGTGTGGAGCGGCACAGAGTCGAAGACCATGGTGAACATGGAGCTGGATGGAGGCGCGACGCGGTTGTACGCCGTGAAGAGCCAGAAGGTCAAGCTGGAGCACAACGCCGCCATAGCCTTCCAAGTCCAAGACGAGAGCCACTTGCGCCTGCTGGAGATGTGCCGGCATTTCGGGGGGCGGCCACTGTACTACCGCACCGACGCCGCGGTCCTTCACCGCCCCACCACAAGGGATGCCCGCCCGGCGCCCGGGGATGTGATCGACCCCGCCAGCCTTCCGCAGATGAGCGAGGACGCCGACGTGCAGGCAGAGGCTGAGCAGGAGCTTGCGCGGTGGGGTGGCTACAAGCTCGAGGGGGTGCCAAAGATGTTTGGCGACCTGACGGACACCATGACGCCTGCGGCAGAGGTGCCTTTTGAGGCGCCTGCCTGGATCGACCACCCGGAGATCACGGACAGCGGGGACTACAAGGCCATTACCGAGCTCGCCATGGAGAACCGCGGGCTGTTCATCGCGGGGCCTTGGGGGACGGGGAAGTCGTACTGGGCGCGGATGTTCCTGGAGAAGCACCCGCGCTTCATTGCGGTGGCGCCCACTCATTTCGCCGCGACTAACCTGGATGGCATGACCATCGACGCGCTCGTTGGGCACAACGTCGCCAAGCACACCTTTGGCCGCACGGGCATTGCCCGGGACCTCGAGGGGGTGGACGGGATTGTGGTGGACGAAGTCAGCATGATTGAAGAGTGGCGCTTGCAGATGATCGCGTGCCTGAAGGCGATGAAGCCCGGCCTCATTGTGATTGCTATGGGCGACAAGGAGCAACTGCCGCCTGTCAAGGATGAAGAGTTCCCATACTTCGAGCACCCGACGTGGAAGGCCGTCGCCGGGGGCCACCGCATCACCTTGACCAAGATCTACAGGAGCGACGCCCGTCTCAATGCCATCCACAAGCAGATGCTGGAGGAGGGGGACGCCTTCAAGCCAGATGCGCACTTCGACAAAAACTGGCAGCAGTGCCGTCGAAACTTGAGCTGGACCAACGACGTGGCGGACCACGTGAACGAATACTGGATGGAGAAGGAGAAGCCGGAGAGTGCGGTGAAGGTGCTGAGCGGGGGCGTCATTGAGACCATTGCGTGGCTGTACCCGGGGCTGCCTGTGGTGGCGAAGCTGACGGTCAAGCGAAAGGGGGCGGACACGAGGGGCCTGACGTTGCAGCAGGCCTACAAGGCAAAGCAGCTGATCTACAACATGCAGCGGGGCGTCGTGACCTCGGTGGACGCTGAGGGCGGCAAGTTTGCGGTCCATTTTCCCAAGGAGGGGCTGGACAAGGAGTGGAGCATCGAAGACTTCCACCCGCACTTCCGGCCAGGCTATTGCTCGACGACCCACAAGGCGCAAGGCGAGACCATCGATGAGCACACAGCTGTCTGGGAGTGGCAAAAGATGCCGCGCAGGATGCTCAACACCGCGCTGTCGCGGAACACCCGCGCCGAGCACATCCACCTGGGCACGCTGCCGGCAGGATATCAGAGCAAGACGCGGAAGGCCACCATGGCGACGATTCAGACCAAGCTTGCGGGCTACAGGGCGAGCGACTTGGCGAAGGGGCGGCCGTTGTGCGACATCACGCCGACGCAGTGCTACCGCCTGCTTCAGGACGCTGATTCCCGCTGCCACCTTTGCACGGACGATATGCTGATGTTCGGATGGGGCGAGGACGCAGAGGGGCGGCAGTGGACGCTGGACCGCGTCAACTGGAGGACAGGTGGCCACACGTGGGACAACGTCAAGGTGGCGCACTTGTCCTGCAACCGGGAGCAAGGACGCATAGAGGCGGTCGCCGCAGCGCAGAAGTACGATCAATAATTCATGATGGCTCCGTTACACTGGGCTCCGATAAACCACAACCGTTCTGCCTCTCCCGACTGGTATATATTGTGGCGCGCTTCCGGACCCAATCCTCTTTCACCATGGGGACTTCTTATTTCAGACACGACCCGAGCCTTCGCGCGCCAGCGTGTCTCATCACGGAGTTTGAGATTGCAGCACCAGCTGGCAGAGACGCGCTTGTGTTGGTCGAAAGGACGCTCAACCTCCGCGGAAGATTGAAAGACTTCATGGATGCGGTCACGACCGAGGCGGGTGGGCCCCATGCCGCTCAGTACGATCCAGAGCCATTCGGGATGTACTGTGATGGCCGGAGGGGCCTTTTCAAACTGCACGCATTCCCTGTGACCCGAAACATCTATGCCGTGGACTGTCGCGACCAAAACTACGTCTGCGTGCTGCCGAATGGCACATGCTTGCCTTCCACTATGGCCAGCTACGACGGAGAGTGACGCGGAAGAGGGTAGTTCATGATGGCCAGCTCGTGCGGTGCCGGGGCGCGGGACTGCTTGCGGTGGAGCGTGCGGGGGAGGGTCAGCGGGACCTGTGTGTAGTTGTGATACAGTTCGCGGACTTGTGGGATGTTGGCATTGGTGAGGAGGAATTTGCATCCCCGGCGTGTAAGCTCTTCAAATGCGGCAAATACCCGCAGATGGTCTGATTCTGTGAAGTCTCCGGCGGAATATCGCGTGAACGTGCCGCCCATGTAAGGGGGGTCCAGGAACACAAAGTCCCCCGCCGCGGCGTCCTGCAGGACTTGCTCGAAGTCGCCGCAGGATGCACGGACGTCGTTGGCGGAGAAGTATGCTGCGGCACGGTCTATCTTTGCGGGGAAGTAGAAGCGCGTGTCTGCCTTGCCCCTGGTGGGTCCGAAGTATACCAGAGCTTTCCCTTGATCGTTTTCTGAGTACAAGCTGCAGAAGGACATGTGCATCAGGAAGACAAGCATCGCCGCGCGCTCGGTGTCAGGAGGGCGCTCGTTGTACTTTGCCTTCACCGCGTCAAAGTAGGCCTTTCCGCCCTCGCGCCCGTCTGCTGCCACCGCCGCAGTGTATTCCGCGGCCATGGCAGCCAGCATGTCCTTGAGTTCCTGCGCCTGGTGCTGGATCACGCGGTACAGCGCTGCCACCGCCGCGGTGACGTCGTTGAGATGGACCCGCTTGCCGCTGAGGCCCAGGGCGAAAAACAGCGCCGCACTGCCAGCGAAGGGCTCATGGTCGGCATTGAATTCCCGCGGCAGCAGGGGGATCAGCTGAGGGAGGAGGCGCTGCTTTGCGCCCACCCACTTGAGCAATCTCATGACTACACTGGCGGAGCAGGAAAAGTATTGAGGTGTGCGCAGTCTCCATACAGGCGCACCGCGGCGTCGTTGAAGGCTGCGGCGGCCTCCTCCTGCGTGGCGAAGCGGCCCAGGGAGTAGCAGACATGGTCCTTCCAGATGCTTGCAATCCATGGTCTCTCGGACGTTCGGAGAGCAATGTGTGTTGTGACGCCGCGGTAGCGGGATAGGCATCCACGGCGCTTCGTGGAATTGTGTGACTGCAGGCCGCGGCTGGCCCAGCGGAGGTTGGAGAGGCAGTTGTTGAGCTGATTCCCGTCTATGTGGTCCACTGTGTGAGAAGTTTGTGGGTCTGATTTGTGTAAGAACGCTTGCGCCATCAGGCGGTGGACTGTTCGGTACACCGCCCTGCATTCCGGCAGGCATAGCAGCACGTACTCGTATCCGCGGGTCCCCACCCGCACCTTCAGCGTGAGCGCGGTGCGGGCGTTTCTCACCCGCCCTTGGCTGGAGACCAGATAGCGCTCATGGGTGCCAGGGGCTATGGCCCACAATTCCCGGTTCATTTGACGTGGACACCAACAATCATTCGCGCGGATGTGGCGCGCAGCCGACCAATATAGACGCCGCCAGTTGAAAGGCGCCGCATCAATGTACAGCAGCATGCACCCACGAGACAGAGAGTCGCTGCAGGACGGGGACATCCTGGTGCCTGCCTGGGCAGCATACACGGATGGGCGGGATCACATGTACGTGCTTGTGAAGTGTCCGCGCTGCCGCCGCAGTCACGAGAGGGCCTGGCGGGAGCACTTCGGGCTCTGGGGTTGTTTTCGCGTGCGGGAGGAGTGCGGGACGCCGCTGGTTGTGCAAGTCCTCTCAAGCACGCCGGTCTTCCATTCGTTCAAGGCGCTGATGGCCTGGGCGGAGGCGCGGGAGGAGATTTCTCAGACTCAGCAGCGGTCCAACCCATCCGGGTTGGCCGCGGGCCCGACCGAAAGTCGCGGCCCCATTAATGGCGTACGCTCTGAGCAGCGGCTTCCAAGACGAGCTGGAAGACGTGGTGACGATGGACTCCGGGCGCCTGGGCATCCTGACAGAGCTCCCGCAGAGCGCCCTGCACATCACGGGCGAGACGCGGATTGACGGGGACGTCGCCATCAACCAGGGCTCTCTCACCCTCGGCGGGTATGAGGCGCTGGTGCCCTCCGTCAGTATGGTGGGGGCGGGACTACAGGCGGCGCTGGACTCCCGCTACGTGCGCACTGCTACCATTGCCGCCTCCAGTAACATAGCCGACGCCGCCTTCAGCAACCTGCAGGTGTGGCACAACACCTGGCTGGGCGGCACTAACCAAGGATACATTGGAAACAAGGCGGGGAGTCAGACGGTCTGCCTGTCTTTGGCGCAAGGCAGCAATATGCAGTGGGCCGCATCCAATTACCCGACGTATGGCATAGGTTGCGCCTCCACAGGCATCGTGGGGGTCAGGGGATACTACGGCATTCGGATGGGGGCAGGCAGTATGACCAACATCACCATAGCAAGCCCCAATGGCTACGTCGGGGTGCAGACGACTACTCCCAGCTTTCCACTGGACGTGGCGGGGGCAACTTGTGTGCGCGGCGGCCTTACCTTGTCAAATAGCACTGGCAGCGTGCTGATCTCTCAGAACAATAGCTGCCTGGGCGTTGGCACCAGCACGCCCCAGCACGCGCTGGACGTCGCGGGGAACATGAGGGCAAGCGGCGACGTGTACGGGAACATTGTGGCGGCCAACACATTAGCGGCGAGCACAACCATCCAATGCGTCCCTCCAGGAAAAGTGCTTACCCAAGACTTGATATTCAGCGGCAATGTGCAGTGCAGCACCTACAGCAACTCACAATGGCTATATGGGAGCAACAACACGGTGATCGACAGCAATGGCCTGATCCCATGGGCATCAAGGGAGTACCGGCGTCCCTCAGCAACTCCAGTGACACCGCCCTGGGGGCTGCGGGCGTGACCATTGGCTCTCTCGGGCTTGTCATGGCGGGCTAAAGCATCTTGAGTCAGAAGGGCATGATCATGCCAGACCTCAGCATCCAGCTGAGCGATGAGGCCGCGCCCGACGGCCAAACACAGGCAGACGTCAAGGTGGGCTAGGATTTCCGGCTCAGCCACAGACCGCTGGCTACTTGTCCTTACAGAGCTGACATCGGCGTGTATGGCGACCTGTATGTGAACAAAAAAAGGCCGCTTGTATGCGCTGGACCAGGACCAATTCAGCTTGAACGAGAAAAGCAGCCGGGAGATCCCGGACGGCATCCCTGCCAGCAAGTACACAGAGATCATCAATTTTGGAAGTCAGGCGCTCTCCCTGAAGAGCGGTCTCTTCTCAGACGCCCTGCAAGTCGGTCCTTTCCTCTTCAAGGCTGACCGGCGTGGCAAGTGGTCCCTGTGGATGGGGGGTAAGATGCTCATAGACGACGACGGGAGCTGGTGCAAGGGCACAGTGCGCTCGCTGGACACGCTGAATGCCCCCGCCGCGCAGGGTGGTCCCAAAAGCCCCTTGGACAAGGTGTTAGCGTTTTCAAATATCCTCTTTGAGTAACAATGTCGTCGGCCTACTTCTCTGGCTCTGCCGCGGACCTCTCCTCCTCCTACCGCCTGTGCCAGAGCAACGCGGGGGCGGTCACCCTCTGCAACATCCCCGTGCGCGATGGCTACGTCCTGAGCTGGTCCGAGACCCGCGCCAATGCGGCGCCTGTGTCTCTCACTGCGGCGCTGCTGAATGATGGCGGGCAAGGGTACACCCTGGCATTCGCAAGCAACAACACCGCGGCGCTGAGCTACCAGGCGTCCAACACCATCCCGGCGGTGCCCCTGGTCAGCGGCCCTTGCACGCTGGGGCTCAGCAACGACGTCGCCTTCAGCATGGTGCGGGAGCGCGGGCGGGTCTCCTTGAACGGCCTGGAGATCCTGAGCTGCAGCAACCTCACCAACGTCGAGTGGGCCAGCGCCTCCCTTGCCATCAGCGGCGCCACCCTCAGCAACCGCGTCTCCCTTTGCAACGTTGATGGCCTGCCGCTCTACACCATAGAGCCGCCCCTGCTCGCCCGCGGCGGCATCATCACGCCCTACATCAAGGGGCGCCTGGACTGGGGCGACCTCAGCAACGTCCCCGCCCTTGCCCCGCTTGCCCTTGGGACGTGGGGCAGCAATGCAGCGGCGTGGTCCTCAAACCTGGCGGTCTGGGATTCCAACGCTGCGGTCGCGGCCCAGGGCGTGGCGGCCTGGTCCTTAAACCTGGCGGTCTGGGATTCCAACGCTGGGGTCGCGGCCCAGGGCGTGGCGGCGTGGTCCTCAAACCTGGCGGTCTGGGATTCCAACGCTGCGGTCGCGGCCCAGGGCGTGGCGGCGTGGTCCTCAAACCTGGCGGTCTGGGATTCCAACGCTGCGGTCGCGGCCCAGGGCGTGGCGGCCTAGTCCTCTAACGTGGCGGCCTGGGGTAGCAATCAAGGCGGCTTCTACAGGGACGCTGGGAACATGAATGCCGGGACGCTGGCCGTGGCGCGGGGGGGCACAGGGGTGGGCACGTTGGCGAGTGGCAGGCTCCTGGTGGGCAACGGCACGGGCGCGGTCCTGCAGCCCACGGACTTGCAGTGGGACGGGACACGGCTGGGGATTGGAAGCGCGCCCGCATACAAGCTGGATGTGGCTGGGCTCGGTCGCATGCAAACGGACCTAATCACGGCGACCTCGCGGACGTTGCATGCAGATCGGCCTTTTGGAAGTACCACAACGAACCGGTGGTACGGCCTCATTGCTACCGTGGGAGGAAACAACGGCCTGGTGCGCATCTGTGGCATCTGCGGGGGACATGAGTCCGCCAACACCGACCAGGGCAAAACCAGGCTGGACGTGGTGATTGACGGGCGGAATAGCACCATACGGGGGACAGTGGGTACCCACAACTCCGGGTGGCCAGGAATTGTAGTTTACAGAGCCAACACAAGTGGGGACATGAGCGTGTACCTGACGGGAGGGAACTATTTCAGATACTCTTTCCAGCTGTGGGCGGCAGACAATGCCGCCACGTTTCCGGACACTGTCTCGTGGTCAACAGATGCAGCATGGACGGCGCCGGGCGGCTCCACTCTGTGGTTGGATACCGTGACCCACTTGCCCAAGACGTGCCTGGACTGCGGCTTCTACATGGATAGCGCGGTCATTGCCGCCCCCGTCATCGGCGCTTGTACACTGTCCAACGGGTTCGTGGGCATTGGCACCGCCACGCCGAGCTCCAGGTTGCAGGTGCAAGGCGACTTGAGAGCGGATATGATGTACGAGAGCAACGTCCTTCTGTCAACCAGGTATGCACCAAGCAACCATGTGCATGCAGCGTCGGCGGTGACGGGGCTGGTAACGGTGGCCACCACGGGCAGCTATGCAAGTCTCCTGAACGTCCCCGCCACCTTTGCTCCCACGGCGCACACCCATACCATGGCCGACCTGGGGGCAAGCATGGTGAAGCTTGGGGACATGGGCTTCACCGGCCTGGCGGGCTGGTGTCACGCCAGCGCAGCCACCACCACCACGGACTATGCCTTCCTCCAGGAGCTTGGGGCGGCCAAGACTACGTACATGAACGCCCCGCTGGGGGGCCGCCTGAAGTTCCGGGTCAACAACGTGGACCAAATTGAAGTCGCGCCAGCCTATGGCGCCACAAGGAGCTCACTGAATTGGCCAGTGACGGACCCAGGCCGGATGATCCAGTGTTGGTACGGCGTCGGCGATTCCTATGGCGTCGGGCAATTCGCAGGCGGAACCATGAGAGCCTTCATGGGCAGGGCGGCTGCCGCGACTTTCAACATCAGCAAATGCACGGCAGGGTCTGACAGCTCATATGTAGACCTGCTCACGGTTGACACGAACGCCAAGGTAACGATCAAAGGTTCAACGGCGGCGGCAAGCGGCCTCTACTGGAACTATGGCGGCAGCAAAATATATGACAATGGCCACCTCCGTCTTGACACTGACGACAACATGAGGTTTGCCATCGGCGGCGCCACTGCGGGGGAGTTCACCTTCCGAGGCATACGACTAATGCAAGGCAATAGCATATGCATGGTATGCGATGGGACCGCCGCACCCTACTGGGAGTGGGAGCTGTCTACCGGCATCGATGGAACCGACCACCTGGGCAACTTCTCGTGGACTATTTGGTGGCCGGCCGGTGATGGAGTCAGCCAAGCCGGAGAGACAGTCGCCTACCTTGATGACAACAGCCTGGACACCCGCCGCCTGAATTTCACGGGCTGTCACCGCTGTGTGGCGGAGAAGGGGCTGAAAACCACCCAAGACGTCATGGATGCCACCGGACTGGTGGTGATCGCCACTGGCAGGTACTGTTCCCTCCTGGAAGAGACAGTGAAGCCCCGGCAGATCGACAACATCACCGTGGACGAGGCGCTGCCTACGATCGAGCTGTGCACGAAGCGGCGGGACAAGCGTGTATTCGGCGTGGTGTCCGCGCCCGACAACCTCATCGAGGCCGAGGTGAGCAGGGGGGAGGACGGCAAGCCCGCCCGCAAGCTGGGGGGGAAGAAGAGGCGGGTCTTCAAGCAAGGAGCCTTTGCGACGTGCGCGCCCTACGACACCGACCGCGTGGAGATCAATAGCCTGGGGGAGGGCGCGGTGTGGGTGTGTGCCCGCGGCGGCGATTTTGAGAACGGCGACATGATCACCACCTCCGACCTGGCGGGGTATGGGGAGCGCCAGGAGGAGCCATACGTGTGCGGGTGGACGCTGGGCAAGATCACATGCGACGTGGACTGGTCCCGCCGCAATCTGGACAAGGACTTCCAGACCCGCACCGTGGATGGCGCCCTTTGTGCCTTGGTGGGGTGTGTGTATCTTCTCTGACCTACCTGTAAATGCCTGAGAAGAAGTCGCGCAAACGCAAGGAGAAGAAGGGCAAGCGGGTTACCGTCAAGAGACAAGTGAAGACGCGGGTGACCGTCAACGTCAAGCAATCAAGCGGTGGCGGGGGCGTCGTGGCAGCGCCCTACTGGCATCCCCCGCCCATCAGCAACTACGTCCCCACGACGACGACGCTCATGAGCGCTGTGACCAGCCCCCTCACGCCTGGAAACGTCGGGGAGACCAACCTGGCGAATCAGATGGCTACCATGCAGAAGTCCATCGACTCCCTGGCTCAGGCCTTCCCTGCCGCAAAGGCGGCGCCCAGTACCGCGGAAGCAGGCACACAAGCATCCCCAAGCACCACCGAAGCAGGCACACAAGCATCCACAAGCAGCGCGGAAGCAGGCACACAATTCGAGGACCCGGACCCGGACCCCGGCTCGATGCAGGCGGATGCGGGGGCGCAGACAATCCCGCATATAGACACTGCCAAGGGCGGATAACAGACGCCGTCGCCGCAGGGATGCACCTGACTCCAACCCGCGCCCTCACAAGCGCCGCCGCATCATTGAAGAGGAGCCCGCGGACATGGTGGGGGACCTGCCACCGCCACCACCGCCGAGACCGCGAGGCCCCAAACCACCAGGCTTCGCCAGCGCGCCAGGGAGGGTGAGGGATGCCCGAAAGGCACAGGCCCATCAAAAGCGCGTCAGGAATGTGCTGGATACCGTGGCATACCGCAAAGACGTCCTAGCGGATCTGAAGGCGACGCCGTACCGAGAGCCACTGCGCCCGCGGCCTGCACCTGCCGCGCCAGTGGAGCCGCCCAAGGCGTGGAAGACCAATTTAGCGCTCAAAATCATGCTCAAGGGCTTCAAGGCGCCCAAGCTCCCTCCTGAAGTCAAAGCTTCCAAAAAAGGAAAGCGCATCGTGGGGAAACGAAACGATAACAACTTTGTAATGGGCATCGTTTGACTGCCCCCGCGGGCGAAAAATATGTCACCAACGATTATAGCCAAGTATGAGCGGCACATACCCCTATGCGTCCACGGGCTTCCCCCGCTCTCTGGCCTACTTTGCTCAGAGGCTCTCCAACGTCTCCAGCAACACCCGCCAGCTGATCGCGCTTGGAAATGAATCTGTGACCCCCAACGACACAGTATCCTTCAACCTGCCTGAGGGGGCCATCCTGGATCTCAGGACCCTGCAGCTGAAGCTCACCGGCTGCAGCACCACCACCACCAACGCCAATGCTGCCACCAGCTTTGCTGTGTTCCCCAAGCACATCGAGACTCTCATCGACCAGATCACTGTCTCAGTGAACGGTCAAGTCATCTCACAAACGCCCAACCAATACGGCCAGATCTTCAAGCTGCTCGCTGACTACGGGTTCGGCAGGGACAAAGCACCCCTGAGGGCGATCACACAAAACCAAAGGATGTCCAACTATGCCTCAGAAGCAGAAGAATTGGCAAAGGCAAACCCAACCAATCCGGGGTACATTAGCAACGCCAGCTATATCGTCAGTAACTGGCTGGGCTTCCTGGGCAGCGCCGCACCCCCGCTGCTGTTTACAGGGGCCCTTGGGCAGGTACGTGTAGACATAAGATTCGCGCCCGCATCAGTCCTGTATGCCGGTGGAGCGGCCGCACTAGCTCCCACGTACAATGTCACCAGGGCGTACATGACCGTGAGGACACTGGACCTCGATGGCCTGTACTACGACCTGCTGGCAAAGCGAATGGCAGACTCTCCGTTGGAGATCCCCTTCACTTCATATATCGCCACCACTGGGAATGTGGGGTCTGTCAATCAGACCGTGCGCCTGAACGTCTCCAGCGGTTGTGTGGACATGGCGCTGGCAACCTTCCTAAGGAGCGACTACACCACCAACACTGGCGCCGTCGCCCTTGGAAACCTGGCCCCCAACGCCAGGACTGCTTGGTACTTCCAGCGCGGCGCTGGGATGACCACTGCCACCTTTGCCACTGGACAGTACTCGGTGAACAACACCCTAATTGCCTACCCACAGCCCCCCATTGATGTTTTTGGCGAGGTCCTACACACACTGGGAGGCCTGGACTCGGTAGGAGGCCACGACCAGTACATGGGAGATATGGGCTCCTGGTTGAGCGACTTCTTTGTTCACCCTCTCTGCCTGAACTTCGGCCCCACAGAGAACGGAGACCGCCTGCTGAGCGGCAGTGATGCACGAGGCACCCAGCTGCAGATCGCCTACACCACCACAGGCACTGCTAACAACGTCATCCCATACCTGATCGTGGTGACCAAGAGCGTGCTGAAGGTTTCTCCAGGCAGGAATATCATTGTCGAGGCATAGATTATACCAGTGATGCCCGCGCAAACCCTTGCGCACCATCAGCTGCAGCACGGCCCCCCGCCGCAGCCGCCTGTGAATATGTTCACTGCCAATGGACCTACAAAACAGCGCTTCAACGACCAGGAGACTGATACCCGTGGCTGGACTTGTTTCCGCAACAAGGCGAGCTTCCAGGCCTTTGGGGCGTTCACACAGCCTGACCCCACCAGGTCCCGCTACGGCAAGGTGTACCAGGTCCCCAACAACTACCTGGGCGTCAGTATCATCACGCCGCCCTTCCCAGGAGGGCGGGAGGCTGCAGTGCCCCGCTATGCTCCAGCGCCTGTGCCGGCACAGTACCACCTGCACAACTCCCTGCCACCCAAACAATATCTCCAGGTTGGGTAAATGGCGCCAAGGAAAGCTGATCCTGAGCATCCTGTAGAATCTGAGACATCCGAGACGTCAGAGTCGTCGTTGTCAGAGGAGGACGCCCCCACGGTGGTGCCAAGAAAGAAGGTCCCTCTCAATGAGGCGCGGCTGGAACAGCTGCGGCAGGCAAGGGAGAAGGCGGCGGAGGCCAGGAAGCGCATTGGCGACGTCAAGCGTGCAGAGAAGGCCCTGAAAGAGCGGGAGCTGCAAGCACGTATCGAGCGGGTGCAGGCGATGGAGAAACAACTTCTGAAAAAGACCCCGCCCATTCCCATCAAAAAACGTAAGCACGCACCGCCCCCGCCCTCCAGTAGCAGCGAAAGCGAATCAGAGAGTAGCAGCAGCGAAGAGGAACGCGAAGCCACCCGATGGGTGGCAAGCTCGTCCACCGATGGTGGACATCGCCCGCGCAAGTCCAAGCACTCCCGGCGGGCCCGCAGCCTGCCCCAGAGGGCCGCACCCGCCGTTGATGCCCACAAGCAGCAGGTGCACGCCCTGGCATACGGCAGCCTATTCCCGGGCGCAGGAAACAATCCCTATGTGTAAATGTAATGGAAACTACGCCGGTGAACATACACGTCCCTGAGCTGAAGATCAAGTACCCCAAGCGACGCCCCGCCCCGCCCGGGATGCCTTCCCTCTACAACCTGGGCATGATATGCGGCTCCCGCGGCAGCGGAAAGACGACTGTGATGGTCAGGATGTTGAAAGCATACGACCAGGCCAAGTCATTTGACCACCTGTGGCTCTGGGCGCCGTGCTTCCACAGCGACCCCAAGTACAAGCTCCTTGAGCGCGGCACGCACTTCAAGCTCCACCTGTATGACCGGGACTTTTCTATCGCGGAATTCAAGGGCGCACTGGAGCTGATTGAGCAGAACAACCAGGATTATGAGGAGCACCAGGAGCATCAAAAACTGTGGAAGAAGTTCCTCAAACACAAGGATCCGCTGAAGCTGAAAGATGAGGAAGTTCTGAAGCTGGACAAGCTCGGGTGGCAGCCCCCTGACCCCACAAAGTTCACATTGGGTAGACCGACCAACCTGATGATCTTTGACGACTGTGTGGGCAGTCGGGACCTCTACCGCGCTGATAGCAAGGGCACCGTGGCGCAGTTCACCATCAAGCACAGACACCACCACACAAGCATCTGGTTCATGTCACAGATCTTCTCAAACGCAGTGCCCAAACAGATCATGAGCAATCTATCCTTTGTGGTCCTGTTTGCTCAGAAAAACGAGAACATCCGCAAGCAAGCCAGTCTGGAGTTTTCAAGCCATGTGTCCGCTGAGGACTTTGCATCTATGTGGGCCGCTGCAACCGCTGACACGCACGGGTTCTACTTTGTGGACTTTGAAAGCCCGCCAGAGATCAGGTACCGCATTGGCTTTGACCGCGCCTTCATCCGCCAGTGAAAATATCCAACCATCCTTCAGAGAGACATGCCCGCCCTTTCAAAGACCCAACGCAAGGAGCTGGAGGAGGGCCTGACCGAGGCATACCCCCACCTGGAGCCGCAGCTCCTGGGCTACCTGATTGACGTCTACGAGCGTGACTCCCGCTGGCTCAACGACCGCATGCAGGCAGAGCTCCGCCAGGAAAAATCTGCCCGCAAAGCAAATGAAGCGCCTGTTCCCACACCTTGATGTGGACTGGGTGGCTACCCCCGCACGCAAGCTAACAAACTATCGCGCCATCCCCTACCGCCTGGTGCTCAGCAGCGCGTCAAAGACGTCGGGTACCGCACACGACGCCACCTTTGTGTTCAAGCACCAGCCCTGGGGCCTGGACCCCCTCATGGACCTCGCCCGCACTAAGATCAAGCTGCGGGTGGAGAGCTTCACCGTCACGGGCGTCAAAAACGCCCCCGGGGATACAGACGTCGCCCTTGCAGTGCTCGTGAATGTGGATGGCCAGGGCTTCGACCAGACATTCACCTACGACGCCGTTAACCGCGGCATGACCGCCTGTGTATGCACCGCCACCGGCAACCAGCAAGCGCTCACCCTGGCGCAGAACTGGGACGTCCCTGTCCGCACGCTGCCCGGGACAATGCTGCGGGTCTACCTGAGTGAAGTGGGAGCGCCCCGCACGCCTGGTGCCGCGCTGCTGGATGCTCTCACCTCCACATTCGAGTGGCACGCCGTGCTGGCTCTGACGCCTTGTGACGATGATGTCAATTAGTAGTAAGGACCATGTTTGAGCTCGTGAAAAGCCAGACCATCTTCCTGGACAGCCGCAAGCGGCGGGGGTCGGATGCCCCCTACTGCTACACCGTCTCCTTCACAACAGATGCCGCCAACTGCAAGGACGACGAGGTATTCCGCCTGACCTTGAAGGGCCTCATCACGCAGGTGTCCTGGGGCTACATCACAAGCGTCTCCAGCAGCTTTGTCGTGTACGAGAACGGCGTGCCGCGCACTGTGGCGATCTCCACGGGGAACTACTCCTTCAAGGGACTCGCCCAAGCAATCACCGCCGCCTACTTCGCCTTCGACGCCAGCGCCGTAGACTACAACCGCTTCAGGTGCACCTGGTCCAGCGTCACTAACAAGCTAACCTTTGCCTCCGCCGCCGGCAAGGCCCTGGTGCTGGCATTCCCCAGCCAAGCCGCCGCAGAGACCTTTGGCTTCAAGACACCGACGCCGGGCGTCCTCACAAGCCAGCGTGGCATCAGCGTGGCAGGGATCCGCCCACGCCTGACTTACAATCTGGCGAATATCCACTCGGAGCTCGTGGGCCGCACCAACCTGATGGCCGTCATCCCAGTGGATTCCAGTGTCCCGCCCTACTCCATCCTGCAGTGGAGCAACCCGGGAGACAGCTTCAGTCTGTACATCACAGAGCGCACGCTTGACACGCTGCAGATCCAGATCACGGACTGGAGCGGCAACCCATTCACCGCCATACCCGAGCATGCCCTCACGATGCAGCTGGACACCTTCCGCAGCGTTGACCTCAAGCACCAGGCGCTGCAGTCCATCGACGATAATATCCAGCCAGAGGCTCGTGAACTGAAATATCTCAGCTGCTACTATACAGAAATCCAATGCTGGGAGACTTCCTCCGCCGTGCCGGAAGTGTAGTCCGCAAGGTCGGTGACGTCGGCGGGAGCCTCATCCGCCGCTTCGGAGAGCCACTGGCCGCTTCAGCAAAGCCTCTTGCCCACTCCATCCAGAGCCTCATTGGTAGCAACCCCATTGCCAACGCCGCTATGGGCGCGGTGAACAAGGGTCTCGACTACGTCTCCAGCGGCAGGGCCGCCGCAATGGCCGACAGAGTCTCCCACTATGGCAAAAAGATGGCGGGCTCGGGCGGGGGATGAGATGCTCCAGCCGCACCCGCGTTGCTCCAGCCGCCGGGGCTCTCCACGGCGCGTGGCGGGCCATTACCGCGCCCACTCCGGTAGTCGATTTGCCGTGCCAAACACCAGCTCCTGGCACGTCAGACACATGCCGCTGATCATGAACTCCTTGGCGTCAGCTATGTCGACGAAGCGCCCGAGGTCCACGACCAGCTTGCAGGTGACGCACGCGACATGCGGCACAGGCTTGCCTTCAGCATGAGCGGCAACGGCCTCGCGGTACTTGGGGCGATCCAAAAAGTGGGCCAATGGCCGCATGTCCACTGGGCGCATGGGCGCCTGCTCACGAAGGGCGCTGGCGCATGCATTGGTTGAGGCCGACATGATGGCTGAAGAAACGAAGAAAGACATGGGGGGCAGGGCGCTGCATGGGATTTGTAGCATTCCCGATGCCCACCACAGCCGTGGGCCTGACCAATGGCAACGGAGGCCAGGACGCCCTCCGGAACCACGCCACAACCAAGGGAGAAGGCCACGCTTCGGAGAGGTATATGTGCGCCCGAGCTTGCTTTTTTCCGCATAACTCTTCAAGAATGGCGGGGCTCAAGATTACCCAAGTGGACATCGTCCGGCTGGCTATCAAGCATATGCCCGTGGACAACAGCTACGAAGACTTCGTCAGAGAGACAGCGCTCACCATTGAGGAGGCGACAGGCTGCAGCAGGGCCGAGGCGGTGCTGCTCATGTACGACGCCTTTGGAGACATACTGCTCATGCACTACGACATCCACGCCGAGATTACTGGCAAAGACACCGTCCCCGCCGAGCTCAAGATGAAGTACAACGCCTTCAATGGAGCGATGCTCAAGCTGGCGCAAGCCCCCGAAGAGGGAGAGGGAGAGCCCGCCGCGGGCCCAAGCGAGGCTGAGCCCGCCGCGGCCACAGACGCCGCCTAACTGAACACGTACTCCCGCGTGACCGCATCTACTACCGCCTTGGCCAAGGACGAGCTGCCATCGGACCGCACCCGCGGAGGGTCGGATGTGTAGAGCAAGGCGTCCTTGTGGGCGCTGCCAACCAAGCTGTAGCTCTTGCTACCCAGGATGAGCTTCTTCTGGGAGAGGGCGCGGGACAGGCCTGAGGCCTCGTAGAGTTTCAGGTACACGCGCTTGGCTGTCTTTTTCGTGACCACGCCCACATACACATAGCCCACTTTGCCGCCCTTCCGCACCTCCAGGCGCTGAGGCTCGTCGCTGGCGCCCTCGACGTTGACTATGGCCAGCTGCCCCACCGCCGCATGGTCCGCCATCGTGTCTCCCTTCGGTTTCGGCTCCGCGGGGAGCTCAGGCAGCCCTTCCGCCCTCAGGAGGCGGCCCTGCTTGGCCTGCTTCTTCGCCTTGGTCGCTGCCTTGGGAGCCTCCAAGTTCCGCGGCGCGTCCACCTTCAACAACTCGTTCGGTTTGAAGGCCCGCGCCACAGGCTCCTTCCCGGGGTACGTTAGCAGGCTCACGCGGCTCCCTCTCACGCCGGAGACCTCGTACACCTCCAGAGACATGGACTGCGTCTGCCCCTTCTCAAACGTCCCCTTCTTCAGCCGCACCCTCACATAGTCTCCCACGCGAAATGCCTCCTGCACTGGCTTCTGCACGGTGGCATTGTATGCGCTGTCATCTACCCAGCGTTGCCGCATGGCAGGCTCGTCCGCATACAATTCATCTGGCGTCCGGTTCTTCAGCGTCTCGTGCGGGTTGGTGTTGTAGTCGTGGATCACCTCCGCCAGCCAGGGCGTCCACTTGGGGTCATCCCGCGCATGTATCCGCTTCTCAATGAGTGTGCGGAGGGTCTGCACCAGGCGGTCCAGCACTCCAAGCGGGTCGCCCACCGTCACGTGCTCATCGGCAGCCACTCCAGTGAGCACAGGAATGTTCCGCTTGGTATTGAAGTCCTGAAACTCCTTGGCATTGAAGGCATTGTCGCCCTGCACCATGAACGGCTCATTGCCGGCATCTTTCAGGAAGCGCTTGTAGGAGCTGAGGATGGTCGGCATCGTCTGGTCTTTGAGCACGTAGGCAAAGGCTTTGCGGCTGCAGATGTCCACCAGCAGCAGGAAGCAATCCTTGCCGCCGTTTTGCCGCTTGTATTGGTTCATGAAGACGACGTCAATCTGAAAGCTGTAGGGGGGCCGGGCAATCTTGGCAAAGGCAAACCGCTTGCCCGAGGGCTTTGCAAAGACTTCGTGCACCGGATTTTTCTGCTTGCTCCACCATGCATCGAAGTCCCGCTTGGACACGCCATGACCGGACTTCAGCCGCTTGTAGAGTTTTTCCTTGCTGAGCAAGTCCCAGGTGGGATGCTCTTCCATCACCGCCGCAATGTCGCTGCTCGTCCCCATTACATAGTAGAGCTGAAATACTGCCGCGCGCGGGGTCGGGGGCAGGGGCGAGGGCGGAAGGCTCAGGGCGCAGCTTTGTGGACGACCTATGACCAGGGCGCAGGGCGCAGGACTTTCGCGGCAAACGACTTGGGCGCAGCTTTCTGGACGACCTATGACCAGGGCGCAGGGCGCAGGACTTTCGCGGCAAACGACTTGGGCGCAGCTTTCTGGACGACCTATGACCAGGGCGCAGGGCGCAGGACTTTCGCGGCAAACGACTTGGGCGCAGCTTTCTGGACGACCTATGACCAGGGCGCAGGGCGCAGGACTTTCGCGGCAAACGACTTGGGCGCAGCTTTCTGGACGACCTATGACCAGGGCGCAGGGCGCAGGACTTTCGCGGCAAACGACTTGGGCGCAGCTTTCTGGACGACCTATGACCAGGGCGCAGGACCTTCGCGGCAAATGACTTGGGCGCAGCTTTGTGGACGACCTATGACCAGGTCGCAGGGCGCAGGACCTTCGCGGCAAATGACTTGGGCGCAGCTTTGGGGACGACCTATGACCAGGTCGCAGGGCCACAAGCCTACGCTCAGGCCCATATTGCAGCAACGTGGAAGTCAGTAGCGTGGGAGTGCAGCGGCGTCAGTAGCAAGCCCACGCTCAGGCTCAGGAGACTCACAAGCATGTGCGGAGGCCGCTCATGTCAGGGTGGAGCGGCCGGAGTAACAAGCCTACGCTCAGGCCCATATTGCAGCAACGTGGAAGTCAGCAGTGTGGGAGTGCAGCGGCGTCAGTAGCAAGCCCACGCTCAGGCTTAGGAGACTCACAAGCATGTCTTACAAATTCTGTCCGCGGAGTCTCCGGGGAGTTTCAGCTCAGTCTTGGGAGTTTACGAAAAGGCCACGGACCCTTACTGAAACCAGTCTATCAAAATCTGTCTTTGGAATGTCCCAACATTTCACAGGGGGACCACTCAATGTCACAGAAATGTGAAGGAAACACACTGAAACCAGTGCGGAAGTGGGGAAATCTGAAAAATTCGGTGACGGGTCTATGTACTTGAGACATGTGTGTGTACCAAGCATCTGTCATTGGCTACGAAGGTGAAGTGTTATAAGGCATATGTGTTGCCAATTCTGCTGTTCGGGAGTGAGTGTTGGTCCCTGACCAAAGTGCAATCGCAAAAGCTTGAGCGGGTGCACTCTAGCTGCCTTAGGAGAATCCTGGGGGTCAGGCTGTCAGATCGGCACACCAATGAGCATATCAGGAAATCATGTGGGGTAGCCACCTTGTCAGCATACATCACAGCAAATAGGCTGAGGTGGCTGGGGCATGTGGGCCGCATGGAGGAGGGCAGGTTGCCGCATATTGCGTTGTTCTCTTCATTACATGGTGACATGACGAGGCCAGTGGGTAGGCCTCGCAATACCTGGGAGAAATGCGTGTGTGCTGATCTGAAGGTGCTTGGTCAAGATGAGGGGAGTTGGGAGGCTTCGTGTCAGATTAAACACACCCAGCGCCTACCAGTGCTTGGAGGAAGAGGTTGTGGGATCTTACGCACCCTTGGGAAAGCCAACGGTTAGTGAGTTGTAGAAAGCGCACTAAGCAAGCTATTGATAAGCATGTGGAGCGCTATGTGGTGCCTTTCAGTGGCTGGGAGGCTGGTGGTTCACCAGTACCTAGGTGGTGGGAGCCACCTCCAGCCCCTACTAGGGTGGTGCTTGATCCTGCTGCCTCCCCGCCACCCATGTGTGATGGAAGTGGAGCAGGTTTTGGGTTTTAGTGGTGGTGTTTGTTTCCCCTTGGTGTGCACGCCGTTGCATCTAGCCTCAGCTTGTGTGTGGCAAATCCACCATCGGTTGTGTGGCTTCGTCATTGTGATCAGGAGCCTTGTGTTTGTGGCCTAGGTTTGTTTGGCCATTGGCATTGCTGGTCTTGCGTTTTGATTGATTGATTGATTGCTGGGTCAATTGTTAATGGTGGGAAGTGGATGTGGTGATTGTCTTACCATGGTCTCTGGTATACATCCTCAGATTGAGATGCAGCGACTGCAACTTGGGCAAGCTTGCTTCAAGGTTCTTCAAAGCTGCAGTGAAGGTGCTGACACAGACCCACCCCCCCGATGTCCATTGTGCAGTCTTCAGGTCCAGATGCACTAGGTGCTCAAGCCTGCACAAAACACGAAATTCTGGATCTCCATGTATGACCTGACGCTGTGCTGGGCTATGTCTGTGGCTTGACTTACTTGGCCAGGACAGCGAGGGCCCTGGTGAAGCCCAATGCTGGTTCACGGCCACACCCCATTGTATATCTTACACTTGTACAGTGTGGAAAGCGAATAGGCAGGGGCACAAGGCTGCTGTCCTCCTGTGCTGAGCTGCTGGGCAAGTCCAGCTCTGTACAGCACTGCTGGCACAGCTGCCTCAGGGGTTTGCATGCTTGAGCTAAGCTAGCCACAGACCCGTGCCCGGTCAGTAAGGGCAGCAGGATGCTTCCGAAAGCAGCGTTTCCCAGCTGCTCGAAAGCAGCCAGTGCTTGTGAGTCCGCGTTTATCTCTGCCATTATCACGCCCTAACTGACATGCTAACTTTGAAAGCTAAGCAACCGAAAGCACACTCAACCACGTCGCAAGCATGATTGAGTGTCGCCTATGCAAGCCTATCTACATCCAAAGTTTTGGACAGCCTGTGGGTCTTCTTTGACGTAGGGCGAAAATCAGTGGGCGAGGCAAAGACCCCGAGATCTTTCGAGGCGAAGCCGAGAAAGACGAGGGGTCACCCGAGGTCTTGCGAGGCGCTAGCCGAGCAAGAACGAGGGCTGCCGAGCATACTGAATTTCGCCACATCTATAGGCGTTCGGGTATTTGCTGCTTTGACCGCTCCTAATTTGGCTGTCTCACCGTCTTTCAGGTTTGACCATGGGCGTGTCACCGTCTTTGCCTAGGCTGGTCACCAACAAACACGCCTCACTCCTTCGCTTGGTTACAAGGCGTCAATTACGGATTCTACCAGACCCCTATTATCCTCGTTTATGACCCGTACGCCTATAGATGTCAATGAACGTACATGCAGCCGCGCGTGCTGTTCGCTGGCTGAAAGAAGAAGCGGGCTCCCCACCGGTTGACGTGACATAGACTATCTAACCAGTCACCAAAGATGTCACAAAACCTATCCAACTGCTCGCTTCGAAGTGTGGTGGATGAGTGACCTCCGTCATTGCATTACAAGTCAACTGAACCACACACGTTACCCCGCAGAGTGGGGCCTTTGGACCTGTTAGGCTGTTATCGAATCATAAGGCGGTATATCGTCTTGCTTTATTGTTCGTTCAGTCGATGTTCTGTGGGTTATGTCGCGGTATGCGTTGCAAATGACCAGCTTGGATGGCCGCAGTCAACTCGGCTGCCAGTGAGTGAGGTGCCTCACTGGATAGCTCCAAGTTCGCCATTTCATGCCATATTTACTTCTATCGGCTCCCATAAAATTGTCAGAGGGCTGTAGCTGTCAATAAACGCCACTTAAAATCTCGGCTTGTGCGTGTACAGGAATGACGTGGCAAACACAACCAAGATGCCAAGATGCCCAGCCAAGTTTGAATAGCATGTACATGGTAGACATCCTAGGTGCCCGTGTTGCTTTTTTGCAGCGCAACAATAAGATGTGTAACAACCACAAGCTCAGCCCTGGGCGCAACCAAAATTGAGCCTGAGTGTCTAACACTTGCATCTACAGCTAGCTCACACACCCCTAATACACTGCATACATCCTCGCCTTCCTTCAACTTCAGCTTGCTCGAGAACTCCTCCTTTTTCATGTGAAGCTCCTTCTCTCTCTCATCAGCCTGCAGCTCCTCTCCTCCTCTGTTCTCCACCCCAGCATCAGTGACAGCTGCTGCCTGACTATTGGATCCACTAACACCTGAGCTATAGCTGCTATAAGCGGAACCACAGTACCCCAAAGACGTCCCATAATGTCTGGACAAGTAGATCCCCTGGCCATATGCAGCTCCAGAAGTCATCATGTGTGTGTTGCTGACATTCTGCAGGCCATGCTTCAGAATAGAGTACCAGTTGCACAACTTGCTGCCATGGAAGACAACCATTGACCCCCTCCTTGCAACTAGCTCTGCATGCTGCATAGCTGCTCGTGAGGCATGCAGATAATCAACCCTGAAACACACAGCCCCTTCTTGTACTGCTTCTGCAGCTCCACTGCTGCTGCTGCTGAGCAACTGCTTCATCTCCTCATTGGGTATTATCTGGATGTTACTGGGGATGTTGCTGATCACCCACCACAGTAGATGGTACAGCCTGCATGCATGGAGGGGATGCAGTCTCAAGCACATTAGCAACGTGCGTGCTGAGACATTGACTCGTCACTTAGGCAAGATCCTGCTCAGTTCCATCCTGAAACGGGTCATTGCCGCCACATGGGGTAGCCTGCAACATGTTCTTGTACCCGTACAGTCGCTGTGGCATCCACAGGGAAGGTGAAGTACTGAAGCCATGCACTTTCATGTTGGCTTGTTGAAGTGATTTTGTCCTACCTGCTGGAAGTCATGTCTTGGCACACGACATTGGTCTTTGTGGTTGCATACCAAAACACCACCTGTGTTTGTTCCACCCCATTGTTCTCGCAACAGCTTGAGGTGCGGGACTATGGCGCTTTTATCATATCATGAAATGCAATATAGCATGCCTAATGACACGTTTGCTGCTTTGCAAAGCTCCCCAGGCAGACCTTAATAAGCTATGTAATGTTGTCAGTCCACATGACTCCGCTTTCTCTTCACATGTACTGCCATTTTCACAAGGTTGGGAGCACATCCCAGTATCACAACTCACTTGTTGGTCCCGTGTCCATGAAAGAAGGGATCCTCTAAGCCTGCTGCTTTCTTCAGCAGCAGCTGCTGCAGCTCTTCTTCTGTGCCACATACCCCCATGTCTTGAATGGGAGGAAAAGCCTCCAACGCCACAGCTAGCTGCTGCCAAAGCACAGACTCAGAGTTAAGAAGGAAGTCTGCAGGTGCTGGCTTCAGCATGTCTTGGCGGTTACTCCTGCATGAAAACAGCGAGTTAGGAGAAAATGGTTGAGTAGACCAAGTTGACAATTAATTGCAGCACACAGCAGTGACTGGCTGATTGAGTGGTAATGAGCTCTCTACCTGAACTACTGGGGAAGCCTGTCAAAGGAACGCTGTCCTGACATGCTGCTGCAATCTGATCAACCTGCTGCTATTGTTGCATTCAATGAAATGCCATAGCAAAAAGTGCCATAGGCACCGCACGTCAAGGCGTCACAAAAACAGCAAACTGGAACTAATGCTAGTTGTTGACCAATCCTCTAGAGTAGATATAGTGCCGTTAACACTGACATCTGTTTGTGAAGACTCCTGGCCCTGCATCTTGGGCCTGTAGCTGACATTATTGCCAAGGAAAGCGTAAGCGGACAACCTTTTGACCCTTCATGTTGTCTTCAGCCACAGTCATAGACCTGGGGAAGGAGGCTTTTACCCCTTTTACCCCTCACAGTCCTCATTTAGACCCCTTCCAAGCCCTTTGCAGAATTTTGCCAAGCCACTATGCTGCGACTGATACAGTGACCATTATGATACTCCCAAGAGCTGCACGCCGCATGGAGCACTAATTTACGCCCAAGTTCGATGCTCAAACTGTATCTGGAAGACCTGTTAGAGACCAATACACCAATCACGTTCTCCAAGAGTATGCACGTTTTTGGCTGCTCTGTTCCATGACCGGCTTTGTGAGACCAACTGACCATGTGTGTCAACACCTGCCTATGAGTAACCCCTTTTCAAACTATGGGAACCCCTTGCACAACTACTGCATTGACTTCTGATGCTTGATCATGCGTCAAGATACCAATTGACACTCCAGCTCGGCACAAAGGGACTTACGGAATTTTCACTGCAGCACGCGCAAGGGTCAGGAGCAGTGTGACAGCATCAGGCCGCCGGTGTACTGCTGGTAGTAGCTCATTATAGTGGCCGGTCTCATTCAACTTAAACCTACACATGGAAAGCAGGTGTGTCAAGTCAGTACACAGCAAAATGTATTCACTGATCACTCTCATGGTGGCCTTGCCTCCATGAAAGAGGGAGAAAACTGTGCAGAAAAGGGGGAGCAGCCTCCATGAGTCAGCTGCTCTGCTAGGATGCCATTTGACACTATTTGAATTCACAAGGCATTAACGGGTGGCAACTGGTACCTTTTGCTATAGCATCTCATGAGATGTAGTAATAAGAGACCAAAAGATGACAGTAATCCATCCCCATCCTGAGGACAGTAATCCATGCCATCAAGAGACTCTGAAGCATGACAGAGGAAAGCCATTGCATACAAAGCTTCTGTAGGAACTACCTCAAATCGACATAGGGCGACAAGGGCAGCTGCAGTTCCAGAGTTGCCAGAATGATGAAGGCTACGGCCGTTTGACAAGATGCAACAGCCACTGCTAGCCCAGCACGCTCACCTGCACAACAAGTTATTGCAGGTTGTAGGGTACGTGGAGGGAACTGCCAGCTGACTGCCACACAGGAAGCAGCGCTTGGTCACGTTGTGAACACAGTAGTGGATCAGCTGCACAATCCTGCAGATGATGTCCCTCTTGAAGCACCTAGCACCCAATGGTTGGGAGCTGGTATGCAGTATATGGTCTATCACCTGCACAGGTTGAGTTGAACATGTAGGACAGGCCTCAGCTCCATTACACGCTGGTTCTGCTCCAGAGGCCGGCCATCAACAGCCAACATCTGAAACAAATTTCTCAATAAGAGACCATCAACACATCAAAGATATGGCAATACCATCAGAATTGCAGCAGGCACTGCCGAGGCAATAGTGAAGTTATGTAATTGGTAAATCGATATTCAGCTGCAGCTGCATCTTCTGTGAATTCCGAGGGTAAAATTGGGGGAGCTGCATCAGGCGGGCTACTACTGCATCTTCCTTAAACCTGCCCGCGGCTAGTGGCTTTCCTCCACTCACTCACTCAGATCCAGATTGACTTCACCCAGCTAGAATGGACCATTTGACACAGACACAGGTGTGCATGATATGCGTCATTTTCACTGTTAAGGTATGCTGGACTCTCATCACCCACTCGGCCAAAGCAACTCTGCCTGGGTGTTGGAAAACATGGAGCGATGAGTGGTACCAAGCATGACTTGTTTACGCAGGGCCCATGATGAACTGTATAACAACAGTATCAGTGCTTAGTATTCTTCATCTGCCTGAGCAAAGGTAATGTTGGAGAAGGCTAAGCTTGGGAAGAAACATATTGTCATGCTAATGCTGCCTCTTTTTCAGCCTGAGGGAGGCTAATGCATGACGTCTGCTCACGCATATGCAGGCGGCGATACTCCTGCCATAACAGTGGCTGGGTGCTTCCTAAGAACTTTGAGATTACCGAAATACTGACCTTTATTGCTGCTGCTTCCTTGTCAATCTCCCTTGTGTCTCCCGTGTAACCAAACACTTGATGCTTGCAGCTCTCTAGTACAGGGCTAATCCGCTTCAAGATGCACTCTACTAGATAGTGCCTCTGCCCTGCTGCTGATGCTGATGCTGCTGTTCCTGTACCAAGTACTTGCTGGGCTGCAGGTGATGAGCTGAGACCCATATTGGGGGCTAGGGCACCACAGCGATGTGCAGCCCAGAGAACCTCAATGCCATTGGTGATGCTGGTGAGGAGGGGTTTAAAGTGGTACTGTTTGGATTGGAGCATAAGTCTATCATCCCTGCAAGGCACAGAACAAGTAGAGGATGGCTGTTAATAAGAAGCCATGCACTGAGATCAAGAATTAGCCCTACTGATAGGCCCGTTCAAGTGCAAGCAGGCTCTGATCCGTTTTGGCTGCATGTTATTCTTTGGGATATTGTTCTCCTTACCTTCCTGAAACGACCAGCTCCTGACCACTGCTGTTGGTGGCATGAACAAGCACCTTCGGTGGTATTTCATCACATAGTCTCTCGTGTTGCAGCTGAATTTGCAGGTGGAGCTGGTCCTCGCTGTTATAGACCGTTTGGAGATGCTCTGGAAGATCCACAGACAGCTGGAGAGTCCAATGGCTCTTCACCGTCATGCTAAGACCCAAGTGTGCATGCCTGTCATCGTAGACGTAATCAAGCACTTGAAGGAAAGCTTCATCCATCGAGGTGTACTGCGGCTTGGAGAATGTGGTGCGCGGTGGCTAGCTTGGCAAACTAACCCGCTGTCTCCCCTGGGCAAGGAAAAATGGGATGCCCCACTCAAAAAGGCAGATCCAGTAACAGAACGATACAGGAAGCCGACTGAGCGGTAGGACAAGGAAACTACCTCAGGGGAAGGCCAGAGAAGCTTGTCCGTGAAGCATCCGAGGACTGAACTTTCTCTCTGATGCTATTTGTGGACTGGCATTGGAGGACTGCTGTGTCCCATCATCCGCACCTGCCTGCAATCACTAGGAGCGTTGCCTTGACCTTTCAGGGATTGATTCGGCCACATGCATTCCATGTTGGTTGGGTCTGGTTGCATATATCCCTCTGTGGTTGAGTCTTTTGCATGGTTCTTGTACATCTCCAGCCCGTGGTAATCGTCATTGTTTGCCATGCCATTGCAACCGATGGAGGAGTGGGTGGTGTTCTTGATCATGGGCTCTGTGTCGATAGGAGCGTTGCCTTAACTTTCAGGGATTGATTCGGCCACATTCCATGGTGGCCACATTCCATGGTGGTTGGGTCTGGTTGCATATATCCCTCTGTGGTTGAGTCCTTTGCATGGTTCTTGTACATCTCCAGCCCGTGGTAATCGTCATTGTTTGCCATGCCATTGCAACCGATGGAGGAGTGGGTGGTGTTCTTGATCATGGGCTCTGTCTTGCCTGGATACATGTTTCGGTATCAGTACTGCTTGGTTGGTGGTCTGGAAGCCATTGTGTTTGGATCCATCCGATGGTGTGTTTGGTCGTTTCGACCTAGCAGCCCTTTGCGGTTGCCACACCTTAAATGTTTGTTGTTGTTGTTGAACGCATGACATGTGGTACACCGTGCTTCGGTCTGCACCCTCGGATTAGCCTAAGTGCCACCTTGGAACGGTATAGCGGTTTGCGACCGCTGCGGTTGAGGGTTCTAGCAGGTCTTAGCTCGAGCTCTGATCATATCAGAGGGGTGTGACCCCTAGTGCTGAGCAAGTGTCCTAGTGATTGGCTGCCAGCAATTCTGGAGTGATTGCTAGCAATGGCCCTTTAAGCATCCGTGGAGCCGCATTGAGAACGCATTGTAACGAATGCAATGCCGATGTCATCGCTGTAACACTCGACGGTCCTCGGTGCACCCTTGATCTAGCTGGTACCATACTTATGTGCGTAGGAGCGTTCCAAGGACTTCTGAGCGCTTTCGAATGCATATAGCATGCATACAAACGTACCTGAGCAGAACTAGTAGACAGCTGGGGGCCCTGGGTGCCTCGCCGAGATGCCATTGCTCAGCAAGAACCGGCCAGGGAACAGAGGTCAGCGATGCTTTCTCGCACCCCAACGCGATCCCTGAGAGCTTAACAGACTTTGACGAGTCCATCGCGCTGTGGCTGTGCAGTGTTTGCGTCCTTTGTTGGCGATGCCAGAGACAAGGGAGATGTCAATGCGGCCAAGCGAAGGGCTGTGCTTGGCTTCTTCTTCTTGCTGCGTCTGCTCGGAATCAATGCAGAGCCTGTGGATCCCTTGCCTCCTGGAAAGATTGAGCTCAGCACCAAGGAGTCAGCTGCCCTCAACCGCCTGATACAGAGGCTGAAGCAGCAGCAGGGCAATGGCAGCACTGATTTGGAAGCCTTGCTCAAGCTGCTCACATGTCCAGATCCTCAGCAGCTGGAAGACATGTACACCAGCAGTCTGCAGCAGCGCGGAGAGAAAGAGCTCAAGGGAACCACCGTCCAGGACCAGGTGAGTGAGGTGGTTGAGAACAGCAGGCAGGTGTGAGGGACAGCGCACCTTGGGGGCTCAATTTTCATTACGACTTGTCTGGCAAAGACAGGCTTTTGGCTATAACTGTAATTTAATGCAAGGGAATTCTTGGGCTTCTATTCATCCTACCGGATGTTTGAAAGAACTCCAGGGATTGTCTGGGGAAACAGCTTTTCTGCTTGCAGTACAGCAGTCTCGTTCCCCTTTTCTGCTTGCAGTACAGCAGCCTCGTTCCCCTTTTGGCCAGGACAGACGCATGTCCCCCCTGTGCCCCCGTCTAACCGAAGCCCCTGATGAGAGACCACAGCGGGGTGAGGGAAGCATGCCGCCTAGACACCTCATGGGTTTGGCAAGTGTACTCAAGCAGATGTTGGCCTTGATGTACACAAGGCTTATCTAATGGAAGGTGTGGGCTTACATAGGTGCTTTGCAGGAGGGGGCGCAAGGGGCAAAGGGGAGAAGGGAAGCTGCAGGAAGCTGCAGGAGGCCACAGGAAGCTAGCTGGCATATTTCACTAGTTCCTTGCTGCTCTCCCGGCAAAGGCTTCCCACTGTGTAACCCATGTGCTTTGCAGGTCATGCAGGAGTATGTGGCTTTGCTCAAGCTTGGTCACATGCTGGTCTTTGAAACTCCAGATGGCGGCAACAGCCCCTCTGCTGGTGATGTGGACTGCAGCCTAACCACTGATGTCCGCTACCGGTTGCCGGATGGCACGGTCAAGACCGCCACTGTCAGCTTGATGTTCCCGGCGTCATCAGGCAGCGTGAGCCGGATCATGGACAGCTGGTATGCCGCCCGAGGTTAGTTACCGCCATGGCTACCCAGGGGTTGAAGGTTGGTTACCTTCATGGTTACGGATCAGGGCAGCTCTTTCCGCTGCTTGCCGGTGCTGCATCTGAGGACAGATGGTTTAAGTAACTGGCAGCAAAGTGGCTGTGCTGATGCCGCTCATAATGCTTCCTGCTGCATGACCAGGTGGAAGGCCCAGCAAGACCCAGAAAGCTGCTGCAAGAGAGCAGGCAAACCACAGGGGCACTCCAATCCGCTGGAATACCGCTGTGCTATTGCTGCTGTTCTGGCAGGCCGAGCTGCTCCAGGCGCTGGTTGCCGTAAAGTAAGAAAAGCCAGCATATACACAGCCGGCATTCTAGTGGTGAGGTTGCATCATTCAGGTGTTGTCATGGTTGTCCCCCCTGCTGCTGCCAATGCTAAACCCCCGAATACA
>OY744494.1:4652015-4703239 GCA_963556185.1 Pseudopediastrum boryanum
CATCCAGGATGCTAGATAGCGCTCTGCCAGACTGCTCAGCAGTGGCTGCATGAGCTACAGCAGAGCAGGGACTAGATATCATAAGTCAGCATGGGGACAATGCTGCTGCCACAGCCCACCTTCCGCCAAGTTGGCCGAACTGAAGCCTTAGCGCAGCCTTATACATACATCATGCTCACCGTGTTCAGGTTCTCATACTCCATCACCACAAGCCCGGTCCCGTCCTCAGCACCCCTGTTGGTGCTGCCAAAGACCATCATGGCCATCCGCTCATACTCCTGGTTGCCGCTGGTGTCCGTCGGGACATCGCCGCTCACTCGTGGCGTATACTGCTTGGACAGCACTTGCTTCGGTGATGCATAGTCAGCCACAGTCCTGAGATGTGGAATGCGGTAATGAACGGGCCCAATATGGGGGCTGTTCCTGTACCGACACCGGGAGGCCAGTGCGCAGGAGGTGTTCATTGGCTCAACCTCAAGGCTCAAACTTCATATGAAGGCGCTCATTCAGCAGAGTCAATACAGTTGAGGTTGTGGCGCTGCTGGCGGAGTAATGCACGGATGTTGCAACGTACGAACTGATGAACTAACCAATGAACTGACGGATTCCATTAGTCCATTAAAAAAATGGCCTCCTTCAATGTACAGTGTTAAGTACTTAGCAATACATTGTACGGGTGTGAAGCCCGGGGAAGCCCGGGTGTGAAGCTTCGAAGCTTCGAGATGGCCTGCATGGATATTACCCAGTAGAGCACCCTAGTAGAGCTTTCAGTGGTGGATGCGTCCACCGCTTCCTCATCCACAGTTCCACCGAGCTCACGGCACAGACGTTCCGGAGTCGCGTGCATTTCGCGACTGAGGGTTGGACCCTCGTTACTCATGCTGTCTCTGGCACGTTCTGCCCGTGTTGTGGGGGGTTGGCCTCCCAACAGGCGTGGCTTAGCTGCTCCTTGCAACCACAATGCTGCCCGCTTCAAGCACGCACATCAGGCCAGCAGCACCCCCCTCCAGGGCCCCTTTGAGGGGCTGCCGCGGATCAGGTGCATGGAAGACCTAACAAAGGCAAGAGGCTATGGCAGTACTTCAATCTGGCCTACATGGATATTCCCAAACGGAGGATATTCCCAAACGGAGGGCTTACTCCCCCCCTTCTTCTATTGCAGCTGATGCACGAGAGCCCTTTGGCACGTGAGGTCGTGGAGCTTTTGGCAGCCCCTCTTATGGCCGAGCAAGTGTGCATCTACCATGCGCCCAACATTGATCCCCTGGCCTGCACTGCTGTCGAGCGCCAGAGCCTTGCGGATGCCTGCAGCAGCCTTGACTCACTGCACGCTTTTCTGAGGGAGCAGCTGGGCATTGCTGCCGGCCAGGAAATTGATGTGAGCTGGACTGATGTGCACCCTGGTGGGAAGCAGTACCAGCTCACCCAGACTGCTGAGGCTGCCCCACTGCCATACATCGTGGGGAGGGCTGTCAGCTGGTTTGTGGTAGAGAAGGAGTAAGGTTGCGGCAATGGACCCGCCTTCAATGGACCCTGCGTGCAGTCTGTGCAGACGGCAGGTTCTTATATGTGCTTTTCAGCGGTTGGGGCTGCAGCGGCTATGCACCTGTGCCGTGCACGTTTTGGCTTTGATAGTCTATGCATGGTGCGCGTCTTGGGGTTACTGCGCTTGCGCACATGCTGCTCCCCTTGGACCCACTGTTGTGCGGGTGGGAGTGGGGCTGCCCTGCTCTCACACCTGCGGCCTTTCTGGCCAGCATCAAGGACGGCAGCTGCATAGCTACAACATGGCAGGACCTGGCCCCCCTTAGACCCCTTATGTTCTGCATGTCTGGGCTGTGGTGCCACAGTGTTGGGCTGTGTTTGCCTTGGATGTATGTGGCGCTGGCAGTAGTGGTGTGGTCCTATCTTCTTGCGGTGTGGTGTCTATAACTCTGCCTTGTTGGCGAATGATGGTCAAGATGGCTTCTGTGTCTGTTGCTGGCTCCTTGCATGTGAAGTCCGCTGGATGACCTGCAGCTTGCATGTTGTATGGGTGCTTCCCAACGTTGTACCGCCCCAGGTGTTGATTGTACTGCCCCCATTGGCTTTTTGAGGACCAGGACTACCTTGGCTGACCATTACCTTCTTCCATAATTTGACTTGAGCTGGCAGAGCAATAAGGGTGAGTCTGATCAAGGTAGATGCCACTCGCATTGACATGGTTCAGGGCTTGTGAGGGCTGAATGACTGATGATTTGAGCTGGGACACTAGTGAGTGAACAGTGCCTCGAAAGTGTGAGCACAGCCCTCTGGCATAATTGCGCTCGTTGGAGCGTTAAACAATCCCGTTTACAGCGCCCTTTACGCACCTAAGTGGTTGCTCCGGCTCAGCACCGATGGCTCCATACGGTCACCAGCACTGGATGCAGCATGTCTGGGACAAAACACAATCGGTCCTGTTCACGCCAGCATGTCAAACAATCTCAGTTGAGACATCCGGTTGCATCAGGGCTGAAAGAATGCTCTGAATCCGTCGAACTTGCAGGACGATCTGTGCGGCGCAAGGACGTTGTTGAAGACGAATTTGCCGGGTGCCAAAGGTGTCTTAGCGTTGTCAGCGTGAGGACGCGACTAGCATAGACGATAGCGTACCTGCTGCACTTCGTGCAGCCCTCAGCGAGAACACTGGAGACGCTGGTGACCCAGGGGATGTGGCCTTGGCGTCTGCAAAGATCGTCCATGGCTTCTTCTTCCTGGCCCAGCTCCTGGGGCTTGATGTGCAGACTGCAGAGCCATTGCCTACTGCTCAGGATGTCCAGCTCACAGCTGATGAGGCTGCAGCGCTCCGGCGCCTCATTGACAGGTGCAAGGTGGCTGAAGTGGACAATGCACTGGATCACCTGCTGAATGCCAAAGCAGTTGCGTTGGAGGCGACCATAACAAGCAGCCTTAGCTCCATGAGCCTTCAGATCCAGGAGTCCACGCTCAAGAGCCAGTTGCAGTCCAATTGAACTGCTGCTCATGCAAGTAGGGCTGACAGTTTGCAGCAGCTCGCTCACTGCTTTTGCATTCTGATGCAGCTGACCAACGAGTACAGAGCGCTCCAGAAGCTTGGAAGGAAGCTCTGCTTTCAACAGGGGGTGGTGGATATCAGCATGACCAAGAGGATCCTGTACAAGTCAGCAGATGACGCCACCCATGAGCAGGCAGCAGACATGATGATGCCAGCCACAGACATTTCAATCAGCCGTGTTGTGGATGCCTGGCATGATCTGAAGGTAGGCTACCTTCGATTCTGCAGAGGATGGGCAAGCTTTTGGAGCCCTTTGCAAATTGTTTCAAACTATAGCAAACTAATTCAATCTCACAGGCTGTTGCAAACTCCAGCAAACTCCTGCAAAGTTGCTCAAAGTCTTGCAAAACCCAAAAGGGGTTGCAGGATCAAGACATTGGGTGCTTGAAGGATCTGTACGCAAAAAGGTGCTGGTTCTGCACATGTGGTTTCCGTGCCAGTAATACCGACTGCTTGGTTCCCCGCAGGGTGGCAAGCCTACCAAGGCAGAGCGCAGGGCAGCTAAGGAGACACCGGACTGCCGCACCATGCCGGTCTCCTGGCCGGTGGGTGTCCTCCTTCTGGTCTTTTACACCTCAGAGCTTCTGTTGGCACTTGTGGATCTCAAGTGAGTGATGCCAGGACAAAGGCTTGGGCTGGGGTTAGGGGGTTAGTAGGAAGGCTTCAGGGGACACCTTGAGGAAGGCTTCAGCTGGGGTAGTGGGAAGGCTTCAGGGGACACCTTGAGGAAGGCTTCAGCTGGGGTAGTGGGAAGGCTTCAGGGGACACCTTGAGGAAGGCTTCAGCTGGGGTAGTGGGAAGGCTTCAGGGCACAGCTGAGGAAGGCTTGAGCTGGGGTGATGGGAAGGCCTCAGGGGACAGCTGAGGAAGGCTTGGGCAGAGATAGTGGGAAGGCTTCAGGGGACAGCTTGAGGAAGGCTTGGGCAGAGTTAGTGGGAAGGCTTCAGGGGACAGCTGAGGAAGGCTTGAGCTGGGGTGATGGGAAGGCCTCAGGGGACAGCTGAGGAAGGCTTGGGCTGGGGTTGGTGGGAAGGCTTCAGGGGACAGCTGAGGAAGGCTTGGGCAGAGATAGTGGGAAGGCTTCAGGGGACAGCTGAGGAAGGCTTGGGCAGAGATAGTGGGAAGGCTTCTGGGGACAGCTTGAGGAAGGCTAGGGCTGGGGTTAGTGGGAAGGGTTCAGGGCACAGCTGAGGAAGGCTTGGGCAGAGATAGTGGGAAGGCTTCAGGGGACAGCTGAGGAAGGCTTGGGCAGAGATAGTGGGAAGGCTTCAGGGGACAGCTGAGTAAGGCTTGGGCAGAGATAGTGGGAAGGCTTCAGGGGACAGCTTGAGGAAGGCTTGGGCTAGGGTAGTGGGAAGGCTTCAGGGCACAGCTTGAGAAAGGCTTCAGCTGGGGTTAGTGGGAAGGCTTCAGGGGACAGCTGAGGAAGGCTTGGGCAGAGATAGTGGGAAGGCTTCAGGGGACAGCTTGAGGAAGGCTTCAGCTGGGGTAGTGGGAAGGCTTCAGGGGACAGCTTGAGAAAGGCTTGAGCTGGGGTAGTGGGAAGGCTTCAGGGGACAGCTGAGGAAGGCTTGGGCTGGGGTTAGTGGGAAGGCTTCAGGGGACACCTGGACGAAGGCTTGGGCTGTAGTTCATGTATCTGACATGCTCTTGCTTGCAGCGCCACCATGCTGGCCAAGGGCTTGTTCCACCCTGGCAGCCTCACCAGCATTCCGGGCAGCGCCTACAGCAACAACAACACAGCCATGAAAGCGCGGCATGCGCCCATGTGCATCCTTGCCATCGCCTTCGAGCTCTCTACCGGCAGCCGCCCAGCTGAGACCTTGCGCTGGAAGTTTTCAGACACACGCATCACGACCCCTGATGGGTCCGAGGTGCCCGTGTGGACGCTGGGCCTGGCTAGTGGGGTGCTGCCTCACTTCCAGGGAGCTGTAGGGACTGGCTTTGAGATGACCAGTTACCACTGCAAGTTCTTGATGGGCATGGGAGAGTGGGACGCAGTCGATATCCTACCTGCCTCAATGTCAGGTGAGCCAGGGCAAATTGTCACCCAGTTGACTCAACCTTGACTAGATGATTTCAGCAAGAAGGATTCCCACACAGCCCTGTGGCCCTTGTACACAGCGCCTGTCCTAGTACTCAGCCAGCTCTGCCATGGGTGGTTTTTCTAGGGCCTCTTGGTGACCCCATTCTGCTGCTGCTGCAGGGCTCTGCTTGGGCTCCATCACGACACTGGCCTTTGTGGTAAGTGTTCCGCAGCAATGATGGGTGTTAAGGCAGCAGCTGCCTGCTAATTCCGCTGCGGTTTGCAGGTGCTGACTTACATCCAGCCTGTGTCACCTGCCAAGCCTAGCCTGGACAAGAACAGCAATCCTCCGGTTCAGACTGCGAGGAACCCCAGTGGTTTCTGCTTCCCCTTTGGCGGTCTGGGCAGCGTAGAGAGCTCAGCAGGCTTCCTGACCAACTGCTTTGCAAAGCTGAGGGAGAAAGTAGCATCAGGCAGCTGCGCAGGTGAGAGCTGCTGTTATTAGCCCATGTGAACATGTGCATGCTTTTAACGGCTCCCTGTTGTGCTTTCAGGGCCGCACACAACAAAGTACAACAAGCAGAGCCTGAAGTCCTTCCGCTGCCTTCTTGCCGGCCATGTGTGGCTGGTCATCAAGAAGCTAGGCGACCTGCTGCCCAAGGGTCTGTGGGACTGGTACCTCGGCAAATCTGGCCGCTCAGATGACAGCAGCAACTACCAAAACTACACCACAGCCTTCACCACAGCCTATGGGTCTCGTCTGCGCTATGTGACAGATCCGGGGCCTGGCCTGATGCGGGCACCCCTCAAGGAGGTCATGGGCTGGTGAGTAGTATCTGGTCTTGCAACAAGCCTGGCGGCATACGGTGCTGTGCATCACACAAACACAGACAAGCCGTTAATAGAAACTGGGAAAACTTGAGGGGGGGGGGGGGGAGCTATGAGTGGTGGCCTCAATCGCTCATAGGCTACCAGTGTGATGAGGTTTTTGCAACCAAGGTTAGATTTATAGGTTTTTATAGGTTGCAGAAACCCATAAAGCAGGTTCTTGTGAGGATATCTCATCAGTTTATAGGTTTTATAGGTTTTATAGGTTGCAGTAATCACCCAGGGATGAGTGATCGAAAGACGGAATAGGTAACAACACTTTTCAAGCTCCAGAGCTTGCGAAGGGGGAGGGGTACCTGTAAACCCATATACCATCTAGAATTCGGAGTGCATTTATAGGTTTATAGGTATGCGAGCGAGCGAGTGACTGGAGGCCATGGGCAGGCCCAGCCAAGCATCTGTGTGTGGTACAGGCTGCAAGATTGGGGGTGTACCAGTGCTGCGGTGGTCTAAGAGCTTCATCCTGCTAAGCAACCCTCCGATCTGGATTGAGGCAGCTTGTGCTCAGATGAGGATCCCTCACCTGATTCGCAAACCCCCTTTCAGATCGGGGGGACAGCATAGGACCCCGGCAGGCCAAGGTGACTGTAGTTTGCAGTGACATGCTCTCTCCGCTCTGTGCCACAAGTCCTAATGCATTTCTTGAGGCTGCCGACATGCTGATCAGAGGGCACCTACCCATCGGTGCTCATTTTGCATGCTGTTGAGTAGGGCTCCTGCTGCCCAATTATTGATTTGATTGCTGCCGCACTCAGGTGCTCCACCAAGGCCACTGCAGATGCCTTCGGCTCACTACAAGGCCATGCTGCTGCCATCCAGCAGGCAAGTGACGTGGCCACTGCAAACCTGCTGAACCCCTCCACCGCGCAGATCTGGCAGCACCTGATCAACAAAGTGCGTGATACTGGCAGCCTGGCTGGTATGCTGCGGGCTTTCACTGTACCTCTAGTGCACCTCGGTTACCAGCTGCCTCCATTCCAAAAGGGCGTGGACCTGGAATGGCTGGGCCTGATACCGGAGACCGCTCAAACCATGCTGGAGGAGTTGGTGGCCATCATTAACACCTGCAACTTCCAGCTGTACGGGGCGGATGCCATCCCTGCTGCACCTTCTGTCAAGCTGCTGCTCCAGAGCTTGGTAGACCTGCTGGCTTGCAATTATGACCAGCTGAAAGCAGCAGCAAAGCTGGCAGCAGCAGAGCAGGAGTACCAGCGAGCAGAGCAGCAGGAGCAGGAGGCAGTAGCAGTAGCAGAGATGCCGGCCGAAGCAGTAGCAGAGGTGCCCGAAGCAGTAGCAGAGCAGCTGGCAGCAGCAGCAGGAGGGGTACCCATCGAGGGCAGCACCTTGCCCAGGGGCACTGGCCTCCTCTTCCTGCTTCAAAACAGCTGGGGTGGCAGAGGCAAGCCATTGCCGGCTTCATCCGGCATGGCCTTGGTCAGCGGCCAGGTCTACACCCACTACACCGTGGGTTGCATGATGACCAAGCAGGGGCTGCTGTTCAAGCCTGGCCAGCCCCAGCAGGTCTCTGTGCGGGTGGCTCAGGAGTTTCTGTCTGATGGCATTGCTGGTGCCGGCCTGTGGAGCAGCTCTGCCTTTCCGGTGACCGTGGAGCCATACGCCACCCTGCTGCTCACGGCACAGCCAGCAGTGCTGGTCAAGAAGCGGTTCAATGCCGACGCACCCGGCTACATGGCCTTGTACGGCTCTGCCCTGTCAGAGGAGAGCATCAGTGCTGCTTGAGGTGAGCCAGCCGGTCAGCCAGGTGCTGCTCGCTGTTGATTTCGATCCCCTTCTTGTTGAATTTATTCAGCAGTAGCATGAACTGTTTGGTTTGGTCAGGGCTGTGCTTGTGAACTGCAAAGAGCCGGCCTGCATTGCTTTTCAGCGCCTTCACACGGTTGTAGTGCTTGATTTGCAGGTATGTTAGCAGTTTCTCCAATGCAGCTTGTACTTCTGTGGCCCTCGGTGGCTTGTCAGGGGTGACCTTCTTGCGTTTGGGGGCAGGCGCAGGTGTGTCAGGCTCACTAGCTTGCTGCTGAGGGGTGGCAGTGACAACCTTGCCCTCGAGGATGTTGCCCTTGTTCCTGTAATAAAAGAACAAACACTGTGCCAGGCTGTCCCCCATGTCTGTCTTATGAGAAGTGCTGTTCCATTGGGACAGGTCATGCTGTCGCTCTGCAAATGCGTTGCCCGGGCCCCTTGTCAGCAGCTCCTGCACCTTCTGCACAACTTGCTTCTTCCGAGCATGCCTTTTGAGCTTTTTCCAGTCATGAATGGCCAGGAAGGGATACCTTAGGCTAGGCTCACATGTTCTGACAACACACCCCTTCAAGTTGAAGAAAGTGCTGCATATCATCTCCAACTGCGAATTGAATAGCAGTGGGTTGACTTTCTGCTTGCTCTGCTGGTCTAAGTGCTGTCGCTCAAGGAGGACCCAGAAGGGCCTGCTGTTCAGCTGAGTCTGTACAGTATCGTAGATGTCCGCCAACCGATCTATCACTGGTTTTGTATCTGCGATGCTGCATTGATGTTCATCTAGAAGCTTCATCTTTCTCCAATAGAGTATGCGCTGACTCGTGCTGTCAAAGCAGCAGATTCCAGCGTTTCACCTGGCGGTTGTGGCCTGTTTCCAAGTCCATGTTGGTGACATATGTGCACATTTTTTGTTGCTGCAGGCCGACTCACATATGAAGAGGGCAGACCTGTCAGGAGGGCTTCCAGGATCCCACCTGATGTGCTGATGAGCGCTCTGGGGGCCGTCAGCAATCTGGCGCTGGCGCTCAGCCCTGAGGAGGCAGCAGCAGCAAATGCAGCGGCTTGCCGTGCGGTGGACCTTGCAGCAGCAGCATTAGCCGCGGTCAACACACTGGCCCTCTCTTTGACCGCAGCAGAGGCAGATGGAGCCAACGAGCAGAGCCGTCTTGCCGCTGGTAAGGGCGGCTCCCGCTAGCGAGTCTGGCAGGGTCTAGGTGGTGCGGGAAGGCCTCAAGCAGCTGCATATAGCAGCCGTGAGGGGAGAGCTGGCAGAGGCAGGGCTGCAGCAGAGGGTGCAGGAGGCCATCAGGTGCTTGGCAGCAGCAGCAGGAGGTGGGCAGCAGGCAGCAGCAGGAGGCACGGAGCAGCAGCAGGGGCAGATAGCACTAGCAGCAGAGGGGCAGGTGGAGGAGCTGCCGGGGGGCAGCGGCAGCAGCAGCAAGCGGCAACGGGTTGGTTTAGAGGATTCTGGTGAGGCGATGACCATTGATGAGCTGCCCTGCAACGTGTGCGGCAACTCTGACGGCTCAGATATGTTATGTTGTGACTCGTGCGGGAGTGGCGCTGGCCACTTGGGCTGCCTGGGCTTGGCTGAGGTCCCAGAGGGTGTGTGGTGCTGCAGCAGTAAGTGTGAGAAGCACAGGGGAGATGCACAGGCTGCTGCAGACTTGCACGGCCGCTGGGTGCTGGGCAAATTCCAGGGTGTGGAGGGTGACTTCTGGGGCCAACTGAGCTATGTTAGCTATGGTGTGCTGAATGTGCGCTATGTGGACGCTGAGCTGTATGAGGGGGTGAGGGTAAGCCATGTGCTGGGGCAGGAGAGGCTTGTGGGGCACCATGGGTTGCTGCTGCAACCACAGGGCTGCACTGTGCCTCCCAAAGTGCTGAGGGTGTTCAGAGACAAGGGCTGGTTGGTTTGAGATAAGGCCCTACCCAGGTGGATGTGCGCAAGAATGGCTCGAGTTTGCGACAGTTTGGGAGTTTCAAACCGAGTTTGGCAGATTTTGCGGGACTTATGCAGTTTGCGGGACTTTCATGAAGTTTTCGCACTGCAGCTTCCCTATCCCAAAGCACCTGCTAGAGGCTAAAACAAAAGGCCTGCAAGCAATCTCGATACCGTTCGAAGCCTCTGCTCGCGTGCCCGCCGTCGACGCCTGCCAAGCCCAACCTCACCCCACCCGCACCTTCCGGCATTAGCAAGCTGCGCCGGACCGTAAACGCTGCTGGGTGCACCCGCACACGAGAGTTCCCGGACCTGACAGGTTTGTGGCAAAACCTACACGGATGGCCCCTACTGTTAGCCTTGGCAGGTTCAGTGGCTACCTTGTGGGCGACAAGGGCTAGGTCTAACTGGGCTAGCAGGTCTTGTAGAATGCTGCAGCACGTATGCTGGCCCATGCTATGATGTTTGGCTGCTGGCGCCAAGAGCAGCAGCATGATTAGCTCTCCAGGCATGCATGTTGATTACTGACTGAATGTTGATTACTAGTTCGCATCCTACTACCAATCATGATGCCAGTGCCTGTTGTGGTGCCTGGCACCTGGGTGCCACAAGTAAATGTTTGCTCTTGCTTGCGTGTGCAGGAATCTCAAGCTCAGATGAGGATGAGATGGAGGGTACGCAACGCAGGGCCATGGCCTCTCGTGGTGATGTTGGAGAGGCAACCCTGAAGAAGGCCAGGCACACAGCAGGTACCGGAATTGCTTGCTCTTTTTGGAACTGCAAGCGAGTTCTTGCCGGCTCAATCTCAAGGCTCAAGGCTCTGTTCAAGGCCTTTAGGGTGCTGTTTGGGTGACCTTGGCAGAATGCCCTCAACTCTGGCTTGTCACTGACTGTCGGTCTGGTCGCCTGGTTCGTGTTGCCGTCGTGTGCTCTCTTGGCTCACATGGCCTGTTGTTGTCTGGGCTACTTTGCAGCTGCTGACAGCCTCCTAGGTGCTGAGCCGGGAGCCTGCCCTGGCGTGGGGTTGGGCACGAGCTCAGCTCCCAGCAGCAACGGACTGGGCGCCTCCCAGCACCACCATGAAGCCCTCCTGCCAGCCTGGTGAGTGGGTTTGGAGGCACCATAGCCGTGGTACAGCTGTTCCCCACATGATATGTGGGGCAGCAATGCATGTGGTCATGGTGCCCGCAGGCATGCACATGCCCCTTGCCGGTGTTTCTGGTGGGGCCAGGCTTTTGGGGACCAGGGTTTTGGGAACCGTGTTTGGCCCCCCTAGGCCGCAAAGCTACAGCACGTGTATGTAGTAATCTCAGCCATTGGTATCGAGTCCATGTTTCCCTTCCAGCATGCATTGGTGCCACTGGAGGGCTGTCTTACATATTGCTGCCTGGAGGCGTCATTGTTGTCGTGGTGTTTTGGTTGATGTAGGGCAGGAGACTCTGCACTCCCGTCTAGGGGTGCACTCCCCTCTTGGAGCCTGCCAGCAGCAGCAGGAGCAGCTACCTACCATGCCACTGGATCTGCTAGGGTCGCAGGATGATGGCCTGTTCGGCAAGTTTCATTGCAAATTGTTTCCAGCTAATTCGCACGGAGTCAGCAACGCTTCAAGGAGGCGTACCATTGGTAATACGGGGGTCGGCACATGGGACGCAGGTGGGAGAATGGGAGGGGCAAGGCAGGGGGCTTGTATGCCTTATGCGCTGGCTCGTGGATCTCACATCCTAGTAGACTGTCTGCTAGCTATAAGGTGTAGCTACTGAGGGTCTGCTTAAGGTGACCTTAATCCCACAGATGTCAGGGACTGGCATGGCATTTCATCCGGGATGTCATCCCATTTGCTGCAGCAATGCGCTGAGCTCAATGCTTGTGGTGCTGCAGGTGACAGCCCTGCGCCCCCTCCCTCTACCGGTGGCACCCGCCACTACGGCGGCGGCAGCAGCAGTGCTGGTGGAGGGCACACGGAGGCGGCTGCTGAGCCTGCAGATGTCGGTGAGCAGCGAGCACAGCAGGGTAGGCTGGGGGGTGGACTGGGGTCAGCAGGCCAAAGAGCACCGCCCAGCTCCTGGGTCTAGCGGAGGCTCGTGTGGACAGTGCCAGCTCCTGGGCGGAGGCATTAGCACCAGCTGCATGTGCTACAGCCACTTTTGGTGCCCCAGCAGTGCATGTGGTGGCGTGATGCAAGACTTGCCAAAGTTTGAGCAGATTTGGAGCAAGTGTGTTTCTTGGAGTTCAGCTCTGTCAGGGGTTCAGGGTAGGCTTTTGAGGGGCCGAGAGAGAGGCGCTGGTCGGGCGCCCTCCTCAGAATGCCCTGAAATTTGGCAGAGCAGCAGCTGATGGCATGCCTGGCCTGTCCCCATGCCCCGCTCACAAACATCTGCTCAACCTGTGCTGCTGTGCACCTGCCTGCCAGGTGCGGGCGGTGCCGGCTTCACCCCGGGTGTGCGGAACCTGGTGGGCACCCCGAGCTCCCTCCCACGTGGTCAGGGCATCGGCAGCAGGCCCTACACCAGTGCGGGGGTTGCGCTGTGGGCAGGGACTGCACCAGGGGGTGCAGCTGTGGCGGAGGGTGGCTGCTGCAGGGGCAATCAGCAGGGCCAGGTGTGCTCAGCAGTGCATGCTATGCTTAGCCCTAGCCCTACGTGTCTCTCGTGATTGTGCAGCACAAGACCAGCCCCAAACCAGCCCATGCTTGCTGCATGCCAGCCAAAGCACAACTCCCAACCAGTCTTGCTTGCTTTCTGTGCTGTAGGGGACACGCCCCTGCCCACCGGCTCTGCTGGGCGCACCCTGAAGCCTGGTCCCGTAGCCGGCGGGAGCAGCAGTAGCAGAGAGCACACCCTGGATGCAGCGGCCGGATGTGCTGATGGATGTGGGCACTGCTGGGAGAGGGAGGGTGGGTTGGGGGCAGCAGGGAAGAGCCAAGGGGGGCAAATGCCAGCTTGCTTTGGCACTCCGCCTAGGGCAGTAGCAGCTCATGGGGGGAGGCGGTAGCGCCAGGTGGGGTGTGCATGGTGTGCATGTGAATATCAGGACAAGGCCACGCATCGCTCCTCTCTGAAACCACCACGACGTGCATGCGGGTTGCGTCTGGTGAGGGTGGGGGACAACAGGCATGTGGTAGAGGCACAATGCAGGCCCTTCCCTGCTGCTGCCTCCACTCCCAGCCAGAGTATATTCAGATCTCATGATCCAAACAACTAGGAGGGATGACCCCTGCTTGCTTATCCTAGCATGTCTCAGCAGCAGGAGAAAGCAGCGGCGATTTTGGCTACGTCATTGAGAGGATGCCACGCAGGGGAAGCAGGCAGGGCGGGCAGGTGGTTCATGCATGCGTATTTCCCAGTGTTCCTGCGCCACAGCCCCTCTAACCTGGAGTACCTGTTGTTCAAGTTTGCTCCTGCTCGCATCCGGAATGGTGCTGCACTGTATCGTATGATACTCGCCAGCAGCGAGCGCTGAAGCGCAGAGGTCAGAATGTGTAGCAGGGCGCATCGCCAGTGTACCGTGCTGATGAATGGCCAGCTTGTGGTGTGAGGTTATCGTTAATGCTGTTGAGCACTGTGCCAGGGGCCTTTCAGGCGAGGTGTAAGCACACTGGCAGTGGCGATGCCCGTATCATCAAGGACCACGCAAGCTGTTAAATGATTAAACGAAATGAGCCTTTCTAAGGTGTTTTCATGGCTATTGTATTTTTATTCAGAGATAGTCGGCTTGGAGCAGCCAGCGGTAAGACACTAACGGTGCCACGGTGCGCCGCGCACCCGAAGTGGCCAACCTGGTTGGCCACTGGTTGGCCAAGTGAGAATGTGCCCGATGCGAAGCAAGCGAAAGGCTCTAACATACTTTGGAGCACATAACACTGCTGTGGGGCTGTGAAGCGCATGCCATTTGAACGTGGTACTCCGCAGGCCGGTGAAAATGCTCTCTACGCCTCCATGCAGGAAGAAGCGCGGGCAACGCTACTGGGCAATTTTCGTAAGACGTCAAATTTAGAGTTTCTCTGCTTGTTGAGCTTGGTGTCGGGCACCCAGGTAATCTCCATGCCAGCTGACCATGCCAGAGGTTAAGCTATGGCGTACAGGCATCAGCCACTACGTGCTCAGCATTATTGACTAGGCGTATGCAAGTACTGTACGCGCTTACAAATCGTGCATACAACTTGTGCGCCTGATTAGGCACAAGGCTCTTTATTGACATGCACTACGGAAAGGACTCAGAAGCGCAATCGTTGCGGTCGAAAGCAAGACGCTCCCTTGTCCTTGTATCGCAGGTACGATTATGTCTTAATCGTTAGCATGCTAGGACAGGGCGGGAGTCAAAGGGACCGCAGGGTGTAACTCAAGCTTGGAATGGAACGGCCTGGGCCCAGGGTTCGGAATCCGGAACGCGCGGGATTACGCTCCCAGCTGCCTTATCGGGGCCAAGCGAGATTAGATTTTTTCCCGAGATTAGTTCAACCCTAAAGCTCTTTGCTTTGTTAGTATTCTACCCCTGAGAATAACAAGCAAGCCATCAACGTACTCCCGCTACGCTACGCGCATACGTTACATAGGCGAGTTGACGGGTCAGGGTCGGATTATGAGCGCCTGATAGCAAAGGGCTAGTTTTTGACATTGCTCGTCCATAATTACCCCTTCACAGTTGACCCAACCTTGGTGACCGCGTTTTTGCGCTTCGTTTGAGGTGGAGGTAAGTCCGAAAGCGGACATGCCAATCTTTCCGGAAGCAAACCTGATGTCGTTAAGCGTGTCTGTGGGTCTCCGAAGCGTGCATTTGCACTTCAGGCACACGTTGTGCTACCCAAGCAGGTCTTCCGTTCCCAGCAGGAGCACACCAGCAGCCATGAGGACAACCGTTTTGTGGATCCTGTGCTTGGCGTGTTGGGCCGAGATCGCGGCGGTTGCGGCCAGGTGGGTTTTGTCCATTCCTCTGCATCCCCTCACACGCTTGTTACTGGTCACGAGCGCCGACAACACGGCGCCTGACAGCACGGATTGCATGCCTGCAGGGTTCCCAGCCGCGGCCTGACTGAGGCGCACAGGTGCAAACCGTGCACCTGGAGATGCCCTGCATGTTGCTTAGGTTGTCCTTCTTGTGATGTCCAACGGGCCGCATGTGATGCAGCAGCCACGGCATGCATTGCATCCACCTCAGGTGGTGGCGCTGTTGCTTGCGAGGCAGCAAGGCTTGCCTGCAGAAGCCGGGTGTGCACGTGAGCAATTCAGGAGGCTGAGCCTGGTGTGACGTGCGAGATTTGTGCATGTTGAGACCTCCGGCCAAGGGTCTCCAGCTGTGCCATCAAGCCACGCAAGATTGGCCATGTGGCTTGGTGTTGAGGACTGGTGCATGTCAGCAGTAAACACTTTGTGCGTTGTTATCGGATGCTGAGCCTGGTGTGACGTGCGAGATTTGTGCATGTTGAGACCTCCGGCCAAGGGTCTCCAGCTGTGCCATCAAGCCACGCAAGATTGGCCATGTGGCTTGGTGTTGAGGACTGGTGCATGTCAGCAGTAAACACTTTGTGCGTTGTTATCGGATGCTGAGCCTGGTGTGACGTGCGAGATTTGTGCATGTTGAGACCTCCGGCCAAGGGTCTCCAGCTGTGCCATCAAGCCACGCAAGATTGGCCATGTGGCTTGGTGTTGAGGACTGGTGCATGTCAGCAGTAAACACTTTGTGCGTTGTTATCGGATGCTGAGCCTGGTGTGACGTGCGATATTTGTGCATGTTGAGACCTCCGGCCAAGGGTCTCCAGCTGTGCCATCAAGCCACGCAAGATTGGCCATGTGGCTTGGTGTTGAGGACTGGTGCATGTCAGCAGTAAACACTTTGTGCGTTGTTATCGGATGCTGAGCCTGGTGTGACGTGCGAGATTTGTGCATGTTGAGACCTCCGGCCAAGGGTCTCCAGCTGTGCCATCAAGCCACGCAAGATTGGCCATGTGGCTTGGTGTTGAGGACTGGTGCATGTCAGCAGCAAACACTTTGTGCGTTGTTATCGGATGCTGAGCCTGGTGTGACGTGCGAGATTTGTGCATGTTGAGACCTCCGGCCAAGGGTCTCCAGCTGTGCCATCAAGCCACGCAAGATTGGCCATGTGGCTTGGTGTTGAGGACTGGTGCATGTCAGCAGCAAACACTTTGTGCGTTGTTATCGGATGCTGAGCCTGGTGTGACGTGCGAGATTTGTGCATGTTGAGACCTCCGGCCAAGGGTCTCCAGCTGTGCCATCAAGCCACGCAAGATTGGCCATGTGGCTTGGTGTTGAGGACTGGTGCATGTCAACAGCAAACACTTTGTGCGTTGTTATCGGATGCTGAGTCTGGTGTGACGTGCGATATTTGTGCATGTTGAGACCTCCGGCCAAGGGTCTCCAGCTGTGCCATCAAGCCACGCAAGATTGGCCATGTGGCTTGGTGTTGAGGACTGGTGCATGTCAGCAGTAAACACTTTGTGCGTTGTTATCGGATGCTGAGCCTGGTGTGACGTGCGAGATTTGTGCATGTTGAGACCTCCGGCCAAGGGTCTCCAGCTGTGCCATCAAGCCACGCAAGATTGGCCATGTGGCTTGGTGTTGAGGACTGGTGCATGTCAGCAGTAAACACTTTGTGCGTTGTTATCGGATGCTGAGCCTGGTGTGACGTGCGAGATTTGTGCATGTTGAGACCTCCGGCCAAGGGTCTCCAGCTGTGCCATCAAGCCACGCAAGATTGGCCATGTGGTTTGGTGTTGAGGACTGGTGCATGTCAACAGCAAACACTTTGTGCGTTGTTATCGGATGCTGAGTCTGGTGTGACGTGCGATATTTGTGCATGTTGAGACCTCCGGCCAAGGGTCTTCAGCTGTGCCATCAAGCCACGCAAGATTGGCCATGTGGCTTGGTGTTGAGGTGGGAGGGACAGTACATACTTGTGCCTGTGTTGTGCATGTGTCTGTGAGGTGGTTGTCAGTCCCAGCTGGAGCCAATATGTACATTTCTTTGATGTGCCAAGATGGCCAGCAGTTCTTCCTTTTAGGCATGGCATTCCATACTAGTTTGCGGCTGCATGATGCTGTACTGGTTACGCCATTAATCAGCATCACCGGTCCGCGGTCCAAGGTGCAGGATTCGGGTCTGTCAATTCTTAGCTGCTGGGTATGGCGTTCTGCGATCGCTGTGGTTGAGGGTTTTAGCAGGTTTTAGCTTGAGCTCTAAAGCCAAGAGATGCAGCCCCAACACCAATACTATTCCGCTCGTCTTAACGACTCCCCTCATCACCACCTGCAATGATCAGCCTTGCCAATGGCCAAGCATACATACTGATGCCCCTGCTGCATGCAGCAACCACTGGGGTTTGCCACCAACCTTGTCTGTGCTGTGGCTGATCTTCCGAACTGAACATTCCCTAACGGCAAACAAAAGTTGCCACGCAGTGGCTTACCCAAAACAACTGAGCAAGCACCGTTTGGGTGCATCACCCCCCCCTGTCAACTGCAACCCTCTGGGTAACACTAGCAACACAAATTACCCCAAGTGACACTTTGCCCCACCCGAGCAGGCTATGGAGGCACCCCCGATCGACACAGCACGATTCATGTGACAGCGTTGGGAAGCACAGCACACCCATAACCTGCTGCTGATACCCTGGCCCCCACACTACCCCTGGTGAGACTTGCCCGTCTTCTTTTTCTTAGGTTTGCCTCCCCCACCCCCTTCACCATGCCGCTTGTTCTTGTGGTTCCCATGCCCGTCTGCCCCTTCCCGCTGCTTCTTGCTCTGCTCCTCTTTGGTCTCCCCCATCTCCTTCAGCAATTTTTCAAGCTCCTCGCTGTCCATACTGCTACCCAGGCAGGCATAGATGCTGGTGGTCCATGCCTTGGCCTTGCCTACATAAGTCACATGCGGCAGCTTGTCCCGTGGAGCGCTAAGCACCCTCTGCTCCACGTATGCCTTCACGGCTTTGCAGGCGTCCTCCAGGGAGCAGGCATCTCCTTGCTTCACTTTTGATGGCTCTGCCGTCACCACAAGGCCATGCTCCTTGAGGGTTTTGGTGGAGCAATGGACGAGGTGGTTGCTCTCAGCCTGCCCGGTCAAACGCACCCCCAGTGCTACCAGCTTGGTCCTGAGCTCCCTCACCTCATGGGGTACCTCCTACGAGGCAGGGCGGAAGGCACACATCCCGTCAATCGGCGGGCCAGGAATTGGCGCTTGGAAGACACGATGTTACAGCCAGAAGACATGATGCTACAACCAACATCATCCCTGCACTAACACCACGAAACTTAATGCCACAGAATGGTCCCAATTACTCCCTGAGTGGCCCAGCCCTCTAAATGAGGCATCCCTCCTTCCTCAAGGGACCCAACTGCCCTACTGCCTCCACAATGCCTGCCCTCCTCACACCTTAGCACTGTACAGTACTGGCTCTAGCGTCAAACTGGATTTCTGTTGCTCGCCTCCCCTCCACATCACGAGCCGATGGTTTCTGTCTGCCACTCCAAAGAGGATGCCACAATAAGACCACCGCCAATTCTGGAATAGGGCTGGCCCAGCCAGACAACAACTATATTCTCAAGGTGCTAGCAATCGGCATCACCATGCACACAGGAGCCATGCCCCCCTCCTCACCTTTTTCACGGTGCTGGGCACTCCCACATGGGTGCCGGTGTGCCCCTCCTGCCGCAGCCTGCATGGCTTGGGCTCCACCCGGCTTGCCCCTGCCGGAGGTTGGCGGGCGCAGCCCCTGCAGTAGCCCCGGACACATCTTGGGTAGTGCCCCAACTTGTTGCACTTCAAGCACCTGGCTGCCCTATCGCTCTGAGACAGCTCGTCAGAACAATGAACACACTCCGTGCCCATGCCACGCTTCCCAGTCCCGGCACAGCCCATCCCCGCCCTACACAATCCTGGCCACAATGGCCCCACCGATAGCACAAGGTGCACTGCAAAGGCTCCTCCTCGCTGCCAAGCGTCCAGCCACACACTTCGCAATGCTCGGGCAGTAGTGGCGGTGCACCCTCCTCGCGCCCCCCTACAGCGCAGTGAGCAAGTAGCTGTCTCAGTGGGCTACCCCTTTAGGTATGCAAAGAGATGACTGCTGAGATTAGGGTTTGGTAATGGGCTGTGGTCCTGGTCATAACTAAGATAAGCTAAATCAAAAGGGTTTGTACAGCTGCAGATTGGTATGTGAGAGATGTGCAAGTATCATGCACAAGCATTACAGGGGTTACCCCGTGGGCAGTACGTGTATAACTTGCTGATCTGGCCCATGGGGCAGGTAGGGTACTGCAGATAGGGTGCATACCATCACTGCAGCAAATGTGTGCCATTAAGACCTTGATGTCGTTTCCTTAGGCAAGCAGCACACACATGTGCTGCTTGTGTCACCCCTCTTCAAGCAAAGCTTTATGATTAGCCCTTGATGACAGCAGAGTGTGAGGCCAACTCATATTGGACAAATGACTGTCTTTCCATGTACTGTCGGGGTCCTCTGCCCTGTACAGCATCGGCAATTTGTCATCCAATGAAAGCCCCCATTCCATCCATAATGGCGGGAAAAGCTGGCGATCTCACCTGACATGTCGCCATCACCTCCCCCTCCATCCTGCATGTCGCCATCACCTCCCCCTCCATCCTGCATGTCGCCATCACCTCCCCCTCCTTCCTGCATGTCGCCATCACCTCCCCCTCCATCCTGCATGTCGCCATCACCTCCCCCTCCATCCTTCATGTCGCCATCACCTCCCCCTCCTTCCCGCATGTCGCCATCACCTCCCCCTCCATCCTTCATGTCGCCATCACCTCCCCCTCCATCCTGCATGTCGCCATCACCTCCCCCTTCTTCCAGCAGGTCGTCACCACCTCCCCCTCTTTCCTGCAAAGCAAGCCACGAGCATGATATCTCAGCACATAATGAGCACTGTGCCATTCTGCGCCTCACCACTTGTTCCCATTCATCCTGTGACTGTACCCACTATCCTTCTCAATGCCATGCAGCTATATAGCACATGCAAAACCAACAACTGCTCTGAGACCATGTAGCTGGGGGCAAGGACGACTCTAAGACAATTACCTCCCACTGGAACCTGGCATCCTCGTGCAAATGCACAGTACAAACCTTGCTTGCTGCTAACCACGAGGTGCTTGCACTGCATGTTGACCAAACGCCAGCTGCCGTCCCCTCTCCCAAAGGATAGCCATCACAGCTGAGACCAAATTTTTCACCCTAGCACAAAAGCCCAACATGGCCTTTGAAGCCAATTTCTTAAAGCTGATATGACGCAGAGCGGCGCTGCATCTTGGCTACAAGAGCGGAAGCCGCCTCTCCGCATTCCACTTCACAGATTTGCGCAAGCAGCTAAAGGAGACAGCTAGGAGACCCAACCTGCTAGTGGCGTAATTACATTGCTCGGCCCCACACACCCTGTGCAAGGACTGGATCATGTGGGCCATGGCAGTATTCAGAGTGTGCTGCTTGGCATCCGCCGCCACCAGCTGCCTCCTTTGCGCCTCATCCTCTGCCATGCTGAGGTCATGCAGCACGTCCAATTGTTGCTCCTTGAGAGCAAGCTGCTCCTGCAGCCCGCCAACCTGCTGCTGCAGCTCCTTGACCTTGTCCTCCATTCCACCCACCTCAGATGGAGCCTGTGCAAGTGCTGACTCTGCTGGGATCAAGGCATCTGATGGGTTTGATGGACCCACTGCTTGCATCACAGGGACAGCTGTTGCAACTGTGACCATCAAGTCCTCTGCTTCCGCCTCCTGCACACAGCAAGCAACCGATGATCACCCAACCACCAACCACTAATCAAAAGGACTCGGCACCCAACCATCACCACGGTGCCTGGAACTTTGCTCAAGCATCGTTGTGCTTTTTATCTATTTGCCATCTTCTTATACTTGAGAACAAAGCCATACGAGGCTCTGCCGGTCACATGAGGACTGCTGTTTTGATGAAAACAAATTCAACGCCCTTCCTATATTGCAGAGCCAGATGGTCGAGTTGTGGTGTGAGCAGCTGCAAGGCCATGTTGTACATGTCAAAGGCCCGGAGGGCTGCTCTGGCACTAAACCACAATCACATGACACAATTCCACGGGCAGGGCTCCAAACTCCCATGTCTGGCAAGACTGACTTATGGAGCGAATATTGGGTTGTGTGCCACATCACAGACATGCTCAATTGAGCGACTCAAGACTTGCCTACCTGGTGCAGATCAAACGCAGCAGCATCTGAAGGTGTGGCATTAGCTGCTGCAGCATCTAGGCCTCCGGCAGGCGAAGCAGGTGAGGGTAGGGCACCTCCAACTGCAGTAGGTGAGGCACTGCTGGCTGGGGAGGCTACGGCAGGCAAGGGAAGTGCCGATGCAGCCACTGAGGGCCGCAAAGCTGTCGCAGGCGGCGTTGGGGTGGCTCCAGCTGCAGTCTCAGCGTTGAAAGGGGCCTCTCCACGTGACTTCCCTCCCTGCAGCAGCAGCAGCACAGAGGCATCGCAATCATGGGTGGAGGGATACAATCAGCAACAGTAGGTCTGCAAGTAAAAAGACCCTCCCCGAAAGTCCACACAAGGACTAGGCCAGAACTAGGCCAGAGGACAACTCTAGCCACATATGCCACCGGAGGGAGCAATCGAAATGCAGGTGCTGTAATTTGCTGAGCCAGATGGTTGCGATTTGGTCTGACAATTGAGCAGATGCAAGACCATATCAAAAAGCCCAGAGGGCACTGCACCACATTCACGTACAACACCGCCATGGGCAGTGCTTTCAACTCCCCTGTCCAGCAAACCCTACCCATGGAGTGAATAGGGTGTGCCACATCACAAATATGTTCTTTTTGAACCCCTCAAGACCTACATACCTGGTGCAGATCAGACCTATCAGCGGTTGAAGGTGTGGCATGTTGTGCATTAGCTGCTGCAGCACCTTGGCCTGCTGCAGCTGCTGCAGGCGAGGGTGGGGCACCTTCAACCGCGATAGGCGAGGCACTGCATACCGGGGCAGCTGCTGCAGGTGAGGGCAGTGCAGCTGCAGCCCCTGAGGGTAGCAGAGCTGTAGCAGGCGGGGTCGGGAAGACTTCAGATACAATCTCACGAGGGGTTTGGGGGGCTCCAGCTGCAGTCTCAGGGTTTAAAGAGGCTTCTCCCGCTGACTTCTCTGCCGCTACTCCCCTCTCTGGTTGCTGCTGCTGTTCAGCTGGAGAAGATGCTGCTTCCCTCTCCGGCAGATGCTGCTCTTTAGCTCCAGCAGCTGCTCCCCTCTCTGCCTGCTGCTGCTTTTTAGAAGGAGATGCTGCTCCCAATTCCGGCAGCTGCTGCTGTTCAGCTGGAGATGATGCTACTCCCCTCTCTAGCTGCTGCTGCCTTTCAGATGCAGATGTTGCTCCCATTTCCGGCAGCAGCTGGTGTTCAGCTGCAGCCCCTGCTCCCATCTCTAGCTGCTGCTGCTTTTCAGATGCAGATGTTGCTCCCATTTCCAGCAGCTGCTGCTGTTCAGCTGGAGATAATGCTAGTCCCCTCTTTGGCAGCTGCTGCTCATCAGCTGCAGCCGCTGCTTCCTTCTCCGGCTGCCGCTGGCCAACTGGAGATGCCGCTTTCTTCCTCAAATCTACTTCCTGCATGATTCCATGCTGCTGCTTGCGACTTGGGGCCGGGGGAGTGCTTTGGTTACCCAAAGACGTGCGGGGCGGGGTGCCCTGTAAAAACGATACATGAAACACTTATCAGCAAGGGCATGAAAGCAAGACCTCAGGGCAGCGGCACCAAACCATTTGTGCCCAATATCAACATGCCTGGTGCCAGCCTAGGTACAATCCCTCTCTTGTTGAGTGCTATACTGTGACTCAACGGGGTCCTCCCGTTGCCTGGTGCTGTCCAGCAGCTGAGTCATAAGGACTGGCCACCTGATCCTTGGCACCCTGGTGTTCATTAGTAGATAACTGGTTCAAATCGCCTCGGCTGCACATGTTTCTGCTACATACCACCACCCAGTAGCCCCGTAGGGTGCCAAGGATCAGTTTGCAGGCAATCATCCAGGCTTCATGTCCCTCGTCCTTACCTGTGCCTCGTCGCTGTGTCCCACATCACTGCCCGCCTAACGCTTGAGCCTCTGACGTGCCTGATTATGCCTCCGGGCAACATCTACCGCTGTCTCCTGCACCAGTGCACATGAAGGCAGGTGTGAGGCAAAGTGTGAGGGCCACACCACTGAAAGCTTTGCATCAGCTCGACCGGCAGTCATCAAACAGGCACATGCGAAGCAAAGGCAATGGGCAGCAGAACCTCCATCCCTGGTGCAACCCTCGTACCTCCCCGCCATTCTCCCCGCCCAAACCACCATCAACATCATCAGCTGGCCCCTGCAGCAGCAACAGTTAGCCCTCAGCAGGCATTGCAAAGCAAGCAGTCTTGCATAGTTTGTCTTGCTCACCCCTGACCAAGCACCACCAGAGCACCGACCGCCAATCAAACTCCAGCTGCTGCTGCTGAGCTGCCCCGAAGCGCCAATGCTGCCGCATCCCCCCGGAGTCCCCTCTCCCTGCAGGCCAGGCATGGCGAGAAAGCGTCAGGACATGTTACAATTCAGCAGGGGTCCCTTTCATCAGTTGCATCCCTGGGACGCTCTTCATTGCTGCCTAGGTGGCAGAGAAGACGATGCTCACCTGTGTCGTACAGCCACCTTCATCAGAGCTTTCTCGCGGACCTGCAGGAGCCACGGAATGTGAGCACTGGGACCAGTAGAGGATACTACCTGCTGGGGCAGCCGAGCTCACCTGCTGGACGGCGCAGGCAGAGGCGCTTGGCCAGGGGCACATCATTCGCCGAGCTGGTGGGGCTGGCCAGCTTGGTTGCCTGGAGGAAGCAAACAAGGGGGTGTGAGAGCACAGACAGCTACAAGCAAAGAGATGGCTCCAGCGGGTGCTCTCACCCCGTCACTGCATGGATTGATCCCATTGGGGCAGCGCTGCCAGCCACATGGAGCAGAACATGCATGCAAGCAAGCTGCTGGCCCAGAACCCCTGCTCTGTCAATTCACCTGCTCAGGAGTGCTGGGGGGCTTGGGTTTCTGAGGTGGCCCCCCATCTGGCGGCAGGTACCATGGTGTGAGCTTGCGTAACTTTGACTTGGGTGTAGGCGGTGCAAGCAGCTTGACCCAGCCCTTGGGGAGTTTTGCTTGTTCTTCATCTGTATCTCTTGTGTACCGTAAGTACACCTCCTTTTTCTGGGCGTTCAGCAAGTAGAACCTCTGTTTGCGGTTCAGGGGCTCCAAGTGGGCCAGGCTGTCATCCTGCATGAGAGTACAGAGAGCTCCGGTGAGGGGCCTTCGAGAGTCAACAAGCAGGGTTGCTCAGCCTCGTAAGCTCACCCAGTCGGCCTCCTTGCGGTGATTGAGGCTGATGAGGTGCGCCCTCAGGTCCTTGACTGATCTGAAAGTCTTGCCATCAGGGGTGCAGTACTTTGTGTGGACTTCGCTGTCGTCTCTGTCGCTGTCGGGCCATCTGAGTGTCACGCAGCCGTCTGGGCACCATGGGGCATTGATGCGCAGCAACCTTGCTGCAAAAGGTTTCAGGGTCTTCTCTTGTTTTCGCGTCAGGGGCCGTAGATGGGCCAGAATGTCCTGAGGTGATAAGTGTCAGTGGACGCCTGCTATTCTGCTTGTACCGCTCCGGGAATTGCATGATACTCACCTGGTTGCTGCTGGTTGGCTCTGGCATAGCCTGTGGCACGACATACAGATTAGACAGAGCAGCTGGGGTGGCCATCTAGCTATGCTTAAATGGTCCTCACCCCAGGCATAAATCTGCCGATGAACTCTGAGCACGTGCCGTACTCCTGCGTCTCATCCTTATCGCGGTAGGCCCTGAAATTCCAGAGGCGATCCTTATCCCATGGCAGTTGCCTACACTCAACCGTCCAGCCTAGCTTCTGGGCGTGTTGGATGCACAGCCAAACTTTGTTGCGCCTTTTAAAGCCTCCGTAGCCCTCAGGGTCGTCCAGGCTGGCTACCTTCCAATCCGTCCACGGACCCGCCATGCCCTCAGTTACCGTGCTAACGTGCGACAAAACGGGGCCTGCCTACGAGCGTGAGAAAAGGGTTCCACAAGCAATGAATGCAAGAAGTCCCGATAGCTGTACGCGCCTATGCTGAGGTGAAAAAGGCTTGTCCGAGTAAGCTCGAGCGGTACTGCACCGGCCGGTACCGCCCTCTGGCCTGGCCCCATTATAGTTGTTAAGATCGACCAGTGGACAACCATCACATGGCAAGAGGAGCCTTTACTGCACCGCGCAACTTCAACGCCCTATATCCCTTATCGACGCTTCAGCAAGTCCATCTAGGCATACGTCGGGTCAGTTTTCGAACTCCTCCACCATCTCCTTCCTGGCCAGCTCGCTGTGGTGCAGCGCACATGCCACGCGAAATGCCTGCATCTACAATCGAAATGCTTTACGAGTAAGCGATTCAGCCTCGCCATGAAGCTGGAAGCTGGCACGACCGGTCTCGGAAGCATACGGTTTGGCACAGTCCAGGCTGACGGAATGCTTCTGATCCACAATCAAGTACTTCTGGCTTGGTGGCCTGTTTGCCAGGTATGCTCGGATCTCCTGAGCTAATGCGGCACCCTGAGCTGTTGCATGGCAACGGTCTCCTTGTCAGCACCGAAGCCCAGAACCAAGTATATCTGGTCCTTCGTTGCGTCCTTGTCCATGATTAAAAACCCAGCAGGTCTGTTGTCGTCCTCAGCCATGGCATGCATCTGTTGCAAAGTAGGCGCAGCATGTTTCTCTGATGGCTTGTATATCCGTACATTGCCTGGGTTCAAAAAAACAGCGTTAAGGCTGTATGGTGCCTTGAACTTGAGCTGTGAAAAGAACACGGGCAACCGCACATTTATGCTGCTGCGGCAGCCGCATGAGCTGCAGGGCTCTGCCTGTAGGACCACTGTCTTAAGCTGCTGTTTGGTCAAAGGGTGGCGCTCATCTGCTCTCCAGTCATACACCTGACAATCTGTAAAAGGCTTGTGGATTCTCCATGATATGAGCTCAATGTAATTTGCAGAAGGGCTGCTGCGTGCGGCAAGGTCAATATGAGCCACGTTGGTAAATTCCTGATACAAGGCATGGGCAGCAGGTACATAGGTGGGTGGCGAGTGCTCCTTCCATGGATGCAAACTGTTGTCTACTGTCTCTGCACTCCACAGGCGCTACCACAGCACCCCGGCTATCCCAACTGGGAGATGAAACAGCACCTGTCTGTCTCTCATCCAACTGCAGGCGCACAGGTGCTGCCACCCACCTATGCAACTCAAGGGGCCTCTAGCAAGCAAGAAGTCATCAGACTTACAACACACTATGGATGCCTTTACATCAGTAGCAAGCTCTTTTGGTCTGAGACTGAAGGAGCTCACAATCCCGGCAGCAGCTACGCCTGATGAGGTGCTCAGACGTTTCTGCATTGTGCTGAACCTGGCGGAGAAGGACAAGGGCCTTCTGTTCTACAGCTTTGACAATAGGGTATGTGGTATGTGCTCCTCAGCGCTGCCAGATATCCCAGGCCTAAGCTGCTCGGACATGAACGTGATCAAGATGGCCATGGCACCCTCCAATGAAGATCGGTCCCTAGTCACATGGGTTCATAGGGATAGCTACATGTCTAGCTTCATGGGCCAAGACCTTCCAGGGTTCCGCAAGTGGCTTGCCAGTGCTTGCATGTCATCTATCCATTGCTGCGTGTGCTACGAAACTGTGTGCCGCACCAGAGGGGTCCAGGGCTGCACCCGCTGCATTGCCTGGGTGTGCGGTGATTGTGTCAAAGGCATAGGGGATGACCTCTTTGATTGTCCTGTATGCCGCCGTGACCCACGGGTTGCAAAGGTGGCGGTGATGTGAAATTGAAGTGTGGTAACAGTGAGCTCACAGTTGTGATCACTGCACACTTTTTTGCTTGGCAGAGCAAGGTTTGATCCCTTCATTGTAGGACCATAGGCTCGTTCACCGCTACATTAATTAAATTGTGTAATGTACATTGAATGAACATGCCGCCCCAACGCCGGGATCCTACTGCCAGGAAGACCATGCATCAAGATGGAACACTAGAGCTGAGCATACCAGATCTGATATCACCAGCAGCTGCAAGCACACAGCCAAAAGCCAAGGGCTCCACTTTGGTCAGGACTCCAACGCTTGCAGCTCCATCAAGGTCCAAGCGACCCTGGTCAAGCACTCAGCTGAAGCCCTGCCAACTTCACAAGACTCTGCAAACTGGGTGCGGTATCCGGTCTGCCAAGACGGTCGCCCTGTACTGCCGGAATCTGGCAGAACTCCGAAAAATATGTAACGGTGAAACCTGCCAGACCTTGCTGTATCACCCAGATGCTACTGTTCGACTGCTTGACAGGGCAGCAGCAAAGTGTGGCTGGAGCAAACATTATCACTGCAGCCTGATTAGCTCATTACTTGCATGTATTAGGCACACGGTAAAGTGCAGCTCCAAAGCCCAGCCCAACACCAAGGCATGCATTGCCAAGCTGCAAGCTCATCACAAGCAGATTCAACTGCTGTCGCAGCAGCCAATGATTCAAAATACCGCAACCGACCGGGAGATAGCAGGGTTCATTTCATACCCAGAGCTTTGCAAGGTCAGGGACAGCCTAGAAACAGGATCCCGTGAGCGGCTCTTCCTTGCGATGCTCACCATGATTCCTCCTTGCCGTGGAGGTGACATGGCCTGTGTGCGAATCTTTAACAAAGAGCCAAGCGGTAAGGAGCTGAGCCAGTATGCTGGGAATTACATTGTCATCTCTCAGCCGCAACCACATATTTGCTGGAGACAATACAAGTCAAAGCACAGTTACGGTGTGGTCAAGGTTGCTCTGCCAGGCTGCTTGCTGGAGGAGGTACATGCCAGTCTTGAGAAAACCCCAAAGAAGTGGCTCTTTTCGATGGCCCACAATTCTCTGGAGCCTTACAATAGAAATGCCTTCAGTGCCTGGGCTACCACCATGCTCAAGAGAGTAACTGGCAACCCCTACATTAATGTTCACTTGATACGCCATTCATATGTGAGCCATTATCACAATCTGTATGACACCAGCAAGCTTACCGACCCAGCAAAAATAGCTCTGTACGACCAAACACTCAGACAAATTGCAAGGTGTATGATGCATAGTCTGGAGAGAGCCAAGCAGTATGTCTTCAAGCTGGTGCCTGAGACAGGACTGCCCCAGCCCCTTGACAACTCCAAGATCCATAAACCTGTTCGCCCCAGCAGCAGTCCCATAGTGCTTGACCTGTTGCCCTGAGTTATGGACGATCACCTAGCAGTGCAGGTGCTGGCTGCGTGCGATGCCTCTAGTTAGACATACATAACAGCTAGACAACAGGGCAGCTGGAACATGAGTGTATGAGGGCAGGGCTTGGCTTCCACCTCGCAGTGAACTGAATACAACAAAATTAAAGCAAACTTCAAATCAGTCAGGTTTCAGCAAGCTTTAGTTGCAGGTTGGGTTCCGATGCAGCCTGACTGACAGCTGTCAAGAGATGCCTTGCATCCGGCCTGCTCATCATGTTGGGCTGGGGTGCCACCCCCAGATCCAAGCAAGGCACCTATGTCAGTAGGGGCCTACAGTTGATTGACGGCAATCATGGCCAATGCTTTTGATGAGAGCAGCTGTCTGTGGGACAAGCTGGTGCCAGATCTGCAGCAGCATATTTATGGACTTGCTGTAGAACAGCACCACAAAGAGTTGATGCAGTCCCAGATCTGTCCAGGCATCATCCAAGCTGTATTCAAGAAAAACCAGGCAGCATACCAGCAGGTAGAAGATCAAATGTCTGAGCTCACACTGGAGCTATGCAGGTTGGCACCCCAGACAGAAGCCGCCCTCAACCGGGGAGGACAAGGCCTCTTAACTTTGTGGCAAGCATGTACTGATATTGAAGGTGCCTTTGAAGATGCCCTGGATTCCTTCCTGAGCAGCATTGCTAGCCTGCCAAGGCACATAAGGCGCATGCAGATAAGGCAACTTCGTGATGTGATCCCCCATGAGCGCTGGTCTCATGCTTTTAAAATGAGAGAGAGAGAGAGAGAAAGCTACAAGCTGCGCGAGATTCCCGTGTGTGGTTGAGTGACACAATGTTTGTCCAAGAGAACGGACCTATCATTGAGGCAGGCAGATGGGTGAGGTTGAGGCTTCACCAATGACTGAGCTTGTTCTCAATGGATGTGAGCAGGCACAAAGAGGCCTGAGCTTCCTATTGTGCTGCCCTGCTGCCCTGAGTTATGCGGCTGGCTGTGTGCGGTTTATTTAAAAGCATACACCAAATGTCTCACGACGTCGCTATTGAAATACTGAAGCTTGCCACACAAATGCAGGAGCAGAGCAGGTACCGCATTAATGTGTTTGTCATCGCTGGATTACATACAGTCGAGGGTTTCATAGACTTTGGGTTCACTGAGAACTTACTGGAAGTCCGACTCAAAGGCCGGCAACCGGTTTGCATGCGCTTCAGCAAAGGGACTGTATATCAGCTGCTGTTCAATGAGCTTTTCCATCGGCTAAGAAGTGTTGAGGACAGCCCTGAGGAGATTGACTTTTTGTACCTGGATCTGGTGCGCGGTATGCAGAAAGATTCAGGAAGCAGGTGGAGCTTCTGCAAGCGCAAAAATTTGATCACGACACGCTGCCTACAGGCTAGTGGTCCCATAGCACAAGTGCTGTCATCAGAGTTCAAGGAAGCAGTGGATCAATTTGAAGAATGGGCTCACAGCATGACCAATTGTATTTGTAACAACAGGGCGCGGTTGTTCTAGCAACAAATATATCCCGGCAGGGCTTTGTGTATCACACTATGGCCACAGCAAAGCCCTTGTCTCTTGATCAAGTGGTTGGCAGGTACAAGCACATGGCGGACCAGGCTTTCCTTGACAGGTGCTTTAAACAGGTCCAATCATACGCAATTCCTGTGGCAGCAGGCCCTTTGCAGGAGCTGACGCTGCAAGAATACATATCAGTGGGTAGATTACTGCTCAAGGCCTTAACCAAAGCAAACACAGGTCATGAGAGGTCAAGCTTCCCTTGCCTAGCAGAGCTCCTGATGAGGCCTCATGGAGCAAAGGTGATCAATGGCCTGATGAAACTGTGCACAGAAAGGCGGAAAGTGAACTTGGTATGCTGCAGCGTGCTGCAACGGTCCATCCCGGAGCTGAGCAATGAGAACCGACTGGCAGCGCTAAAGGCCTGGCAGGAGCAACTTAGATTGAGCCGAAAGGAGTTTAACAAGCAGCGGTCGGTAACCGGGTACGGCGGCAATCTGCAGCAGGAGACCATTCCTGCTTATAGCCTGATTGATAGTGAACTGCAAAAGCTCCAGCCGGGAGATGCGGACCGGCTTTTGCTCCGCATCTACTGTGAAGTTCCTTTCAAAGGCGCCTTCCAGTATAGTGCCCCTTATCTCAACCTTGGGGCTTGCAGGGTTTTCCTGCCTAGCGAAGCCAACCAAGTGCCAACTGCAGAGCAAGTCTATAAGATGGCGTTAGATGAAACCCAGCCGAAAGCATGGTGGGTAATGGACAAGGATCCACATAAAGACAGGCTTATACTCGTGTTAGGCCCCCAGGGGTCCCGTGAAAACATTGGGATTGATCAACATGCCAAGGTGCCTCTCACGCTAGCACAGGAATTGCGTGCCAACCTTCAAAGGAGGCCTGTCAACACACACAAGTGGCTTTTCACTGACCAGCGCCACTCAGTCAACATTGCAGAGGGGCAGCCCTACACAGGGGCTAGTGGCCGCAGCAGCTTTTTAGCACGCACAAACAGGGTGTTGTGGAAGCACTATAACTGCAGGCTGAGGGCTTTCCGGGTGGCCATCGCCCAAGAGAGGCAGCGCAGAGTGCAAGAGGAGCTGGGGGGAGCACCGCCGCAGCATTGAAACCCACCTATGCCTCAGCCCGTGGCTTGCTAAAGCAAACAATCAACCATGAAGACTAACAACCGTGCTGCCAAGACGCTTGCCATACAGAGGATACGCACCTGGGCAGCACGATTAAATGATGAACAGCAAGAGCAGTCCCACTTTGACCGCCTGCCACTACACCTCCAGCTCCACATCAGAGAGTTGGCAAAGGAGTCGTTTGCCAGAGAGCACATGCAATGGAAGGTTCATGCAGAGTTGCTCTTTACGGTGGCCAAAAGAAAGCTGAAGGCTACTGATTCCTGCATGCACAACATTCAGGCGGTGAAAGAGATGATAAACACGTTGACAGAGGTGCAGGTGGAGGATTTGGATGTCCTGCATGATGTTTTGACCGCTGCAAGGCTCAGGTTGCTGGATGACTTGATTGCACTTTTCAAGCTACTCAAGGAGTCCATTTCAGAGTTGTGGGAAGTTCATTCACAACTGAGGGGTATACTGTGGTGTGTAGTCAAGAATCCGGGCAGTTGCCCATTTTTGCTAAGTGCGGAGATATGTTTGAAGACTGAGGCGTTCCGTCAGCAGCTGCTACAGGTAGCTACAGGATGAGCGAACCAAGGCTGCATGCCTCTGGCGGGTTTCACAGCAGGTTTGAAAGCCACGGCATATAATGTGCTTTAACATAAAACCATGTTCCACCCAGCGGAGGCGCTGGAAGGCGTTGACAAGTCAGGTTGGTACGGCATGGTTTTGCTGACAAGGAGCTTTGCTGTCAAATGTGTGAAGCTGTGTAACACGCCACTGTCAGTGGAAGGGACTGCAACTACGGTCATTGCGGAAGGCGCGAGTGCCCCTGAGCTGCCTGTGCTGAACAGCGAAGAGACCTTAGAGCCAGTAACAGCCCCTGCGCCGGCCGTAAAGGCAAAGGCAATCCAGCAGGAGCAGCAGGAGCAAGGATACAGCTGCCTGCCATGGCGGTTTGAGGCGGTAGACAGCCGCGGCGGCCCAAGCTGGGAGAATGAACTAGCTAATTACATGGCAGCAGCGGCCTGTCGGATCTCTCCAGCTTTTCACGGCAGCTGCATTGTGCACCACGGGGAGCAACAGCTGTACGGCAGACTGAAGAATTGCAATGGTTTGCTCATCAACGCCCCCTGGCTGCGTAAACTGGTTTGCCAAGCGCTTAGGAAGCTGCATGCCAGCAGTCCACATGCGGAGAGCCCAGTGGGGTGTTTAATCATGACCAGGGTGCCCCACACACTGGCCAACTATGATGGGGACCCTCAGGGGTTGGATGCAAAGGAATTAGACCGGCAGCTGCAGGGCTTGCATTGGTGTGCTATTGCTCACGGGCTTGTGCATGCAGACTACAGGCCATCTAATCTGGGCTTGACTGAGCAGCATCAGCTCACGCTTTTGGATTGGGGAGGCAGCACTAGCTCTGTATGTTTTGAGAAATTGCCAAAAGCAGCAGCTGATGCTGTTCTGCTGTGCTTGCAGCAGCTGACTCAGGGTGTACTTGATGAGGCGATACCCAAGCTGGGTCACAAGAGGCGGAAACATGTTGACACAGAGCCTGAAAGCCGTTGGTGGCCCTTTGTTTGATTATTTACACTAGACAGTTTGGCAGCACGCACAGGCTACTCACTGTTTGCAGTATTAGCTCTATCTTCTGCACAGCTACACAAAAGCTGGTGTCTTTGGGGGAGCAGGAGCCTGCCCACCCCGAGACTCTCTCGGGCTTCACCTTTACTGTCTTTGTGGTTCTAATGCTGTCGGTGGTGGCAACAGCATTGGAAGGGCAATTAACTAGCTGCTATGATTTGTAAGGCGCAACTATGGTTCTATCAGCTCCCCCGTTCGTACGTTTGACCCGCACATATAAGTTTGACCGGCGCCTATTAATCACTGCTGGATAGTAACTATGTATTACAACTGTCCACTGGCTGAACTTGCGGCAAAGCACGGCATAAAGCTGATTAGCATCGAGGAACTTCCCCCGTCATACGAGAACAGTCTGAGGGTGTGGCTGAATCACCGCATAGCCACGCTTGCTGGCGTGCACAAGCGGCGATGGGAGGAGGTCAGAGCAGACCCCGAGAGACTGCAGAAGGCCCGGGAGACCAATAGGGGGCGAGCTAGGGCATACCGGGAGAGGAAGGCCAGCCGGAAGCCTGCAGTGCAACGGCTATAGCTGTGACCAACCTAAAACCATAAAGAAGCCTCCAATCGTCTGGGTCACCTCTAACGGGCCGTGTCTGTAGTCCGAGTCATTTGCTTCATCAGCACCTTACACTAGCTAGCCACTAATGCACAACTTACTTGCTGCCACATACATACATACATTCAAGTGAGTACTTAGACCAAGTCAAACCATTATGCAAGCCCTGTTAGTGGCAGCCCAGACCGGAGTTATTAGTGGGCCCCCCAGCAATGTCATCAGAGGTCCTTGAAATCGGCGGCATCTCCCTCCTGCTCCGGACTAGTGCCGCTGCTGGTCCCACCGGCACAGCCCTGCCCATCGAGCACCACCACATCATCAGGGTCTATCCTGCGCAGGCCATAGCGCACTGCCACAGTTGTGCTTCTGCCCTTCCTGGTCTTTGCACCCTTGGTGGTCTTTTCGTAGCCCAGGGCGGAAAGCTCTGTGCCAAGCTTGGTGTCTGTCATATTGAGCTTGGTGCGCTTGTCTCCCACGCCGTTCACGAGTAGGTCTTCCCGTATCTGGGAAAAGGGGACCCAGCACTCCTTGGAGGGCCGCTGATTGGCATCCAGCACGGTCTCGTACGCCATGCTCAGCAGGCCCGTCAGCCCCGCTTCGTTGACCACCCATTCGTTGATGGCTGCTGTCACACTACCAGGGATTGTGTGACCATGCTTCTTGTAGGTCTGGTATGCATCCAACAGGATGCTTAAGAAGGCTGACTGGTACTCTGGCTTCTTGAACAGGTCCTTCAGGCCCTCTTCCACCTTCTTCTCATGGTCTGGCCGGAAGTGGTTGGGGTTAGCAAGGAAGCTCACCAGCTTCTCAAAGACCCCGCCCACGCGATTCACCACTGCATTGTCACAGGGCACAATCTTGGGCACATCGTTGCAAGCAGCAAAGATGGTGCACCTGTTCACACAGATCTCTTCATTCTCGTGGTTGCGGCGCAGAGTCAGGCGGTCCCCTCCACTGACCGCCATCTTAAGGAGCACTCCGTCAAGGGTGCTGTTGGCTGAGGCCTCACTAGATAGGGCGATGCGCAGGTCCACAATCATCTTGAGCCAGCTCAGCTGCTTGGCGGCATCTGCACCGCTGTTGGGATTGCGCACAAAAGCGTTGATGTCAAAGGTGCCTACAAAGCTGCCGCAGGACAGGGAGACCGCGTCTTGCAGCAGACCCTTGCCGGTTGATGTGTTGCCCACCATGATGTAAAACTTGCGTGCACGGTAGTCACCCCACAGTGCCCTAGCCAGCGCAATGCGCTCGCAGAGGGACACTCCGTCCTCAAGCTGTTGCTTTGTGTAAGGGTCCTCCCACATCACCTTCAGCAGGTGGGCCTTGGCCTCTGACTTGCGGCAACGGTCAAAGTTGCGGTCAATGCGGCCCTTGAACACAACCTTGGGGTCAAAGCCGGGAGAGAACTTGTCGGTGTCAAAGTCATAGATCCCGTTCTTGAAGAGCAGCTTCCCTAGACTGCTGTCCAAGTTCTTTGCATAAAACTCATTGTCCGCCTCTATGTGGTTGGGCACCATGCTCAGCATCTTCCTCACGTTGTTGGAGTCACCGCCATAGTTGATCTTTGACTCCTCTCCCAATAGCAGGTCTCCCTTGTGTCTGTGGACGGCTTTTTGGAGGTCGGCGGGGTCGCATCCCCACATGCCGGTGTCCTTGTTTAATAGGTGAATGTGCTTGCCAATGAGCCTGAAGTTCTCCGGGCCATACAGGTCCACAAACACTCCAGCAGCATAGTCATCATCCACCAGCGGCCCTTGTGCCAAGCCCTCTGCCGCAAGCAGCTCGGTGTATGGGCTGTCCATGGGCTTGACGGCGAGGTCAAACTCGCAACCGGTCCGCTCACGCACCTCTGCTACCACCTGCTCCAGGTCCTTAGCAGTGATGTCCTGGCCGGGCTCCAACCGCACCAGCAGTCCGTCATAAATGAGGCTATTGACGGGTTGCCCTCGCTTCATGAAGCATGAAGCAATCTCCACCAACAGTTGCAGCTCCTTGCGACACATGAGGTAGTGCAAAAACGTCACCCTGCCCTTGAGCTTCTTGGCGCTCTCCACTATGCTGGCATACTCGGGCTTCAGTGAGAGCAGCGTACTCAACAAGTTGACCTCCTTCTTCAACTTGTGCAGGAAGAAGCCACCCTTTCCATCATTCTGGTACTTGGGGGGACTGCCGCCATTCAAAACCACCACAACGGCCTGCTTGCGGTCCTCATACGTGCTCAAACCGTAGTCCTCCCCTAGCTGCTCCAGCACAGCTTGCCTGTGTTCCACGTACTGCTTCAGGTGCACGGCAACATCCCCTACCCCTGCCTCCTGGCACTCCAGCAGTAGCGTGGTGGGGTGAGAGCTCTTCACATCCACGTCTTTGCAGCGATCTGCAATGTAGTTCCTGACGTCCTTAGGCAGTGCGCCCAGGGTGACGTCCCCATATATCCTGCCCAGGCCTTGCTCCTTGCAAGCTGGGTTCTTCTTGGTGCTGAAATCGTACTTGGATTCCACATACCATTTGCCATCTGCATCCCTGCAAGCGTGCCTGAGAAAGCGGGCGAGCTTCTTGCGGTGGTCGGCCGACAGGACACCATCCTTTGCTTCCATCAGCTGGTCAGCTTTGTCCTTGTTGAAGTACTCTCTCAGGCACCACTTCATGCCGGGAAAACTGAGGGCTTGTTTCAGCGTGTCGACCGAGCTAAAGACTGTGCTCTCATCAGGCTGCCGTTGGGCAGTCTGAGGGGCATCCTCAATGTCCACAGTCACTGCCTGAGCGGGGGCCGTCATGCTGTTGTTGCTATCACGAACTGTTGGGTAGGAAGTATTTTGGATCGGACAAACGCGGGTGGATTCCATTTCTTAACACAGCATAACCACTCCACCCCGTGGCTCATAGGTGGGTTGTTAGCACTCTCAAGGGGAGGGTGGGCGTGATGCACAATGACTAGTGTGACTGGCGTGATGCACAGTGACTAGTGTGACTGGTGGCTTCTTGCAGTCATACGTGCTAGTGTGAGGGTTTTGCAGCCAACCAATGTTTTTATAGGTTTTTATAGGTTGAAAACAACCTATAAAACACTATTTAGTGAGGATGTCTCAACACTTTTATAGGTTTTATAGGTTGTAGTAAATCACCTATAGATTGAGTGATACAAAAATGAAATGGGTAACAACACATTCAAGCACCAAGGCTTGCGTAAGGGGGGGGTATACCTATAAACCCATATACCATCTATATTTCAGAGTGCATTGATAGGTTTTTTATAGGTCTGTGAGCGAGTGAGCAGGTGCCATGGGCAGGCCCAGGCTGGCATCATTACATGGTAAGTGTGATTGATGGCCTCTCGCAGTCAGAGCCGTGCTAGTGTGAGGTTTTTGCAAACCAACAAAGGTTCTATAGGTTTTTATAGGTTGAAAACAACCTATAAAACACTATTTAGTGAGGATGGCTCAACACTTTTATAAGTTTTATAGGTTTTATAGGTTGTAGTAAATCACCTATAGATTGAGTGATACAAACATGAAATGATTAACAACACATTCAAGCACCAAGGCTTGCGTAAGGGGGGGGGGGGTATGCCTATAAACCCATCTACCATCTAGATTTCAGAGTGCATTTATAGGTTTTTATAGGTATGCGACTGAGAGCCCGGATAACCCCAGCAGCCCCACCCAAACAAAAAAGCGAGATTGGCGGATGCAGAGGTGTGCATAACCTGCCTGTCAACCACCAAGAGGTTGTGCGGCAGTGACTTCAAGCATCACATGTTTGGCAGCCTTCTTGCGAAGGTATGCTTGCCTCCAGAGCTCTTGATACCTGGCATAATTTTCACGCACCTTCCGAGCTGTCCGAGCCTGCTCCCGTGCCCTGAACTCAGGGTCACTGTAGTACCTGCGCTTATACGGGGATACCTTGTCATCGTGTGCATGTGGTTTGCAAGCATCCACCATAACAGCAGAGGACCTGGTCATGACTAGGTGCTAAAACAATGCAACAGGAAAGGACGCAGTGATCCAGCGGCAGCATGCATGCGCTTTGAGCTATTGCTTTGCAATACACCTATGGGGATCCATTGCAAGTGTGTGTCCCGGTAGCTCAATGGCAAGAGCACCGCGCTATAGTGTAGTGGTCAGTATGATCGCCGTGCAAGCGGAAGGTTGTGGGTTCGAGCCCCACCCGGGACCCCCGGAGGTTGGAAACTTCGGGGGAAGAGTTCAGTCATGGGTCGGTTTGAGCCGATCTCGGGGTATGGCGTAGTGGTCTAGATAAGGCTGCCGTAAGTGGTAGTGTCTGTCGCTCAATGGCCGCGCGGGTTCGAGTCCCACCTGCGTCATTCTTCGAAGGGGTGTGCGTGGACCCAGGTTTCTTCACGCACATATAAATACCACTTAGGACAGTAGTCCGGTGGTAGGACTAACGCGTCCGCCCAGAGTTTCACTGGGTTTAGAGGGCCTTGCCGGGTTGGCAAGTGCGACGCGGATTTGACTGAACTCTGACATGAGAGCGGGGAATCAGCGCTTGCAGCTCATATGGACTCCAGCAGACACTGGAGGAATGCCTTGATGCTCCGCTTCACGAGGGCGTCGGCGCCGAGCAGCAGCTGATTTCATCAGCTAGCTGGTGGGCTTCGCAGCAGCGTCAGCCAAGCAGCGACAGCTTTCAGCTTGAAGTTGGCAGCTGCAGATGTTGCAGCAAGTCGTGATCTGGGATCAGTGGCCGCAGTGTCCCCCTACGCGAATGGTAAATGGTCAGCGCCAGCACATCGTCCTGGAACAGCGCATTTCCCTCAACCCCACGCGGGAGGACGCCTCACGAGCCTCCTTGCGTAGCTCTCTCTCTCTCTCTCTCTCTCTCTCTCTCTCTCTGCAAGTGTGTGAGTGTGGTACAAGATTGTGTAAGATGGCTACACTCAGTCCTGCGGCACAAGTTCAGTTGGTGCTCGATTGGCACCATGACATGAAGTTGAAGGGAAAGCCTGTTGCCAGCAGGTTTGACGCAACTATAGCAGCACACTACTACCACCAGCTGAAGAATGGAAACCCGCTGAGCCGCTCGCAGCTGTCTTCGCTGAGCAACATCATCCACAAGTGGTACATCCACACCTGGATGGACAAGAACTACCCTGCAGCAAAGGGCAGAGCCCCACCCCCAGCCGCCCCAACTGCGGTGGAAGCCAATGACTTTCCATTTGCCTCAGACGATGAGCTGGACTTGTGATAATGGATGCCGATGGCTGGCTGGCTGATGGGGCATGCTTCATGTATGGGGCGCCTGGTGCATGCTTGAGAGCGTGATGCTGCAGGGTTGTAGCTGTTAAAAGGGTCATTCCAAGTATGGTGGTGTTGCCATGGTGTGTAAGCAACCTGCGGCAATCATGCTGGCCCTAATCACGCGTCCGGGAAAAGTGTATTTGTTTCCCCGCCTTGCTTTGTAAGACCAACATGACGACGAACCCCCGGATCCCCTTGAAGATCAATGATCACATAGAACTGCTCAAGGCAGTGAGAAAAAGCATAGCATGCCAATGCTTCCGGGAAGACCTGAAGATAACAGAGCTGTCCATGTACCTGCCAGAAGGTAGACGGAGGCGCTTTAAGGGCAAGCCCATCCTTCCCACACTCGTCTTGCAGACAGACACCTCGCTATGTCTGAACATAAGGGGAGAGGTGAACCATCACCCTCAAAAACACACTACTTACTTCACAGTAACAAGTCAGAAGATCTATCAAAGATGCTTGGATAGATCTGTAGTGTCCAGCGGCAGGCGCAAATGCATGAATTGCAAGGATTTCAAGTATTCCATTGGTTGGCCCAATGAGCGGTTGCTTTGGCTCATGGAACAGCTGCTGACAAAGCGCAAGTAGCGGCATAAGCAGGTGCATGGGTTCCACCCTGACTGCATGGGAGCCGACTGTGTGTTACTAGGTTTTACGCTCAGCAATGCTGAGGGTTTTGGTCAAGTCAATCTATGTTACCAGTCTCATGAAGGGACTCGGATGATATTTGTAAAGGTATCAGTACCCCTTGCATTCTGTCCAGCGTGCGTGCCAACGGTCAGCTAGCTGACAGGCTCTCCTAGGTAGGCCAACAGTAATTGGGACATAAATTATATGTGAGCCTGAGCCTGAAGTCGTGATCTTCTCACTAGTGATAGTGAATTTACTATTATTTTGAATTGAAACGATTGGCTAACTATTGGCATGCTCTGGATTGAGTCTTGCTGGCATGAGCTTTTTGGCAACCGCCCAGCGTCCACTCACTCAGATATCATGATGTCTAGACCCTACACTGAACCGCTCTAATGACCTATAGATGTCTATAGTACTAATATTGCCGCTTCAGTTGTGTTCAACCGCAACTGAAGACACAGCTGGCTTTAGATGAGTCTATGTGCCAGCCATGCATGCGGTTGTGCCCACAGAAGCATCTGAAGTGCCTGAGTGGTGTCCTCCGCTTACAGCAGAGCCGATGCATACATGTCAGTCGCAAAGTACCAGGAACCTGCAGCAAAGTGCGCGCAAGCGCGCGTGCATACTTGTAGACTATCAATGAGCTTAAAAGCAAGTCTTTTGCGGGCTGCAGCGCACAACGATGGATGACTCATCCTCCATCGCACCGACCTCTGCACTCGCTCGAGCGAGCGTGCTCGCTCGCCCTCGCTCGGTTCGCGTTGCCCCCTCCGTTCGCCCGCAAAGCACCTATGCAAAGGCTATATATACCAGTAACACAGTTCACTCAAGGCACTTACCTCTGACAACTAAAGCGTGCCCGAGCCGACCAAGTCTTGTTTCACATGCGCCCTTCGACACTACTGAGTGGAGAGCGAGGGCAATTGTCATGCCAACCACCCACGAAAGAGTACTTCAGATGCAACTTCAACTCAAACCGTTTGAGACCCCTGAAGCTTGCCTGGCCCCCAGAGTCCCTGCTTTCGCATGCTGTCTCCGGTGAGTGCACATACAGCGTCTGGGGACCGAACATGGGCCGTGAACAGTGCGCAGTATGCGCGTGAGGTCAAGCAGCAGCTACATGGAGCAGGAGCGGTCGATTTGTGGCAGGGCTAAGGCTAGCAAGCAGCAGCAGCCCCTTAGAATGGACATGCACCGTATGCAGCTTGATTGCATTGTGTGTGGCATCATCAACCTCCCTTGGGACCTCCCTGCATAATCCACCTCATTTGGCATGCACCTATGCAGCTTGAATTTCGATCTGTAACATGATGATCGTCACGTGAACTCTGAGCAGGCACCAATCCCCACCCCCTTGCTGCAGGCACCCCTACAATCCCTCCCTTGTTGCAGGTACCCCTACCATCCCTCCCTTGCTGCAGGTACCCCTACCATCCCTCCCTTGCTGCAGGTACCCCTACCATCCCTCCCTTGCTGTAGGTACCCCTACCATCCCTCCCTTGCTGCAGGTACCCCTACCATCCCTCCCTTGCTGCAGGTACCCCTACCATCCCTCCCTTGCTGCAGGTACCCCTACCATCCCTCCCTTGCTGCAGGCACCCCAGCCATCCCACTCATCACATCTCAGACAAGCGCATGTGCAGCTTGCTTGCTTTGTTCGTGGCATCATGAGTGGTCAAGTATCTCTGCACGCAGCCTCCTTTTCTCTCATGATTTATACATTCACATGGGAGAACTCAATGGCATGCTTCATGAGTGCCTGAGCAGCCATGCTGTGTCAATTCTGACCCTTGCTTTGGTCCAGCTTGAGTCAATGCCTGTGTTGCTGCATGTTCCGCGTGTGCTAGGCTGTGCTTGCTCCATGCATGTGGTGCTGGCGGGTTCTGAGAAGTCTGCCAGTGCCTGTTGCTGAGTTATGCAGGGCACCGAGCAAGGAGTCAAGACACAGGGTGCATCTACGTTGGAAGATCTGCACACTGACAAATGGTCAAAACAAGTCAAATCTGAAGGTAAAAGAGGTTGCTTGGATGAACTAGTGGGATGAGACCTAAGTTGCTATGACTTTGCATGCTGCTCAGCCCTGGCCCCCCCTGCAGTAGTGCCGACGCCATTTGTTGGTGTACGACCATCTATAGGCACTGCTGCAGGGGCTCTGTGTCCCCTTAGCCTGCTTGCATGCTGCTGCCCCCCCCCCTGCTGCAGCTTAGTGCCGACGCCATTTGCTGGTGTACGACCATCCGTCGGCACTAAGCCGATGCAGGGGCTCTGTGTCCCCTCAGCCTGCTCAGCCCTGCCCCCCCTGCAGCAGTGCCGACGTCATTTGTTGGTGTACGACCATCCGTAGGCACTGCTGCAGGGGCTCTGTGTCCCGTTAGCCTGCTTGCATGCTGCTGCCCCCCCCTGCAGAAGCTTAGTGCCGACGTCCATTTGATGGTGTACTACCATCCGTAGGCACTAAGCCGATGCAGGGGCTCTGTGTCCCCTTAGCCTGCTTGTCCCCTTAGCCTGCTTGCATGCTGCTCAGCCCTGCCCCCCCTGCAGAAGCTTAGTGCCGACGTCCATTTGTTGGTGTACTACCATCCGTAGGCACTAAACCGATGCAGGGGCTCTGTGTCCCCTTAGCCTGCTCAGTGCCCCCCTGCAGCAGTGCCCACGTCATTTGATGGTGTACGACCATCCGTAGGCACTGCTGCAGGGGCTCTATGTCCCCTTGTCTTGCACACTACCCTGGCTGGGCACACTACAGTTTCACCTTGTCAACCGACAGTAGGCAATTGCTGCTGCAGGAAGGCTGCCGTATCATAGCTTTGGTTGATTGGTCTTGCCATGGTATGACCGCTTGCTTGATCTGACGCACTTTGATTTCCTGCTGCTGCTGTATGCATGCACCGTGGAGTGTGCTCAACTGCACAAGTGGCAGCTGAGCGTAATCCGACCAAACCTGCTGGAGGAAGCCAAAATGAGGTGGGTGGTGACTTTTCCCTTTGTGCCTGGATGGGTGCCTAGGGTTGGTGGGGGTGGTGACAGAGGTAGGCAGGCCCCCTGTGTGGTACTATCTCATTGGCAGCAAAGGCACCAGGGGAGGTAGGGGCCCCCTGTGTGGTACTATCTCATTGGCAGCAAAGGCACCAGGGGAGGTAGGGGCCCCCTGTGTGGTACTATCTCATTGGCAGCAAAGGCACCAGGGGAGGTAGGGGCCCCCTGTGTGGTACTATCTCATTGGCAGCAAAGGCACCAGGTGAGGTAAGGGCCCCCTGTGTGGCTTGTTATTGGCAAAGGGCACTAGGGTGGACTGAGGATTGAGCATTAGTCTAGCACGTCTTTTGCATTGCAAACCATCTGGTTCTCTCAATTTTTTACTGGCCAGACTTCCTGTGCTGCTGCTGCATGCATGTACCGTGGACTGTCATCAACTGCACAAGCAGCAGCTGAGCATAATCCCACCAAGATCTGCTGGACAAGAAGCCGAAAAAGAGGTGGGTGGCTATCCGGGTAAAGAGCGGACCCTAAGCGTTGCCTCCTCTGTTGGCCTAGACTAGCTGTTTTTTCCCTTGGTGCCCTTGCTGTGAGCACCTATGGGGACTAATAGTGTTTACTTGGTGCCCCTTGACTGCAGCACCTATTTAGGCTAGATTACGGTAGATGTTTTGTCCTTGGTGCCCCTTGCTGTGGCACCTATTGGGATTAATAGCGTTTACTTGGTGCCCCTTGCTGTGGCGACTGTTTGGGCCAAAGTAGTCATGTTTCATCCCTTGGTGCCCCTTGCTGTGGCACCTATATTGGATACCTTAGCTGGGTGTCCCTTGGTGTCCCCTTGCTGTGGCACCTATATTGGCTAGATTAGCCCTTGGTGCCCCTTGCTGTGGCACCTATATTGGATACCTTAGCTGGGTTTTCCCTTGGTGTCCCCTTGCTGTGGCACCTATATTGGATACCTTAGCTGGGTTTTCCCTTGGTGTCCCCTTGCTGTGGCACCTATATTGGCTAGATTAGCCCTTGGTGCCCCTTGCTGTGGCACCTGTTTGGGTCAGGATTTTAAGTGCCGTGCATTCAAGTGCAAGTCAGTTAATGCTCGTAGCATGCTTACCTGAGTGGTACATACTTCTGACTAAACTTTGCGTGCTGCTGCTGCAGGTATCCTTTGCTTTGATGAGACACTGACTACACGGGTGGACCAAGGCGCCGCCGGGCACCCATCGGCAGTAGGGCCTTGCCCAGAGACCTGCTCGGCGTTTCGGCTTGCCCAGAGACCTGCTCGGCGGGCACATACAAGGTAGGTTGAGGAGGCCTGCCTGATATCTGACTTACCAGCTGGCAGTACCATTTGATGTGTCCCGCATAACTGATTGCCATACCGGTCAGCATATTGCATTCCAGCACTAACCGGCAATTTCTCCGCTGCAGGTGTGGCCACAGCGCAGCAACTGGACTCATGACTGGGCCGTTAACTAAGGTCGGTTGGGCACACTTGGGGTTTGTTGTTCTGTCGGTAGCTGACTGCCATACAAGAAGTGGATATGCATGAACCTGCATCAGCCAGCGGTCCGCACACACGCAATCAGACCGGCCACCTGGTTGTGTGTGTGGCAAGCACACCTTTTGGCTGCAGCATACATAAAAGCAGTCCCCACGGTATACTTGCACACACATGCAATCAGACCGGCCACCTGGTTGCGTGTGTGCGCAAGCGCACCGGTTTGGCTGCAGCATACATACAAGCAGTCCCAATGGTATACTTGCACACACATGCAATCAGACCGGCCACCTGATTGTGTATGTGGGCAAGCGCACCGTTGGGTGAGTTCATAAGTAAAAGGAGCAGTGAACATACTAAATTAGCATAGCATGATTACATTTGCCATGCTTACACTCTCAGTCTTGATCATCCACATTTGATAAGACAAGGGCTTGACCGCTTCCCCTGTTGACCTTCCTGCTGCTGCTGCATGACGAGTTCCAGCCAGGAAGGCAGGCTTCACTGTCAGGAGGCGCAGCTAGCTGCTGGGGTGGTTGCTATGCCCACGGTAATCAGGTAAAATGGGAAGGGTGGGGTCTGCCTTTCCAACAGAAAATCAGATTGGAAGCAACAATAACTATCAGATTCATGCTCAATTTGGTTCCCTGCCTTCTTCAAGCATGCATGTGTTTGCCAGGCTAGTGGTTAAGAGCCAGCAGCAGCGTTCCCATATCTAGCCAGCTACTGCATGAACAGAGGTCTTTGTTCTGCCCACAACTGACTTAAACCAGCTCTTGCAAGCTGTTGTGCTTGTTCTGTAGGCTTGCAGGGAAGCCACAGACTACAAGCCAAGGCTGAACGTCTCAAGCATCAGGTCTGGAGAATACTCAAGGTAAGTGGGGGGTTTTGGCGGTTTGGAGGCTCATGGCCAGTCAGGTGTAGTATAACAGCCATCAGCGGCCTGCAGATGTTAGCTACTGTACGTTACTAGGCTCTGCCCAACAACTGACTTTAACAAGGTCTTGCAAGCTGCCTTGCTTGTTTTGCAGGCTGTGACATACAGGCATGCCCGCTCTACTTGCCAACGCCCCAACCATCAGCAAGTGGTGTCTTCAGAAGAGTTGAGGTAAGTGGGGGTGTGGCTGTTCGGTTCTTTAGGCTTGATGTACCACATCATTTTACAGACCAAGGCGATCGATACTAGTAGCATGCTGCATCCTGGCCTTTCCCTCACTACGTTCATATTGCCTCGCAGGAGAATCAGAACCCAGCAAATATCCAGTAACCCACTACTAGTTATGGGCTAAATAGACTAGCTAGTCAACGAAAGCCTTAGAAAACCAGAACTTAACTAGATAACCAACTAGCGTTGTGTGTGCGATTGTTTGTCCAGGCCTGGGCGTGCGTGTGAGTGTGCATGGAGAGGAATCTCCCGTCTACCAATCACCAGTGTTCTTGTGGGCATAAGCAGACTGGCCATCTGCTTATGCTTGCAATTGCACTGCTGGTTGCGACGTAAAAGGGCTCATAGCTCAATGGCAGAGCAGGACTCGATTGAGTCCAGGATGTGGGTTCGAATCCCACTGAGCCCTATGAATTATTTGTGCGCTTTCGTTGCTGAGTTTGAACGTTCGCATGCGCACCGACTGTTGATAGGTACCGATCGTACCTTGTCGCTTAGGACGGCCGACCGTAAACTAATAACGCTATTTAGACTGCGTGGCAGTATAATCTGCCTCACTAAAAGAGCTTGGAGGGCTCTTCCGAGTCGCCTCGGTTGTACATCGCTGTACTCCCGAACTCGTCGATGCCCGTTCACACGGCGCGTCAGCAACCTTGGTCGCTCTGAGCATTACAGTATTTAAACCAGCCACCCCTTATCCTTAAACTTTTTCATCACACCAGCAGGAACAGTGCAAGCCTCAGGCTGCAACAGCAACCCTTCATGTTCCACCATCCTGTCCTGCCCCATCAAGTGGGCTACCCTCACACCCTGATATACTGCTCCATCCACATAGCGGATCTTGAGAACACCATAAGCAACGTACGACAACTGACCCCAGAAGGGTTCCTGCACACCACTAAACGTCCCCAGAACCCATCTAGCATGCAGCTTAGCAGCAGTTGCCGCTTCCCTGTGGACTTCACAGGTGCTGCTGCAGAGCCATGAGTCTGCTGGAACCTCACTGAACCCCAGGCAATCAATGTGTCCAGCTGAATTTGCGCACCAATCACAAACGATCATCTGTGTGCCCTCAGAGATGCCGCAGACCTGGCAGGGAATGTCCTCAATGGTCATGGGTGCACTATCCCCTGCCTCCACTGAAACTCGCTGCTGTTTTCTGTTCCTGCAGCTACTGCTTTCCCATGCCTTCCGCTTGCCGGCCTCTGCTACTGCTGATGTCCCTACCTCAGAGGCCAAGCACCTGACGGCCTCCTGCACCCTCTGTTGCAACCCGGCCTCTGCCAACTCTCCCTTGACAGCAGCCATGTGCAGCTGCTTGATGCCATCCCGCACTACTTCAACCCTGCTGGAGTCATTGGCAGCTCTGAGCAGCGGCCACACAGCTCTGACAGCCTGCTCATTGGCTGCATCCGCCTCTGCTGCAGTCAGAGCCAGGGCTAACGTACTAACTGCTTCTAGTGCTGCTGCCAGGTATTCCAGACCGCTGCTACTGCCGCCAGCTTCCTTCTCAGGAACTACTGCTACCTGCTGCCGGCGCTTTGGCCTGCTGCTAGTGGAGGCTCCAGCACTGTCCAGCTTGGCTGCAGGCCAAAAAAGGAATCAGCAGACAGGGTATCAGTAAGATGTTGCGCCCCAGACCAACACCACCAGAGCCTCTCTGCCTCAGCATAGATATCGGGAGTCAACGGGCAGGCATCTGCTTATTCTCAGGTCAGGAGCAACGGATTCTGTGGTGGACAACCACAAAGCTCATGGACGTGCATGCAAAGACAGTTGAAGATGTGCCAGGAACCCTTGGCTTGCTACAAGAGATATACGATACAACTGAGGTAAGAGCAGCAGGTAAGCCATGGTTCGTGCTATGCGAGCGACAGCCATTAGATGACCAAAGTTGGAAAAAGGGTCTGATCTTCAACACCCAACTTGAGTTTGTGTGCAACACCTTTTTTACCATGAAGGGCAAGGAGGTGAGGCTGATTGACCCGCAACAGCGGTATGCATTCCTAGGCATCCATCAGTTCACAAAGATGACACGGCATGATCGGAAAAAGGCTGTGGCAAGGAAGGTTACAGAACTATTACAGACAGAGTTCAGCTCCAGGGCTGAGCATGAGCTGGATACCGAATGGGACGGAAAAGACTTCGATCGTGCGGATGCACTCATGGATGTATTATTCTACTATTATCGGAGCTGGGGTGCATTGCTGGATGGTAATGTGGTGGATAACACAACTGCAGAGGACGCCCTGAGGACCCCAGGGCCCAGTACTGGCTCAAAGAAGCGGCGCACCACCAGCAATGGTAACAGCAGCCAACCGGTAAGCACGGCAAAAGTTAAAGCTGCTTTGCAATCACTCCTGACAGACATTGAGATCCAACATTATGATTTGGTCAGAGGCCAGAAAACTGCTGCAGACAAGCTGTTAGCTGTCCACGCAGTCCATCCTGCAGCTGTTGCTCCATTTTTAACCCTGCTGAACAAGCTAAACCACAAAGGAACCAGTATGAATGCAGGGCTCTCAGACAGATTGACTCCACTCACCTAGTGCCCCAGCGATTGCAGCAGAGCCCAGGGCATCGCCGTACAGCACGTCATAGCCAGGTAGGACCTCAGTGCTGCTCATACGCCCTGGAATGGGCTGCAGGGGGTTCGCCCACAGCAATAGGTGAGCGTTGTGGGGCACAGTGACTGCTTGGGGCCCCCAAGAGCTGCTGCTGCTGCCACCGCTAACATAGTCCAGAGCTACCCTGATGGGAACCTGCTTCTGCATTTCCAGGTTGAGCCCCTTGCGGGCCGTCAGCATGCCAAGGGTGATATGAGTGAACACCCTGCTGCCCACCTTTACCGCTGCATCCAGCAGCTTTGCCCTGCCGCCCCAGTTGCTGGTCAGCAGGTACACCAGCCCTGTGCCCCGCCCCAAAACAGCAGGGGCTTCTGCCAGAGGCTGGTCATCTTCCGTAGGCGGCAAGGGGAGCTCTGGGGCATCGGGAAGCTCCTTCGGCAGTAATAGCTCTGGATCCGGCTCTGCTGCAGCCAGCTGTTGTGCTTGCTGCTCTGCTACTGCTGCTGCCAACTGGGCCTGCTGCGCTGCTACTTCTGCTCCTGCTATATCACCCCTGGCCGTAGCTGCTGCCACTGCTGCTGCTGCCTGCAAAGCACTGTTGACCGCCTCTGCTGCTGACCTTAGTCCTGCTGCTGCTTGCTGCCCTGCTGGAGCGGACTGCAGCATCTTTAATCGATCCCAGTTGCAGCAGACCAAATCGACTACTGACTGCAGCAGCAGAGGTGGTGTGCTGCAGCTAGGGAGCTGGCCAAAGATGGCTGTGTTGCAGCTCTGTACCTTTCCCAGCAGCTCCTGAAAGTATGCCTCCGCATCTGCCGGGCACATGCTGAGCTTTTCCAAATCTGCGCCAGCTTGATAGGGGCCAAGTTTGTAACCGGTATGCATTAGCGGAACTGTGCACTCCCTCAGCATCCCGAACAAGCCGACCTGCTGCACCCTGCCCACAAGGTATTGATGAATATCAGGGGTGCAAGCATTGTGACTGTACACCTCAGCAAGCTGCTGGACCTTGTCCAACTGCTGCTGCTGGCCTTCAGACAGGCTGGAGAGGACCTTGCTGTTGCCTGGGTCAGGGTTCCTACAAAGGAGGTGCAGCAGTTACAAAGGGCGTTACAGGGGGTAGTGCAATGCACCTGTGGGGCTCGCAAAGCAACCCGGGTGCTGAGGTCACTTTGGCTGCAAAGGATTAGTTTCCTTTGAACACTTGAACATTTTAACATGGCGTCAAAAGGCCTCCTTGCCCAGCTAGCATGAAAAAAAAGTTTTTTTAAAAATTTTGAATACCATTTCCTGGCTGGCACACAACCCAATGTTCAAATGTTCAAATCTTCAAAAACCTTATTACCTCTGTAATCTACACTAAAATGCACAAAATCTTTGAACATTTTCTATTTTCACAAAATGTTCAAATGTTCAAAATGGTAAAGAGCAGTCATAGAGGCCACCTCCCTCTACGGACCCACCTTTGAACACTTGGACATTTTAACATGGCGTCAAAGGGCCTCCTTGCCCAGCTGGCATGCTAAAAAAGTAAAAAAAACTTTGAATACCCTTTCCTGGCTGGCACACAACCCAATGTTCAAATGTTCAATTGTTCAAAGACCTTATTACCTCTGTAATCTACACTAAGATGCAAAAAATTTTCTGTTTTCACAAAATGTTCAATTGTTCAAAATGGTTATGAGCAGTCATCAAAGCCACCTCCCTCTACGGGCCCACCAGCGCATCGAGCAGAGCAATGAGCACTTCAGTCTGTCCCTAGCACCTACTGTCACCAGCAGCAGGCAGGTCAGTGACTCACCAGCCCAACATGCTCCCTTTGAAGCTCACAGAAAGCATGCTGCGGCCCACATCGGTCACATACCGCACCCTGGTGGCAAAGAGCCCAGTATAGGCCGCAACATACGACATGTAGCTGTGGCTTGCCCCGCTCCGGCCTGCCTTTTCCATATAGTATTGCCACATGTCGCTGGGTAAGCTCTTAAGCTGTCTGTGCAGGAGGTAGAACTCTCCAGCCCATAGGTAGCGGAAGCTGTACAGACTCAGGCGGGGTAAGCTTGTGGCAGCGCTGTTGGCAGGTGGTGCTGTCTTTCCGCCTGCACGCAGCAAAGGGGCCAGAGGGGCGCCAATGATCTTAATCCAGCTGAATAAACAAACCGCAGGCTTAGCATCACAGCTGCAAGCTACTAGACCAAAATAAGCATGCCCCCCTGATTGTCCGGAGAATAGCAGGGATGGGAGAAAACATGGGGCCCGCATTGGGGGCCCCTGGTTTTCTGGAGAATAGCAGGGATGGGAGAAAACATGGGGCACACACTATGTGCCCCCTGATTGTCTGGCAAATAGCAGGGATAAGAGAAAACATGGGGCCCGCATTAGCTACCCACTTGAGAATCAAGGGGGCACATAGTATGTTTTCTACAAGATAGTTGCAAGCTTTTCCAAAAGTTGGCGTGAGAGACTTTTTGAAAGTAGCCCCAGCTCACTCACCAGCCGCTTTCATGCAGTTCCATGCCTCCTTGAGGAATCCAGCGCTGCTCTCTGCGCTGGACACGTAGTCTGCCAGACCGTCACTGCCAGTTGCTGTGCGGCTGTTTGCGAACTCCTCCACCTGCTCTGGGGTGAGATGCTGCAGGCCACCGTACGGAATCACCCAGCCGCAGCTGTTGTTGCGTGTGCGGTTGACCGTGCCCTTGACCACAATGGGCTTGTCAGGTGGTGTTGCCTGAAGCCACTGGAGCACCACAAAGGCCAGCGAGAGGCAGGCTGCCATGCAAAGGCCTGAGCAGCTGGCTGGGAGGATGTCTACAGGCTCATTTGCACTATAACTCTGCTGGAATTTGGCATGGTAAGCCTGCATGCAGCAAGCAGCAGAAGAGCAAAACTTCAGGTTTGGTTGCATGGACACACATATATGCTTGCATGCATTACATCTCCCCATGAGGCCTAAGCATGCCTAGGCATTCATTCCTTTATCTCTCCCAAAAGGACTGAAGGTCTGGTCAGGCCGTCTGCTCAAAGCTCACGAGACAGTATGATGATTTTGCAACCAACACCAATTTTATAGGTTTTTATAGGTTGCAGAGACCTATAAATGGGTTTTTTGTCAGAAAGCCGCAACCAACACCAATTTTATAGGTTTATAGGTTTTATAGGTTGCAGTAAATCACCTAGAGATGCAGGAGGGAATGTGGTACTAGGCAACAACACATTCAAGCACCAGGCATGCTAAAAAGAGGTATACCTATAAACCTATATACGATCTGGATTTTGGAGTGCATTTATAGGTTTATAGGTCTGTGGGTGCCAGGGAAAGGAATGAGATTGCTATGTTGGGATAATTGAAGAGTTGCCCAAGACAGGCAGTTGAGCAGACACTCAGCAACGGAGCAGATGAATTGCTTTGTGGGAATATTTGGACAGTTGCCCAAGTCAGGCAGTTGAGCAGACACTCAGCAACGAAGCAGATGGATTTATTTACTGGAATATTCAGAGAAATGCCCAGGTCAGGAATCTGAACAGACAATTAGCAACGGAGCTGATGGATTTCTTACTGTGAAATCCAGACAGAGCGACATTGATGAGTCAAAGGTAATGTGCAGAGCATATTACCAGCCCGTAGACAGGCGCAGCTCTTGCTGTTTTCTGCCAGCACACATGATGTCCTGCTGCAACCCCTTAGCATGCTGTGGAGCTGCAAGTGATCAGTTGTTTGTTGATGTCAGAAGGCTGTTTACGGGGTGGGACTCCCCCTAAAGAATGGCTGCTGGTCTCCCCCCTAAAGAATGGCTGCTGGTGAGGAGGACATGATCCCGTCTCACTAGTGATTCTAGCTGTCACCCACCTGCATCCAGAAGCCACCCGGAGCCTTCTGAAACAGCGGCAAGATACCGCTCATGCCCAGAGCCCATACAGGATTTTTGGCACCACTGGCAAGCACCACGGAAGTGTGCCGCCACTGCCAGCGGAATAACTCCGCGCCTCTGCTGCCGCTGTAAAGCTGAAAACACACTCCGACAAGGCCGTAGGCTGCTCTCCGGGCACGTTTTGCAGGGCTAGTGCTGGCAAATACGCCCCCATTGGTAAGCTGTGCAGGGTGCGTCCATCCATTCTTGATCATGAGGGAGCTGAACAGAAGTGTAAAAAACACAGATAATCAGTTGCTGGATAATGCAGCCGCAATGATGAATGCATGTCTAGGCCCTTCAATCGCGATTGCACTCAGCGGGAGGTGGGCAGCCGCCCTTAGCACTAGCCATGGCAGTAACCTTGGGTAACTGCCATGTGTCTTCATGAGCAGCAAGGGCATGCAGCAGGGAGCTGTAGCCAGGGGGTTAACCCACCTA
>OY744494.1:4703439-4884406 GCA_963556185.1 Pseudopediastrum boryanum
GGGATCAATGTTGGGCGCATGGTAGATGCACAACTTGCTCGGCCATAAGAGGGGCTGCCAAAAGCTCCACGACCTCACGTGCCAAAGGCTCTCGTGCATCAGCTGCAATAGAAGAAGGGGGGGAGTAAGCCCTCCGTTTGGGAATATCCTCCGTTTGGGAATATCCATGTAGGCCAGATTGAAGTACTGCCATAGCCTCTTGCCTTTGTTAGGTCTTCCATGCACCTGATCCGCGGCAGCCCCTCAAAGGGGCCCTGGAGGGGGGTGCTGCTGGCCTGATGTGCGTGCTTGAAGCGGGCAGCATTGTGGTTGCAAGGAGCAGCTAAGCCACGCCTGTTGGGAGGCCAACCCCCCACAACACGGGCAGAACGTGCCAGAGACAGCATGAGTAACGAGGGTCCAACCCTCAGTCGCGAAATGCACGCGACTCCGGAACGTCTGTGCCGTGAGCTCGGTGGAACTGTGGATGAGGAAGCGGTGGACGCATCCACCACTGAAAGCTCTACTAGGGTGCTCTACTGGGTAATATCCATGCAGGCCATCTCGAAGCTTCGAAGCTTCACACCCGGGCTTCCCCGGGCTTCACACCCGTACAATGTATTGCTAAGTACTTAACACTGTACATTGAAGGAGGCCATTTTTTTAATGGACTAATGGAATCCGTCAGTTCATTGGTTAGTTCATCAGTTCGTACGTTGCAACATCCGTGCATTACTCCGCCAGCAGCGCCACAACCTCAACTGTATTGACTCTGCTGAATGAGCGCCTTCATATGAAGTTTGAGCCTTGAGGTTGAGCCAATGAACACCTCCTGCGCACTGGCCTCCCGGTGTCGGTACAGGAACAGCCCCCATATTGGGCCCGTTCATTACCGCATTCCACATCTCAGGACTGTGGCTGACTATGCATCACCGAAGCAAGTGCTGTCCAAGCAGTATACGCCACGAGTGAGCGGCGATGTCCCGACGGACACCAGCGGCAACCAGGAGTATGAGCGGATGGCCATGATGGTCTTTGGCAGCACCAACAGGGGTGCTGAGGACGGGACCGGGCTTGTGGTGATGGAGTATGAGAACCTGAACACGGTGAGCATGATGTATGTATAAGGCTGCGCTAAGGCTTCAGTTCGGCCAACTTGGCGGAAGGTGGGCTGTGGCAGCAGCATTGTCCCCATGCTGACTTATGATATCTAGTCCCTGCTCTGCTGTAGCTCATGCAGCCACTGCTGAGCAGTCTGGCAGAGCGCTATCTAGCATCCTGGATGAGCCAGGGTGGGGACCCGGTCCTCATCGTGCGAGTCACAGGCCTGACGTGGCTGCAGCGCAACCTTGCAGCACTCAACCTGGCAGAGCCAGAGGAATGCGCAATCGTGGCGAGGAGGAAGCTCCGATGCCGCACCGTGGCAGAGCTGGAGCGCCGCATCCTAGCAGAGCTGAAACTGAGCACAGGCACAGGATCGATCTACGCGGTCACGTATGTGGGAGGGGTCAAGCGCCGCACGCCCTTGGCTGCCTCCCCTGATGTTGAGGCTATGGTGGCATCAGTGGCGGTGTTTGAGGTATACACCAGCTAGCTGGCCCTAGGCCGAGCAAGTGTGCATCTACCATGCGCCCAACATTGATCCCCTGGCCTGCACTGCTGTCGAGCGCCAGAGCCTTGCGGATGCCTGCAGCAGCCTTGACTCACTGCACGCTTTTCTGAGGGAGCAGCTGGGCATTGCTGCCGGCCAGGAAATTGATGTGAGCTGGACTGATGTGCACCCTGGTGGGAAGCAGTACCAGCTCACCCAGACTGCTGAGGCTGCCCCACTGCCATACATCGTGGGGAGGGCTGTCAGCTGGTTTGTGGTAGAGAAGGAGTAAGGTTGCAGCAATGGACCCGCCTTCAATGGACCCTGCGTGCAGTCTGTGCAGACGGCAGGTTCTTATATGTGCTTTTCAGCGGTTGGGGCTGCAGCGGCTATGCACCTGTGCCGTGCACGTTTTGGCTTTGATAGTCTATGCATGGTGCGCGTCTTGGGGTTACTGCGCTTGCGCACATGCTGCTCCCCTTGGACCCACTGTTGTGCGGGTGGGAGTGGGGCTGCCCTGCTCTCACACCTGCGGCCTTTCTGGCCAGCATCAAGGACGGCAGCTGCATAGCTACAACATGGCAGGACCTGGCCCCCCTTAGACCCCTTATGTTCTGCATGTATGGGCTGTGGTGCCACAGTGTTGGGCTGTGTTTGCCTTGGATGTATGTGGCGCTGGCAGTAGTGGTGTGGTCCTATCTTCTTGCGGTGTGGTGTCTATAACTCTGCCTTGTTGGCGAATGATGGTCAAGATGGCTTCTGTGTCTGTTGCTGGCTCCTTGCATGTGAAGTCCGCTGGATGACCTGCAGCTTGCATGTTGTATGGGTGCTTCCCAACGTTGTACCGCCCCAGGTGTTGATTGTACTGCCCCCATTGGCTTTTTGAGGACCAGGACTACCTTGGCTGACCATTACCTTCTTCCATAATTTGACTTGAGCTGGCAGAGCAATAAGGGTGAGTCTGATCAAGGTAGATGCCACTCGCATTGACATGGTTCAGGGCTTGTGAGGGCTGAATGACTGATGATTTGAGCTGGGACACTAGTGAGTGAACAGTGCCTCGAAAGTGTGAGCACAGCCCTCTGGCATAATTGCGCTCGTTGGAGCGTTAAACAATCCCGTTTACAGCGCCCTTTACGCACCTAAGTGGTTGCTCCGGCTCAGCACCGATGGCTCCATACGGTCACCAGCACTGGATGCAGCATGTCTGGGACAAAACACAATCGGTCCTGTTCACGCCAGCATGTCAAACAATCTCAGTTGAGACATCCGGTTGCATCAGGGCTGAAAGAATGCTCTGAATCCGTCGAACTTGTAGGACGATCTGTGCGGCGCAAGGACGTTGTTGAAGACGAATTTGCCGGGTGCCAAAGGTGTCTTAGCGTTGTCAGCGTGAGGACGCGACTAGCATAGACGATAGCGTACCTGCTGCACTTCGTGCAGCCCTCAGCGAGAACACTGGAGACGCTGGTGACCCAGGGGATGTGGCCTTGGCGTCTGCAAAGATCGTCCATGGCTTCTTCTTCCTGGCCCAGCTCCTGGGGCTTGATGTGCAGACTGCAGAGCCATTGCCTACTGCTCAGGATGTCCAGCTCACAGCTGATGAGGCTGCAGCGCTCCGGCGCCTCATTGACAGGTGCAAGGTGGCTGAAGTGGACAATGCACTGGATCACCTGCTGAATGCCAAAGCAGTTGCGTTGGAGGCGACCATAACAAGCAGCCTTAGCTCCATGAGCCTTCAGATCCAGGAGTCCACGCTCAAGAGCCAGTTGCAGTCCAATTGAACTGCTGCTCATGCAAGTAGGGCTGACAGTTTGCAGCAGCTCGCTCACTGCTTTTGCATTCTGATGCAGCTGACCAACGAGTACAGAGCGCTCCAGAAGCTTGGAAGGAAGCTCTGCTTTCAACAGGGGGTGGTGGATATCAGCATGACCAAGAGGATCCTGTACAAGTCAGCAGATGACGCCACCCATGAGCAGGCAGCAGACATGATGATGCCAGCCACAGACATTTCAATCAGCCGTGTTGTGGATGCCTGGCATGATCTGAAGGTAGGCTACCTTCGATTCTGCAGAGGATGGGCAAGCTTTTGGAGCCCTTTGCAAATTGTTTCAAACTATAGCAAACTAATTCAATCTCACAGGCTGTTGCAAACTCCAGCAAACTCCTGCAAAGTTGCTCAAAGTCTTGCAAAACCCAAAAGGGGTTGCAGGATCAAGACATTGGGTGCTTGAAGGATCTGTACGCAAAAAGGTGCTGGTTCTGCACATGTGGTTTCCGTGCCAGTAATACCGACTGCTTGGTTCCCCGCAGGGTGGCAAGCCTACCAAGGCAGAGCGCAGGGCAGCTAAGGAGACACCGGACTGCCGCACCATGCCGGTCTCCTGGCCGGTGGGTGTCCTCCTTCTGGTCTTTTACACCTCAGAGCTTCTGTTGGCACTTGTGGATCTCAAGTGAGTGATGCCAGGACAAAGGCTTGGGCTGGGGTTAGGGGGTTAGTAGGAAGGCTTCAGGGGACACCTTGAGGAAGGCTTCAGCTGGGGTAGTGGGAAGGCTTCAGGGGACACCTTGAGGAAGGCTTCAGCTGGGGTAGTGGGAAGGCTTCAGGGGACACCTTGAGGAAGGCTTCAGCTGGGGTAGTGGGAAGGCTTCAGGGCACAGCTGAGGAAGGCTTGAGCTGGGGTGATGGGAAGGCCTCAGGGGACAGCTGAGGAAGGCTTGGGCAGAGATAGTGGGAAGGCTTCAGGGGACAGCTTGAGGAAGGCTTGGGCAGAGTTAGTGGGAAGGCTTCAGGGGACAGCTGAGGAAGGCTTGAGCTGGGGTGATGGGAAGGCCTCAGGGGACAGCTGAGGAAGGCTTGGGCTGGGGTTGGTGGGAAGGCTTCAGGGGACAGCTGAGGAAGGCTTGGGCAGAGATAGTGGGAAGGCTTCAGGGGACAGCTGAGGAAGGCTTGGGCAGAGATAGTGGGAAGGCTTCTGGGGACAGCTTGAGGAAGGCTAGGGCTGGGGTTAGTGGGAAGGGTTCAGGGCACAGCTGAGGAAGGCTTGGGCAGAGATAGTGGGAAGGCTTCAGGGGACAGCTGAGGAAGGCTTGGGCAGAGATAGTGGGAAGGCTTCAGGGGACAGCTGAGTAAGGCTTGGGCAGAGATAGTGGGAAGGCTTCAGGGGACAGCTTGAGGAAGGCTTGGGCTAGGGTAGTGGGAAGGCTTCAGGGCACAGCTTGAGAAAGGCTTCAGCTGGGGTTAGTGGGAAGGCTTCAGGGGACAGCTGAGGAAGGCTTGGGCAGAGATAGTGGGAAGGCTTCAGGGGACAGCTTGAGGAAGGCTTCAGCTGGGGTAGTGGGAAGGCTTCAGGGGACAGCTTGAGAAAGGCTTGAGCTGGGGTAGTGGGAAGGCTTCAGGGGACAGCTGAGGAAGGCTTGGGCTGGGGTTAGTGGGAAGGCTTCAGGGGACACCTGGACGAAGGCTTGGGCTGTAGTTCATGTATCTGACATGCTCTTGCTTGCAGCGCCACCATGCTGGCCAAGGGCTTGTTCCACCCTGGCAGCCTCACCAGCATTCCGGGCAGCGCCTACAGCAACAACAACACAGCCATGAAAGCGCGGCATGCGCCCATGTGCATCCTTGCCATCGCCTTCGAGCTCTATACCGGCAGCCGCCCAGCTGAGACCTTGCGCTGGAAGTTTTCAGACACACGCATCACGACCCCTGATGGGTCCGAGGTGCCCGTGTGGACGCTGGGCCTGGCTAGTGGGGTGCTGCCTCACTTCCAGGGAGCTGTAGGGACTGGCTTTGAGATGACCAGTTACCACTGCAAGTTCTTGATGGGCATGGGAGAGTGGGACGCAGTCGATATCCTACCTGCCTCAATGTCAGGTGAGCCAGGGCAAATTGTCACCCAGTTGACTCAACCTTGACTAGATGATTTCAGCAAGAAGGATTCCCACACAGCCCTGTGGCCCTTGTACACAGCGCCTGTCCTAGTACTCAGCCAGCTCTGCCATGGGTGGTTTTTCTAGGGCCTCTTGGTGACCCCATTCTGCTGCTGCTGCAGGGCTCTGCTTGGGCTCCATCACGACACTGGCCTTTGTGGTAAGTGTTCCGCAGCAATGATGGGTGTTAAGGCAGCAGCTGCCTGCTAATTCCGCTGCGGTTTGCAGGTGCTGACTTACATCCAGCCTGTGTCACCTGCCAAGCCTAGCCTGGACAAGAACAGCAATCCTCCGGTTCAGACTGCGAGGAACCCCAGTGGTTTCTGCTTCCCCTTTGGCGGTCTGGGCAGCGTAGAGAGCTCAGCAGGCTTCCTGACCAACTGCTTTGCAAAGCTGAGGGAGAAAGTAGCATCAGGCAGCTGCGCAGGTGAGAGCTGCTGTTATTAGCCCATGTGAACATGTGCATGCTTTTAACGGCTCCCTGTTGTGCTTTCAGGGCCGCACACAACAAAGTACAACAAGCAGAGCCTGAAGTCCTTCCGCTGCCTTCTTGCCGGCCATGTGTGGCTGGTCATCAAGAAGCTAGGCGACCTGCTGCCCAAGGGTCTGTGGGACTGGTACCTCGGCAAATCTGGCCGCTCAGATGACAGCAGCAACTACCAAAACTACACCACAGCCTTCACCACAGCCTATGGGTCTCGCCTGCGCTATGTGACAGATCCGGGGCCTGGCCTGATGCGGGCACCCCTCAAGGAGGTCATGGGCTGGTGAGTAGTATCTGGTCTTGCAACAAGCCTGGCGGCATACGGTGCTGTGCATCACACAAACACAGACAAGCCGTTAATAGAAACTGGGAAAACTTGAGGGGGGGGGGGGAGCTATGAGTGGTGGCCTCAATCGCTCATAGGCTACCAGTGTGATGAGGTTTTTGCAACCAAGGTTAGATTTATAGGTTTTTATAGGTTGCAGAAACCCATAAAGCAGGTTCTTGTGAGGATATCTCATCAGTTTATAGGTTTTATAGGTTTTATAGGTTGCAGTAATCACCCAGGGATGAGTGATCGAAAGACGGAATAGGTAACAACACTTTTCAAGCTCCAGAGCTTGCGAAGGGGGAGGGGTACCTGTAAACCCATATACCATCTAGAATTCGGAGTGCATTTATAGGTTTATAGGTATGCGAGCGAGCGAGTGACTGGAGGCCATGGGCAGGCCCAGCCAAGCATCTGTGTGTGGTACAGGCTGCAAGATTGGGGGTGTACCAGTGCTGCGGTGGTCTAAGAGCTTCATCCTGCTAAGCAACCCTCCGATCTGGATTGAGGCAGCTTGTGCTCAGATGAGGATCCCTCACCTGATTCGCAAACCCCCTTTCAGATCGGGGGGACAGCATAGGACCCCGGCAGGCCAAGGTGACTGTAGTTTGCAGTGACATGCTCTCTCCGCTCTGTGCCACAAGTCCTAATGCATTTCTTGAGGCTGCCGACATGCTGATCAGAGGGCACCTACCCATCGGTGCTCATTTTGCATGCTGTTGAGTAGGGCTCCTGCTGCCCAATTATTGATTTGATTGCTGCCGCACTCAGGTGCTCCACCAAGGCCACTGCAGATGCCTTCGGCTCACTACAAGGCCATGCTGCTGCCATCCAGCAGGCAAGTGACGTGGCCACTGCAAACCTGCTGAACCCCTCCACCGCGCAGATCTGGCAGCACCTGATCAACAAAGTGCGTGATACTGGCAGCCTGGCTGGTATGCTGCGGGCTTTCACTGTACCTCTAGTGCACCTCGGTTACCAGCTGCCTCCATTCCAAAAGGGCGTGGACCTGGAATGGCTGGGCCTGATACCGGAGACCGCTCAAACCATGCTGGAGGAGTTGGTGGCCATCATTAACACCTGCAACTTCCAGCTGTACGGGGCGGATGCCATCCCTGCTGCACCTTCTGTCAAGCTGCTGCTCCAGAGCTTGGTAGACCTGCTGGCTTGCAATTATGACCAGCTGAAAGCAGCAGCAAAGCTGGCAGCAGCAGAGCAGGAGTACCAGCGAGCAGAGCAGCAGGAGCAGGAGGCAGTAGCAGTAGCAGAGATGCCGGCCGAAGCAGTAGCAGAGGTGCCCGAAGCAGTAGCAGAGCAGCTGGCAGCAGCAGCAGGAGGGGTACCCATCGAGGGCAGCACCTTGCCCAGGGGCACTGGCCTCCTCTTCCTGCTTCAAAACAGCTGGGGTGGCAGAGGCAAGCCATTGCCGGCTTCATCCGGCATGGCCTTGGTCAGCGGCCAGGTCTACACCCACTACACCGTGGGTTGCATGATGACCAAGCAGGGGCTGCTGTTCAAGCCTGGCCAGCCCCAGCAGGTCTCTGTGCGGGTGGCTCAGGAGTTTCTGTCTGATGGCATTGCTGGTGCCGGCCTGTGGAGCAGCTCTGCCTTTCCGGTGACCGTGGAGCCATACGCCACCCTGCTGCTCACGGCACAGCCAGCAGTGCTGGTCAAGAAGCGGTTCAATGCCGACGCACCCGGCTACATGGCCTTGTACGGCTCTGCCCTGTCAGAGGAGAGCATCAGTGCTGCTTGAGGTGAGCCAGCCGGTCAGCCAGGTGCTGCTCGCTGTTGATTTCGATCCCCTTCTTGTTGAATTTATTCAGCAGTAGCATGAACTGTTTGGTTTGGTCAGGGCTGTGCTTGTGAACTGCAAAGAGCCGGCCTGCATTGCTTTTCAGCGCCTTCACACGGTTGTAGTGCTTGATTTGCAGGTATGTTAGCAGTTTCTCCAATGCAGCTTGTACTTCTGTGGCCCTCGGTGGCTTGTCAGGGGTGACCTTCTTGCGTTTGGGGGCAGGCGCAGGTGTGTCAGGCTCACTAGCTTGCTGCTGAGGGGTGGCAGTGACAACCTTGCCCTCGAGGATGTTGCCCTTGTTCCTGTAATAAAAGAACAAACACTGTGCCAGGCTGTCCCCCATGTCTGTCTTATGAGAAGTGCTGTTCCATTGGGACAGGTCATGCTGTCGCTCTGCAAATGCGTTGCCCGGGCCCCTTGTCAGCAGCTCCTGCACCTTCTGCACAACTTGCTTCTTCCGAGCATGCCTATTGAGCTTTTTCCAGTCATGAATGGCCAGGAAGGGATACCTTAGGCTAGGCTCACATGTTCTGACAACACACCCCTTCAAGTTGAAGAAAGTGCTGCATATCATCTCCAACTGCGAATTGAATAGCAGTGGGTTGACTTTCTGCTTGCTCTGCTGGTCTAAGTGCTGTCGCTCAAGGAGGACCCAGAAGGGCCTGCTGTTCAGCTGAGTCTGTACAGTATCGTAGATGTCCGCCAACCGATCTATCACTGGTTTTGTATCTGCGATGCTGCATTGATGTTCATCTAGAAGCTTCATCTTTCTCCAATAGAGTATGCGCTGACTCGTGCTGTCAAAGCAGCAGATTCCAGCGTTTCACCTGGCGGTTGTGGCCTGTTTCCAAGTCCATGTTGGTGACATATGTGCACATTTTTTGTTGCTGCAGGCCGACTCACATATGAAGAGGGCAGACCTGTCAGGAGGGCTTCCAGGATCCCACCTGATGTGCTGATGAGCGCTCTGGGGGCCGTCAGCAATCTGGCGCTGGCGCTCAGCCCTGAGGAGGCAGCAGCAGCAAATGCAGCGGCTTGCCGTGCGGTGGACCTTGCAGCAGCAGCATTAGCCGCGGTCAACACACTGGCCCTCTCTTTGACCGCAGCAGAGGCAGATGGAGCCAACGAGCAGAGCCGTCTTGCCGCTGGTAAGGGCGGCTCCCGCTAGCGAGTCTGGCAGGGTCTAGGTGGTGCGGGAAGGCCTCAAGCAGCGGCATATAGCAGCCGTGAGGGGAGAGCTGGCAGAGGCAGGGCTGCAGCAGAGGGTGCAGGAGGCCATCAGGTGCTTGGCAGCAGCAGCAGGAGGTGGGCAGCAGGCAGCAGCAGGAGGCACGGAGCAGCAGCAGGGGCAGATAGCACTAGCAGCAGAGGGGCAGGTGGAGGAGCTGCCGGGGGGCAGCGGCAGCAGCAGCAAGCGGCAACGGGTTGGTTTAGAGGATTCTGGTGAGGCGATGACCATTGATGAGCTGCCCTGCAACGTGTGCGGCAACTCTGACGGCTCAGATATGTTATGTTGTGACTCGTGCGGGAGTGGCGCTGGCCACTTGGGCTGCCTGGGCTTGGCTGAGGTCCCAGAGGGTGTGTGGTGCTGCAGCAGTAAGTGTGAGAAGCACAGGGGAGATGCACAGGCTGCTGCAGACTTGCACGGCCGCTGGGTGCTGGGCAAATTCCAGGGTGTGGAGGGTGACTTCTGGGGCCAACTGAGCTATGTTAGCTATGGTGTGCTGAATGTGCGCTATGTGGACGCTGAGCTGTATGAGGGGGTGAGGGTAAGCCATGTGCTGGGGCAGGAGAGGCTTGTGGGGCACCATGGGTTGCTGCTGCAACCACAGGGCTGCACTGTGCCTCCCAAAGTGCTGAGGGTGTTCAGAGACAAGGGCTGGTTGGTTTGAGATAAGGCCCTACCCAGGTGGATGTGCGCAAGAATGGCTCGAGTTTGCGACAGTTTGGGAGTTTCAAACCGAGTTTGGCAGATTTTGCGGGACTTATGCAGTTTGCGGGACTTTCATGAAGTTTTCGCACTGCAGCTTCCCTATCCCAAAGCACCTGCTAGAGGCTAAAACAAAAGGCCTGCAAGCAATCTCGATACCGTTCGAAGCCTCTGCTCGCGTGCCCGCCGTCGACGCCTGCCAAGCCCAACCTCACCCCACCCGCACCTTCCGGCATTAGCAAGCTGCGCCGGACCGTAAACGCTGCTGGGTGCACCCGCACACGAGAGTTCCCGGACCTGACAGGTTTGTGGCAAAACCTACACGGATGGCCCCTACTGTTAGCCTTGGCAGGTTCAGTGGCTACCTTGTGGGCGACAAGGGCTAGGTCTAACTGGGCTAGCAGGTCTTGTAGAATGCTGCAGCACGTATGTTGGCCCATGCTATGATGTTTGGCTGCTGGCGCCAAGAGCAGCAGCATGATTAGCTCTCCAGGCATGCATGTTGATTACTGACTGAATGTTGATTACTAGTTCGCATCCTACTACCAATCATGATGCCAGTGCCTGTTGTGGTGCCTGGCACCTGGGTGCCACAAGTAAATGTTTGCTCTTGCTTGCGTGTGCAGGAATCTCAAGCTCAGATGAGGATGAGATGGAGGGTACGCAACGCAGGGCCATGGCCTCTCGTGGTGATGTTGGAGAGGCAACCCTGAAGAAGGCCAGGCACACAGCAGGTACCGGAATTGCTTGCTCTTTTTGGAACTGCAAGCGAGTTCTTGCCGGCTCAATCTCAAGGCTCAAGGCTCTGTTCAAGGCCTTTAGGGTGCTGTTTGGGTGACCTTGGCAGAATGCCCTCAACTCTGGCTTGTCACTGACTGTCGGTCTGGTCGCCTGGTTCGTGTTGCCGTCGTGTGCTCTCTTGGCTCACATGGCCTGTTGTTGTCTGGGCTACTTTGCAGCTGCTGACAGCCTCCTAGGTGCTGAGCCGGGAGCCTGCCCTGGCGTGGGGTTGGGCACGAGCTCAGCTCCCAGCAGCAACGGACTGGGCGCCTCCCAGCACCACCATGAAGCCCTCCTGCCAGCCTGGTGAGTGGGTTTGGAGGCACCATAGCCGTGGTACAGCTGTTCCCCACATGATATGTGGGGCAGCAATGCATGTGGTCATGGTGCCCGCAGGCATGCACATGCCCCTTGCCGGTGTTTCTGGTGGGGCCAGGCTTTTGGGGACCAGGGTTTTGGGAACCGTGTTTGGCCCCCCTAGGCCGCAAAGCTACAGCACGTGTATGTAGTAATCTCAGCCATTGGTATCGAGTCCATGTTTCCCTTCCAGCATGCATTGGTGCCACTGGAGGGCTGTCTTACATATTGCTGCCTGGAGGCGTCATTGTTGTCGTGGTGTTTTGGTTGATGTAGGGCAGGAGACTCTGCACTCCCGTCTAGGGGTGCACTCCCCTCTTGGAGCCTGCCAGCAGCAGCAGGAGCAGCTACCTACCATGCCACTGGATCTGCTAGGGTCGCAGGATGATGGCCTGTTCGGCAAGTTTCATTGCAAATTGTTTCCAGCTAATTCGCACAGAGTCAGCAACGCTTCAAGGAGGCGTACCATTGGTAATACGGGGGTCGGCACATGGGACGCAGGTGGGAGAATGGGAGGGGCAAGGCAGGGGGCTTGTATGCCTTATGCGCTGGCTCGTGGATCTCACATCCTAGTAGACTGTCTGCTAGCTATAAGGTGTAGCTACTGAGGGTCTGCTTAAGGTGACCTTAATCCCACAGATGTCAGGGACTGGCATGGCATTTCATCCGGGATGTCATCCCATTTGCTGCAGCAATGCGCTGAGCTCAATGCTTGTGGTGCTGCAGGTGACAGCCCTGCGCCCCCTCCCTCTACCGGTGGCACCCGCCACTACGGCGGCGGCAGCAGCAGTGCTGGTGGAGGGCACACGGAGGCGGCTGCTGAGCCTGCAGATGTCGGTGAGCAGCGAGCACAGCAGGGTAGGCTGGGGGGTGGACTGGGGTCAGCAGGCCAAAGAGCACCGCCCAGCTCCTGGGTCTAGCGGAGGCTCGTGTGGACAGTGCCAGCTCCTGGGCGGAGGCATTAGCACCAGCTGCATGTGCTACAGCCACTTTTGGTGCCCCAGCAGTGCATGTGGTGGCGTGATGCAAGACTTGCCAAAGTTTGAGCAGATTTGGAGCAAGTGTGTTTCTTGGAGTTCAGCTCTGTCAGGGGTTCAGGGTAGGCTTTTGAGGGGCCGAGAGAGAGGCGCTGGTCGGGCGCCCTCCTCAGAATGCCCTGAAATTTGGCAGAGCAGCAGCTGATGGCATGCCTGGCCTGTCCCCATGCCCCGCTCACAAACATCTGCTCAACCTGTGCTGCTGTGCACCTGCCTGCCAGGTGCGGGCGGTGCCGGCTTCACCCCGGGTGTGCGGAACCTGGTGGGCACCCCGAGCTCCCTCCCACGTGGTCAGGGCATCGGCAGCAGGCCCTACACCAGTGCGGGGGTTGCGCTGTGGGCAGGGACTGCACCAGGGGGTGCAGCTGTGGCGGAGGGTGGCTGCTGCAGGGGCAATCAGCAGGGCCAGGTGTGCTCAGCAGTGCATGCTATGCTTAGCCCTAGCCCTACGTGTCTCTCGTGATTGTGCAGCACAAGACCAGCCCCAAACCAGCCCATGCTTGCTGCATGCCAGCCAAAGCACAACTCCCAACCAGTCTTGCTTGCTTTCTGTGCTGTAGGGGACACGCCCCTGCCCACCGGCTCTGCTGGGCGCACCCTTAAGCCTGGTCCCGTAGCCGGCGGGAGCAGCAGTAGCAGAGAGCACACCCTGGATGCAGCGGCCGGATGTGCTGATGGATGTGGGCACTGCTGGGAGAGGGAGGGTGGGTTGGGGGCAGCAGGGAAGAGCCAAGGGGGGCAAATGCCAGCTTGCTTTGGCACTCCGCCTAGGGCAGTAGCAGCTCATGGGGGGAGGCGGTAGCGCCAGGTGGGGTGTGCATGGTGTGCATGTGAATATCAGGACAAGGCCACGCATCGCTCCTCTCTGAAACCACCACGACGTGCATGCGGGTTGCGTCTGGTGAGGGTGGGGGACAACAGGCATGTGGTAGAGGCACAATGCAGGCCCTTCCCTGCTGCTGCCTCCACTCCCAGCCAGAGTATATTCAGATCTCATGATCCAAACAACTAGGAGGGATGACCCCTGCTTGCTTATCCTAGCATGTCTCAGCAGCAGGAGAAAGCAGCGGCGATTTTGGCTACGTCATTGAGAGGATGCCACGCAGGGGAAGCAGGCAGGGCGGGCAGGTGGTTCATGCATGCGTATTTCCCAGTGTTCCTGCGCCACAGCCCCTCTAACCTGGAGTACCTGTTGTTCAAGTTTGCTCCTGCTCGCATCCGGAATGGTGCTGCACTGTATCGTATGATACTCGCCAGCAGCGAGCGCTGAAGCGCAGAGGTCAGAATGTGTAGCAGGGCGCATCGCCAGTGTACCGTGCTGATGAATGGCCAGCTTGTGGTGTGAGGTTATCGTTAATGCTGTTGAGCACTGTGCCAGGGGCCTTTCAGGCGAGGTGTAAGCACACTGGCAGTGGCGATGCCCGTATCATCAAGGACCACGCAAGCTGTTAAATGATTAAACGAAATGAGCCTTTCTAAGGTGTTTTCATGGCTATTGTATTTTTATTCAGAGATAGTCGGCTTGGAGCAGCCAGCGGTAAGACACTAACGGTGCCACGGTGCGCCGCGCACCCGAAGTGGCCAACCTGGTTGGCCACTGGTTGGCCAAGTGAGAATGTGCCCGATGCGAAGCAAGCGAAAGGCTCTAACATACTTTGGAGCACATAACACTGCTGTGGGGCTGTGAAGCGCATGCCATTTGAACGTGGTACTCCGCAGGCCGGTGAAAATGCTCTCTACGCCTCCATGCAGGAAGAAGCGCGGGCAACGCTACTGGGCAATTTTCGTAAGACGTCAAATTTAGAGTTTCTCTGCTTGTTGAGCTTGGTGTCGGGCACCCAGGTAATCTCCATGCCAGCTGACCATGCCAGAGGTTAAGCTATGGCGTACAGGCATCAGCCACTATGTGCTCAGCATTATTGACTAGGCGTATGCAAGTACTGTACGCGCTTACAAATCGTGCATACAACTTGTGCGCCTGATTAGGCACAAGGCTCTTTATTGACATGCACTACGGAAAGGACTCAGAAGCGCAATCGTTGCGGTCGAAAGCAAGACGCTCCCTTGTCCTTGTATCGCAGGTACGATTATGTCTTAATCGTTAGCATGCTAGGACAGGGCGGGAGTCAAAGGGACCGCAGGGTGTAACTCAAGCTTGGAATGGAACGGCCTGGGCCCAGGGTTCGGAATCCGGAACGCGCGGGATTACGCTCCCAGCTGCCTTATCGGGGCCAAGCGAGATTAGATTTTTTCCCGAGATTAGTTCAACCCTAAAGCTCTTTGCTTTGTTAGTATTCTACCCCTGAGAATAACAAGCAAGCCATCAACGTACTCCCGCTACGCTACGCGCATACGTTACATAGGCGAGTTGACGGGTCAGGGTCGGATTATGAGCGCCTGATAGCAAAGGGCTAGTTTTTGACATTGCTCGTCCATAATTACCCCTTCACAGTTGACCCAACCTTGGTGACCGCGTTTTTGCGCTTCGTTTGAGGTGGAGGTAAGTCCGAAAGCGGACATGCCAATCTTTCCGGAAGCAAACCTGATGTCGTTAAGCGTGTCTGTGGGTCTCCGAAGCGTGCATTTGCACTTCAGGCACACGTTGTGCTACCCAAGCAGGTCTTCCGTTCCCAGCAGGAGCACACCAGCAGCCATGAGGACAACCGTTTTGTGGATCCTGGTGCTTGGCGTGTTGGGCCGAGATCGCGGCGGTTGCGGCCAGGTGGGTTTTGTCCATTCCTCTGCATCCCCTCACACGCTTGTTACTGGTCACGAGCGCCGACAACACGGCGCCTGACAGCACGGATTGCATGCCTGCAGGGTTCCCAGCCGCGGCCTGACTGAGGCGCACAGGTGCAAACCGTGCACCTGGAGATGCCCTGCATGTTGCTTAGGTTGTCCTTCTTGTGATGTCCAACGGGCCGCATGTGATGCAGCAGCCACGGCATGCATTGCATCCACCTCAGGTGGTGGCGCTGTTGCTTGCGAGGCAGCAAGGCTTGCCTGCAGAAGCCGGGTGTGCACGTGAGCAATTCAGGAGGCTGAGCCTGGTGTGACGTGCGAGATTTGTGCATGTTGAGACCTCCGGCCAAGGGTCTCCAGCTGTGCCATCAAGCCACGCAAGATTGGCCATGTGGCTTGGTGTTGAGGACTGGTGCATGTCAGCAGTAAACACTTTGTGCGTTGTTATCGGATGCTGAGCCTGGTGTGACGTGCGATATTTGTGCATGTTGAGACCTCCGGCCAAGGGTCTCCAGCTGTGCCATCAAGCCACGCAAGATTGGCCATGTGGCTTGGTGTTGAGGACTGGTGCATGTCAGCAGTAAACACTTTGTGCGTTGTTATCGGATGCTGAGCCTGGTGTGACGTGCGATATTTGTGCATGTTGAGACCTCCGGCCAAGGGTCTCCAGCTGTGCCATCAAGCCACGCAAGATTGGCCATGTGGCTTGGTGTTGAGGACTGGTGCATGTCAGCAGTAAACACTTTGTGCGTTGTTATCGGATGCTGAGCCTGGTGTGACGTGCGATATTTGTGCATGTTGAGACCTCCGGCCAAGGGTCTCCAGCTGTGCCATCAAGCCACGCAAGATTGGCCATGTGGCTTGGTGTTGAGGACTGGTGCATGTCAGCAGCAAACACTTTGTGCGTTGTTATCGGATGCTGAGCCTGGTGTGACGTGCGATATTTGTGCATGTTGAGACCTCCGGCCAAGGGTCTCCAGCTGTGCCATCAAGCCACGCAAGATTGGCCATGTGGCTTGGTGTTGAGGACTGGTGCATGTCAGCAGCAAACACTTTGTGCGTTGTTATCGGATGCTGAGCCTGGTGTGACGTGCGAGATTTGTGCATGTTGAGACCTCCGGCCAAGGGTCTCCAGCTGTGCCATCAAGCCACGCAAGATTGGCCATGTGGCTTGGTGTTGAGGACTGGTGCATGTCAGCAGCAAACACTTTGTGCGTTGTTATCGGATGCTGAGTCTGGTGTGACGTGCGATATTTGTGCATGTTGAGACCTCCGGCCAAGGGTCTCCAGCTGTGCCATCAAGCCACGCAAGATTGGCCATGTGGCTTGGTGTTGAGGACTGGTGCATGTCAGCAGTAAACACTTTGTGCGTTGTTATCGGATGCTGAGCCTGGTGTGACGTGCGAGATTTGTGCATGTTGAGACCTCCGGCCAAGGGTCTCCAGCTGTGCCATCAAGCCACGCAAGATTGGCCATGTGGCTTGGTGTTGAGGACTGGTGCATGTCAGCAGTAAACACTTTGTGCGTTGTTATCGGATGCTGAGCCTGGTGTGACGTGCGAGATTTGTGCATGTTGAGACCTCCGGCCAAGGGTCTCCAGCTGTGCCATCAAGCCACGCAAGATTGGCCATGTGGCTTGGTGTTGAGGACTGGTGCATGTCAGCAGTAAACACTTTGTGCGTTGTTATCGGATGCTGAGCCTGGTGTGACGTGCGATATTTGTGCATGTTGAGACCTCCGGCCAAGGGTCTCCAGCTGTGCCATCAAGCCACGCAAGATTGGCCATGTGGCTTGGTGTTGAGGACTGGTGCATGTCAGCAGCAAACACTTTGTGCGTTGTTATCGGATGCTGAGCCTGGTGTGACGTGCGAGATTTGTGCATGTTGAGACCTCCGGCCAAGGGTCTCCAGCTGTGCCATCAAGCCACGCAAGATTGGCCATGTGGCTTGGTGTTGAGGACTGGTGCATGTCAGCAGCAAACACTTTGTGCGTTGTTATCGGATGCTGAGCCTGGTGTGACGTGCGAGATTTGTGCATGTTGAGACCTCCGGCCAAGGGTCTCCAGCTGTGCCATCAAGCCACGCAAGATTGGCCATGTGGCTTGGTGTTGAGGACTGGTGCATGTCAGCAGCAAACACTTTGTGCGTTGTTATCGGATGCTGAGTCTGGTGTGACGTGCGATATTTGTGCATGTTGAGACCTCCGGCCAAGGGTCTCCAGCTGTGCCATCAAGCCACGCAAGATTGGCCATGTGGCTTGGTGTTGAGGACTGGTGCATGTCAGCAGTAAACACTTTGTGCGTTGTTATCGGATGCTGAGCCTGGTGTGACGTGCGAGATTTGTGCATGTTGAGACCTCCGGCCAAGGGTCTCCAGCTGTGCCATCAAGCCACGCAAGATTGGCCATGTGGCTTGGTGTTGAGGACTGGTGCATGTCAGCAGTAAACACTTTGTGCGTTGTTATCGGATGCTGAGCCTGGTGTGACGTGCGAGATTTGTGCATGTTGAGACCTCCGGCCAAGGGTCTCCAGCTGTGCCATCAAGCCACGCAAGATTGGCCATGTGGTTTGGTGTTGAGGACTGGTGCATGTCAACAGCAAACACTTTGTGCGTTGTTATCGGATGCTGAGTCTGGTGTGACGTGCGATATTTGTGCATGTTGAGACCTCCGGCCAAGGGTCTTCAGCTGTGCCATCAAGCCACGCAAGATTGGCCATGTGGCTTGGTGTTGAGGTGGGAGGGACAGTACATACTTGTGCCTGTGTTGTGCATGTGTCTGTGAGGTGGTTGTCAGTCCCAGCTGGAGCCAATATGTACATTTCTTTGATGTGCCAAGATGGCCAGCAGTTCTTCCTTTTAGGCATGGCATTCCATACTAGTTTGCGGCTGCATGATGCTGTACTGGTTACGCCATTAATCAGCATCACCGGTCCGCGGTCCAAGGTGCAGGATTCGGGTCTGTCAATTCTTAGCTGCTGGGTATGGCGTTCTGCGATCGCTGTGGTTGAGGGTTTTAGCAGGTTTTAGCTTGAGCTCTAAAGCCAAGAGATGCAGCCCCAACACCAATACTATTCCGCTCGTCTTAACGACTCCCCTCATCACCACCTGCAATGATCAGCCTTGCCAATGGCCAAGCATACATACTGATGCCCCTGCTGCATGCAGCAACCACTGGGGTTTGCCACCAACCTTGTCTGTGCTGTGGCTGATCTTCCGAACTGAACATTCCCTAACGGCAAACAAAAGTTGCCACGCAGTGGCTTACCCAAAACAACTGAGCAAGCACCGTTTGGGTGCATCACCCCCCCCTGTCAACTGCAACCCTCTGGGTAACACTAGCAACACAAATTACCCCAAGTGACACTTTGCCCCACCCGAGCAGGCTATGGAGGCACCCCCGATCGACACAGCACGATTCATGTGACAGCGTTGGGAAGCACAGCACACCCATAACCTGCTGCTGATACCCTGGCCCCCACACTACCCCTGGTGAGACTTGCCCGTCTTCTTTTTCTTAGGTTTGCCTCCCCCACCCCCTTCACCATGCCGCTTGTTCTTGTGGTTCCCATGCCCGTCTGCCCCTTCCCGCTGCTTCTTGCTCTGCTCCTCTTTGGTCTCCCCCATCTCCTTCAGCAATTTTTCAAGCTCCTCGCTGTCCATACTGCTACCCAGGCAGGCATAGATGCTGGTGGTCCATGCCTTGGCCTTGCCTACATAAGTCACATGCGGCAGCTTGTCCCGTGGAGCGCTAAGCACCCTCTGCTCCACGTATGCCTTCACGGCTTTGCAGGCGTCCTCCAGGGAGCAGGCATCTCCTTGCTTCACTTTTGATGGCTCTGCCGTCACCACAAGGCCATGCTCCTTGAGGGTTTTGGTGGAGCAATGGACGAGGTGGTTGCTCTCAGCCTGCCCGGTCAAACGCACCCCCAGTGCTACCAGCTTGGTCCTGAGCTCCCTCACCTCATGGGGTACCTCCTACGAGGCAGGGCGGAAGGCACACATCCCGTCAATCGGCGGGCCAGGAATTGGCGCTTGGAAGACACGATGTTACAGCCAGAAGACATGATGCTACAACCAACATCATCCCTGCACTAACACCACGAAACTTAATGCCACAGAATGGTCCCAATTACTCCCTGAGTGGCCCAGCCCTCTAAATGAGGCATCCCTCCTTCCTCAAGGGACCCAACTGCCCTACTGCCTCCACAATGCCTGCCCTCCTCACACCTTAGCACTGTACAGTACTGGCTCTAGCGTCAAACTGGATTTCTGTTGCTCGCCTCCCCTCCACATCACGAGCCGATGGTTTCTGTCTGCCACTCCAAAGAGGATGCCACAATAAGACCACCGCCAATTCTGGAATAGGGCTGGCCCAGCCAGACAACAACTATATTCTCAAGGTGCTAGCAATCGGCATCACCATGCACACAGGAGCCATGCCCCCCTCCTCACCTTTTTCACGGTGCTGGGCACTCCCACATGGGTGCCGGTGTGCCCCTCCTGCCGCAGCCTGCATGGCTTGGGCTCCACCCGGCTTGCCCCTGCCGGAGGTTGGCGGGCGCAGCCCCTGCAGTAGCCCCGGACACATCTTGGGTAGTGCCCCAACTTGTTGCACTTCAAGCACCTGGCTGCCCTATCGCTCTGAGACAGCTCGTCAGAACAATGAACACACTCCGTGCCCATGCCACGCTTCCCAGTCCCGGCACAGCCCATCCCCGCCCTACACAATCCTGGCCACAATGGCCCCACCGATAGCACAAGGTGCACTGCAAAGGCTCCTCCTCGCTGCCAAGCGTCCAGCCACACACTTCGCAATGCTCGGGCAGTAGTGGCGGTGCACCCTCCTCGCGCCCCCCTACAGCGCAGTGAGCAAGTAGCTGTCTCAGTGGGCTACCCCTTTAGGTATGCAAAGAGATGACTGCTGAGATTAGGGTTTGGTAATGGGCTGTGGTCCTGGTCATAACTAAGATAAGCTAAATCAAAAGGGTTTGTACAGCTGCAGATTGGTATGTGAGAGATGTGCAAGTATCATGCACAAGCATTACAGGGGTTACCCCGTGGGCAGTACGTGTATAACTTGCTGATCTGGCCCATGGGGCAGGTAGGGTACTGCAGATAGGGTGCATACCATCACTGCAGCAAATGTGTGCCATTAAGACCTTGATGTCGTTTCCTTAGGCAAGCAGCACACACATGTGCTGCTTGTGTCACCCCTCTTCAAGCAAAGCTTTATGATTAGCCCTTGATGACAGCAGAGTGTGAGGCCAACTCATATTGGACAAATGACTGTCTTTCCATGTACTGTCGGGGTCCTCTGCCCTGTACAGCATCGGCAATTTGTCATCCAATGAAAGCCCCCATTCCATCCATAATGGCGGGAAAAGCTGGCGATCTCACCTGACATGTCGCCATCACCTCCCCCTCCATCCTGCATGTCGCCATCACCTCCCCCTCCTTCCTGCATGTCGCCATCACCTCCCCCTCCATCCTGCATGTCGCCATCACCTCCCCCTCCTTCCTGCATGTCGCCATCACCTCCCCCTCCATCCTGCATGTCGCCATCACCTCCCCCTCCATCCTTCATGTCGCCATCACCTCCCCCTCCTTCCCGCATGTCGCCATCACCTCCCCCTCCATCCTTCATGTCGCCATCACCTCCCCCTCCATCCTGCATGTCGCCATCACCTCCCCCTTCTTCCAGCAGGTCGTCACCACCTCCCCCTCTTTCCTGCAAAGCAAGCCACGAGCATGATATCTCAGCACATAATGAGCACTGTGCCATTCTGCGCCTCACCACTTGTTCCCATTCATCCTGTGACTGTACCCACTATCCTTCTCAATGCCATGCAGCTATATAGCACATGCAAAACCAACAACTGCTCTGAGACCATGTAGCTGGGGGCAAGGACGACTCTAAGACAATTACCTCCCACTGGAACCTGGCATCCTCGTGCAAATGCACAGTACAAACCTTGCTTGCTGCTAACCACGAGGTGCTTGCACTGCATGTTGACCAAACGCCAGCTGCCGTCCCCTCTCCCAAAGGATAGCCATCACAGCTGAGACCAAATTTTTCACCCTAGCACAAAAGCCCAACATGGCCTTTGAAGCCAATTTCTTAAAGCTGATATGACGCAGAGCGGCGCTGCATCTTGGCTACAAGAGCGGAAGCCGCCTCTCCGCATTCCACTTCACAGATTTGCGCAAGCAGCTAAGGGAGACAGCTAGGAGACCCAACCTGCTAGTGGCGTAATTACATTGCTTGGCCCCACACACCCTGTGCAAGGACTGGATCATGTGGGCCATGGCAGTATTCAGAGTGTGCTGCTTGGCATCCGCCGCCACCAGCTGCCTCCTTTGCGCCTCATCCTCTGCCATGCTGAGGTCATGCAGCACGTCCAATTGTTGCTCCTTGAGAGCAAGCTGCTCCTGCAGCCCGCCAACCTGCTGCTGCAGCTCCTTGACCTTGTCCTCCATTCCACCCACCTCAGATGGAGCCTGTGCAAGTGCTGACTCTGCTGGGATCAAGGCATCTGATGGGTTTGATGGACCCACTGCTTGCATCACAGGGACAGCTGTTGCAACTGTGACCATCAAGTCCTCTGCTTCCGCCTCCTGCACACAGCAAGCAACCGATGATCACCCAACCACCAACCACTAATCAAAAGGACTCGGCACCCAACCATCACCACGGTGCCTGGAACTTTGCTCAAGCATCGTTGTGCTTTTTATCTATTTGCCATCTTCTTATACTTGAGAACAAAGCCATACGAGGCTCTGCCGGTCACATGAGGACTGCTGTTTTGATGAAAACAAATTCAACGCCCTTCCTATATTGCAGAGCCAGATGGTCGAGTTGTGGTGTGAGCAGCTGCAAGGCCATGTTGTACATGTCAAAGGCCCGGAGGGCTGCTCTGGCACTAAACCACAATCACATGACACAATTCCACGGGCAGGGCTCCAAACTCCCATGTCTGGCAAGACTGACTTATGGAGCGAATATTGGGTTGTGTGCCACATCACAGACATGCTCAATTGAGCGACTCAAGACTTGCCTACCTGGTGCAGATCAAACGCAGCAGCATCTGAAGGTGTGGCATTAGCTGCTGCAGCATCTAGGCCTCCGGCAGGCGAAGCAGGTGAGGGTAGGGCACCTCCAACTGCAGTAGGTGAGGCACTGCTGGCTGGGGAGGCTACGGCAGGCAAGGGAAGTGCCGATGCAGCCACTGAGGGCCGCAAAGCTGTCGCAGGCGGCGTTGGGGTGGCTCCAGCTGCAGTCTCAGCGTTGAAAGGGGCCTCTCCACGTGACTTCCCTCCCTGCAGCAGCAGCAGCACAGAGGCATCGCAATCATGGGTGGAGGGATACAATCAGCAACAGTAGGTCTGCAAGTAAAAAGACCCTCCCCGAAAGTCCACACAAGGACTAGGCCAGAACTAGGCCAGAGGACAACTCTAGCCACATATGCCACCGGAGGGAGCAATCGAAATGCAGGTGCTGTAATTTGCTGAGCCAGATGGTTGCGATTTGGTCTGACAATTGAGCAGATGCAAGACCATATCAAAAAGCCCAGAGGGCACTGCACCACATTCACGTACAACACCGCCATGGGCAGTGCTTTCAACTCCCCTGTCCAGCAAACCCTACCCATGGAGTGAATAGGGTGTGCCACATCACAAATATGTTCTTTTTGAACCCCTCAAGACCTACATACCTGGTGCAGATCAGACCTATCAGCGGTTGAAGGTGTGGCATGTTGTGCATTAGCTGCTGCAGCACCTTGGCCTGCTGCAGCTGCTGCAGGCGAGGGTGGGGCACCTTCAACCGCGATAGGCGAGGCACTGCATACCGGGGCAGCTGCTGCAGGTGAGGGCAGTGCAGCTGCAGCCCCTGAGGGTAGCAGAGCTGTAGCAGGCGGGGTCGGGAAGACTTCAGATACAATCTCACGAGGGGTTTGGGGGGCTCCAGCTGCAGTCTCAGGGTTTAAAGAGGCTTCTCCCGCTGACTTCTCTGCCGCTACTCCCCTCTCTGGTTGCTGCTGCTGTTCAGCTGGAGAAGATGCTGCTTCCCTCTCCGGCAGATGCTGCTCTTTAGCTCCAGCAGCTGCTCCCCTCTCTGCCTGCTGCTGCTTTTTAGAAGGAGATGCTGCTCCCAATTCCGGCAGCTGCTGCTGTTCAGCTGGAGATGATGCTACTCCCCTCTCTAGCTGCTGCTGCCTTTCAGATGCAGATGTTGCTCCCATTTCCGGCAGCAGCTGGTGTTCAGCTGCAGCCCCTGCTCCCATCTCTAGCTGCTGCTGCTTTTCAGATGCAGATGTTGCTCCCATTTCCAGCAGCTGCTGCTGTTCAGCTGGAGATAATGCTAGTCCCCTCTTTGGCAGCTGCTGCTCATCAGCTGCAGCCGCTGCTTCCTTCTCCGGCTGCCGCTGGCCAACTGGAGATGCCGCTTTCTTCCTCAAATCTACTTCCTGCATGATTCCATGCTGCTGCTTGCGACTTGGGGCCGGGGGAGTGCTTTGGTTACCCAAAGACGTGCGGGGCGGGGTGCCCTGTAAAAACGATACATGAAACACTTATCAGCAAGGGCATGAAAGCAAGACCTCAGGGCAGCGGCACCAAACCATTTGTGCCCAATATCAACATGCCTGGTGCCAGCCTAGGTACAATCCCTCTCTTGTTGAGTGCTATACTGTGACTCAACGGGGTCCTCCCGTTGCCTGGTGCTGTCCAGCAGCTGAGTCATAAGGACTGGCCACCTGATCCTTGGCACCCTGGTGTTCATTAGTAGATAACTGGTTCAAATCGCCTCGGCTGCACATGTTTCTGCTACATACCACCACCCAGTAGCCCCGTAGGGTGCCAAGGATCAGTTTGCAGGCAATCATCCAGGCTTCATGTCCCTCGTCCTTACCTGTGCCTCGTCGCTGTGTCCCACATCACTGCCCGCCTAACGCTTGAGCCTCTGACGTGCCTGATTATGCCTCCGGGCAACATCTACCGCTGTCTCCTGCACCAGTGCACATGAAGGCAGGTGTGAGGCAAAGTGTGAGGGCCACACCACTGAAAGCTTTGCATCAGCTCGACCGGCAGTCATCAAACAGGCACATGCGAAGCAAAGGCAATGGGCAGCAGAACCTCCATCCCTGGTGCAACCCTCGTACCTCCCCGCCATTCTCCCCGCCCAAACCACCATCAACATCATCAGCTGGCCCCTGCAGCAGCAACAGTTAGCCCTCAGCAGGCATTGCAAAGCAAGCAGTCTTGCATAGTTTGTCTTGCTCACCCCTGACCAAGCACCACCAGAGCACCGACCGCCAATCAAACTCCAGCTGCTGCTGCTGAGCTGCCCCGAAGCGCCAATGCTGCCGCATCCCCCCGGAGTCCCCTCTCCCTGCAGGCCAGGCATGGCGAGAAAGCGTCAGGACATGTTACAATTCAGCAGGGGTCCCTTTCATCAGTTGCATCCCTGGGACGCTCTTCATTGCTGCCTAGGTGGCAGAGAAGACGATGCTCACCTGTGTCGTACAGCCACCTTCATCAGAGCTTTCTCGCGGACCTGCAGGAGCCACGGAATGTGAGCACTGGGACCAGTAGAGGATACTACCTGCTGGGGCAGCCGAGCTCACCTGCTGGACGGCGCAGGCAGAGGCGCTTGGCCAGGGGCACATCATTCGCCGAGCTGGTGGGGCTGGCCAGCTTGGTTGCCTGGAGGAAGCAAACAAGGGGGTGTGAGAGCACAGACAGCTACAAGCAAAGAGATGGCTCCAGCGGGTGCTCTCACCCCGTCACTGCATGGATTGATCCCATTGGGGCAGCGCTGCCAGCCACATGGAGCAGAACATGCATGCAAGCAAGCTGCTGGCCCAGAACCCCTGCTCTGTCAATTCACCTGCTCAGGAGTGCTGGGGGGCTTGGGTTTCTGAGGTGGCCCCCCATCTGGCGGCAGGTACCATGGTGTGAGCTTGCGTAACTTTGACTTGGGTGTAGGCGGTGCAAGCAGCTTGACCCAGCCCTTGGGGAGTTTTGCTTGTTCTTCATCTGTATCTCTTGTGTACCGTAAGTACACCTCCTTTTTCTGGGCGTTCAGCAAGTAGAACCTCTGTTTGCGGTTCAGGGGCTCCAAGTGGGCCAGGCTGTCATCCTGCATGAGAGTACAGAGAGCTCCGGTGAGGGGCCTTCGAGAGTCAACAAGCAGGGTTGCTCAGCCTCGTAAGCTCACCCAGTCGGCCTCCTTGCGGTGATTGAGGCTGATGAGGTGCGCCCTCAGGTCCTTGACTGATCTGAAAGTCTTGCCATCAGGGGTGCAGTACTTTGTGTGGACTTCGCTGTCGTCTCTGTCGCTGTCGGGCCATCTGAGTGTCACGCAGCCGTCTGGGCACCATGGGGCATTGATGCGCAGCAACCTTGCTGCAAAAGGTTTCAGGGTCTTCTCTTGTTTTCGCGTCAGGGGCCGTAGATGGGCCAGAATGTCCTGAGGTGATAAGTGTCAGTGGACGCCTGCTATTCTGCTTGTACCGCTCCGGGAATTGCATGATACTCACCTGGTTGCTGCTGGTTGGCTCTGGCATAGCCTGTGGCACGACATACAGATTAGACAGAGCAGCTGGGGTGGCCATCTAGCTATGCTTAAATGGTCCTCACCCCAGGCATAAATCTGCCGATGAACTCTGAGCACGTGCCGTACTCCTGCGTCTCATCCTTATCGCGGTAGGCCCTGAAATTCCAGAGGCGATCCTTATCCCATGGCAGTTGCCTACACTCAACCGTCCAGCCTAGCTTCTGGGCGTGTTGGATGCACAGCCAAACTTTGTTGCGCCTTTTAAAGCCTCCGTAGCCCTCAGGGTCGTCCAGGCTGGCTACCTTCCAATCCGTCCACGGACCCGCCATGCCCTCAGTTACCGTGCTAACGTGCGACAAAACGGGGCCTGCCTACGAGCGTGAGAAAAGGGTTCCACAAGCAATGAATGCAAGAAGTCCCGATAGCTGTACGCGCCTATGCTGAGGTGAAAAAGGCTTGTCCGAGTAAGCTCGAGCGGTACTGCACCGGCCGGTACCGCCCTCTGGCCTGGCCCCATTATAGTTGTTAAGATCGACCAGTGGACAACCATCACATGGCAAGAGGAGCCTTTACTGCACCGCGCAACTTCAACGCCCTATATCCCTTATCGACGCTTCAGCAAGTCCATCTAGGCATACGTCGGGTCAGTTTTCGAACTCCTCCACCATCTCCTTCCTGGCCAGCTCGCTGTGGTGCAGCGCACATGCCACGCGAAATGCCTGCATCTACAATTGAAATGCTTTACGAGTAAGCGATTCAGCCTCGCCATGAAGCTGGAAGCTGGCACGACCGGTCTCGGAAGCATACGGTTTGGCACAGTCCAGGCTGACGGAATGCTTCTGATCCACAATCAAGTACTTCTGGCTTGGTGGCCTGTTTGCCAGGTATGCTCGGATCTCCTGAGCTAATGCGGCACCCTGAGCTGTTGCATGGCAACGGTCTCCTTGTCAGCACCGAAGCCCAGAACCAAGTATATCTGGTCCTTCGTTGCGTCCTTGTCCATGATTAAAAACCCAGCAGGTCTGTTGTCGTCCTCAGCCATGGCATGCATCTGTTGCAAAGTAGGAGCAGCATGTTTCTCTGATGGCTTGTATATCCGCACATTGCCTGGGTTCAAAAAAACAGCGTTAAGGCTGTATGGTGCCTTGAACTTGAGCTGTGAAAAGAACACGGGCAACCGCACATTTATGCTGCTGCGGCAGCCGCATGAGCTGCAGGGCTCTGCCTGTAGGACCACTGTCTTAAGCTGCTGTTTGGTCAAAGGGTGGCGCTCATCTGCTCTCCAGTCATACACCTGACAATCTGTAAAAGGCTTGTGGATTCTCCATGATATGAGCTCAATGTAATTTGCAGAAGGGCTGCTGCGTGCGGCAAGGTCAATATGAGCCACGTTGGTAAATTCCTGATACAAGGCATGGGCAGCAGGTACATAGGTGGGTGGCGAGTGCTCCTTCCATGGATGCAAACTGTTGTCTACTGTCTCTGCACTCCACAGGCGCTACCACAGCACCCCGGCTATCCCAACTGGGAGATGAAACAGCACCTGTCTGTCTCTCATCCAACTGCAGGCGCACAGGTGCTGCCACCCACCTATGCAACTCAAGGGGCCTCTAGCAAGCAAGAAGTCATCAGACTTACAACACACTATGGATGCCTTTACATCAGTAGCAAGCTCTTTTGGTCTGAGACTGAAGGAGCTCACAATCCCGGCAGCAGCTACGCCTGATGAGGTGCTCAGACGTTTCTGCATTGTGCTGAACCTGGCGGAGAAGGACAAGGGCCTTCTGTTCTACAGCTTTGACAATAGGGTATGTGGTATGTGCTCCTCAGCGCTGCCAGATATCCCAGGCCTAAGCTGCTCGGACATGAACGTGATCAAGATGGCCATGGCACCCTCCAATGAAGATCGGTCCCTAGTCACATGGGTTCATAGGGATAGCTACATGTCTAGCTTCATGGGCCAAGACCTTCCAGGGTTCCGCAAGTGGCTTGCCAGTGCTTGCATGTCATCTATCCATTGCTGCGTGTGCTACGAAACTGTGTGCCGCACCAGAGGGGTCCAGGGCTGCACCCGCTGCATTGCCTGGGTGTGCGGTGATTGTGTCAAAGGCATAGGGGATGACCTCTTTGATTGTCCTGTATGCCGCCGTGACCCACGGGTTGCAAAGGTGGCGGTGATGTGAAATTGAAGTGTGGTAACAGTGAGCTCACAGTTGTGATCACTGCACACTTTTTTGCTTGGCAGAGCAAGGTTTGATCCCTTCATTGTAGGACCATAGGCTCGTTCACCGCTACATTAATTAAATTGTGTAATGTACATTGAATGAACATGCCGCCCCAACGCCGGGATCCTACTGCCAGGAAGACCATGCATCAAGATGGAACACTAGAGCTGAGCATACCAGATCTGATATCACCAGCAGCTGCAAGCACACAGCCAAAAGCCAAGGGCTCCACTTTGGTCAGGACTCCAACGCTTGCAGCTCCATCAAGGTCCAAGCGACCCTGGTCAAGCACTCAGCTGAAGCCCTGCCAACTTCACAAGACTCTGCAAACTGGGTGCGGTATCCGGTCTGCCAAGACGGTCGCCCTGTACTGCCGGAATCTGGCAGAACTCCGAAAAATATGTAACGGTGAAACCTGCCAGACCTTGCTGTATCACCCAGATGCTACTGTTCGACTGCTTGACAGGGCAGCAGCAAAGTGTGGCTGGAGCAAACATTATCACTGCAGCCTGATTAGCTCATTACTTGCATGTATTAGGCACACGGTAAAGTGCAGCTCCAAAGCCCAGCCCAACACCAAGGCATGCATTGCCAAGCTGCAAGCTCATCACAAGCAGATTCAACTGCTGTCGCAGCAGCCAATGATTCAAAATACCGCAACCGACCGGGAGATAGCAGGGTTCATTTCATACCCAGAGCTTTGCAAGGTCAGGGACAGCCTAGAAACAGGATCCCGTGAGCGGCTCTTCCTTGCGATGCTCACCATGATTCCTCCTTGCCGTGGAGGTGACATGGCCTGTGTGCGAATCTTTAACAAAGAGCCAAGCGGTAAGGAGCTGAGCCAGTATGCTGGGAATTACATTGTCATCTCTCAGCCGCAACCACATATTTGCTGGAGACAATACAAGTCAAAGCACAGTTACGGTGTGGTCAAGGTTGCTCTGCCAGGCTGCTTGCTGGAGGAGGTACATGCCAGTCTTGAGAAAACCCCAAAGAAGTGGCTCTTTTCGATGGCCCACAATTCTCTGGAGCCTTACAATAGAAATGCCTTCAGTGCCTGGGCTACCACCATGCTCAAGAGAGTAACTGGCAACCCCTACATTAATGTTCACTTGATACGCCATTCATATGTGAGCCATTATCACAATCTGTATGACACCAGCAAGCTTACCGACCCAGCAAAAATAGCTCTGTACGACCAAACACTCAGACAAATTGCAAGGTGTATGATGCATAGTCTGGAGAGAGCCAAGCAGTATGTCTTCAAGCTGGTGCCTGAGACAGGACTGCCCCAGCCCCTTGACAACTCCAAGATCCATAAACCTGTTCGCCCCAGCAGCAGTCCCATAGTGCTTGACCTGTTGCCCTGAGTTATGGACGATCACCTAGCAGTGCAGGTGCTGGCTGCGTGCGATGCCTCTAGTTAGACATACATAACAGCTAGACAACAGGGCAGCTGGAACATGAGTGTATGAGGGCAGGGCTTGGCTTCCACCTCGCAGTGAACTGAATACAACAAAATTAAAGCAAACTTCAAATCAGTCAGGTTTCAGCAAGCTTTAGTTGCAGGTTGGGTTCCGATGCAGCCTGACTGACAGCTGTCAAGAGATGCCTTGCATCCGGCCTGCTCATCATGTTGGGCTGGGGTGCCACCCCCAGATCCAAGCAAGGCACCTATGTCAGTAGGGGCCTACAGTTGATTGACGGCAATCATGGCCAATGCTTTTGATGAGAGCAGCTGTCTGTGGGACAAGCTGGTGCCAGATCTGCAGCAGCATATTTATGGACTTGCTGTAGAACAGCACCACAAAGAGTTGATGCAGTCCCAGATCTGTCCAGGCATCATCCAAGCTGTATTCAAGAAAAACCAGGCAGCATACCAGCAGGTAGAAGATCAAATGTCTGAGCTCACACTGGAGCTATGCAGGTTGGCACCCCAGACAGAAGCCGCCCTCAACCGGGGAGGACAAGGCCTCTTAACTTTGTGGCAAGCATGTACTGATATTGAAGGTGCCTTTGAAGATGCCCTGGATTCCTTCCTGAGCAGCATTGCTAGCCTGCCAAGGCACATAAGGCGCATGCAGATAAGGCAACTTCGTGATGTGATCCCCCATGAGCGCTGGTCTCATGCTTTTAAAATGAGAGAGAGAGAGAGAAAGCTACAAGCTGCGCGAGATTCCCGTGTGTGGTTGAGTGACACAATGTTTGTCCAAGAGAACGGACCTATCATTGAGGCAGGCAGATGGGTGAGGTTGAGGCTTCACCAATGACTGAGCTTGTTCTCAATGGATGTGAGCAGGCACAAAGAGGCCTGAGCTTCCTATTGTGCTGCCCTGCTGCCCTGAGTTATGCGGCTGGCTGTGTGCGGTTAATTTAAAAGCATACACCAAATGTCTCACGACGTCGCTATTGAAATACTGAAGCTTGCCACACAAATGCAGGAGCAGAGCAGGTACCGCATTAATGTGTTTGTCATCGCTGGATTACATACAGTCGAGGGTTTCATAGACTTTGGGTTCACTGAGAACTTACTGGAAGTCCGACTCAAAGGCCGGCAACCGGTTTGCATGCGCTTCAGCAAAGGGACTGTATATCAGCTGCTGTTCAATGAGCTTTTCCATCGGCTAAGAAGTGTTGAGGACAGCCCTGAGGAGATTGACTTTTTGTACCTGGATCTGGTGCGCGGTATGCAGAAAGATTCAGGAAGCAGGTGGAGCTTCTGCAAGCGCAAAAATTTGATCACGACACGCTGCCTACAGGCTAGTGGTCCCATAGCACAAGTGCTGTCATCAGAGTTCAAGGAAGCAGTGGATCAATTTGAAGAATGGGCTCACAGCATGACCAATTGTATTTGTAACAACAGGGCGCGGTTGTTCTAGCAACAAATATATCCCGGCAGGGCTTTGTGTATCACACTATGGCCACAGCAAAGCCCTTGTCTCTTGATCAAGTGGTTGGCAGGTACAAGCACATGGCGGACCAGGCTTTCCTTGACAGGTGCTTTAAACAGGTCCAATCATACGCAATTCCTGTGGCAGCAGGCCCTTTGCAGGAGCTGACGCTGCAAGAATACATATCAGTGGGTAGATTACTGCTCAAGGCCTTAACCAAAGCAAACACAGGTCATGAGAGGTCAAGCTTCCCTTGCCTAGCAGAGCTCCTGATGAGGCCTCATGGAGCAAAGGTGATCAATGGCCTGATGAAACTGTGCACAGAAAGGCGGAAAGTGAACTTGGTATGCTGCAGCGTGCTGCAACGGTCCATCCCGGAGCTGAGCAATGAGAACCGACTGGCAGCGCTAAAGGCCTGGCAGGAGCAACTTAGATTGAGCCGAAAGGAGTTTAACAAGCAGCGGTCGGTAACCGGGTACGGCGGCAATCTGCAGCAGGAGACCATTCCTGCTTATAGCCTGATTGATAGTGAACTGCAAAAGCTCCAGCCGGGACATGCGGACCGGCTTTTGCTCCGCATCTACTGTGAAGTTCCTTTCAAAGGCGCCTTCCAGTATAGTGCCCCTTATCTCAACCTTGGGGCTTGCAGGGTTTTCCTGCCTAGCGAAGCCAACCAAGTGCCAACTGCAGAGCAAGTCTATAAGATGGCGTTAGATGAAACCCAGCCGAAAGCATGGTGGGTAATGGACAAGGATCCACATAAAGACAGGCTTATACTCGTGTTAGGCCCCCAGGGGTCCCGTGAAAACATTGGGATTGATCAACATGCCAAGGTGCCTCTCACGCTAGCACAGGAATTGCGTGCCAACCTTCAAAGGAGGCCTGTCAACACACACAAGTGGCTTTTCACTGACCAGCGCCACTCAGTCAACATTGCAGAGGGGCAGCCCTACACAGGGGCTAGTGGCCGCAGCAGCTTTTTAGCACGCACAAACAGGGTGTTGTGGAAGCACTATAACTGCAGGCTGAGGGCTTTCCGGGTGGCCATCGCCCAAGAGAGGCAGCGCAGAGTGCAAGAGGAGCTGGGGGGAGCACCGCCGCAGCATTGAAACCCACCTATGCCTCAGCCCGTGGCTTGCTAAAGCAAACAATCAACCATGAAGACTAACAACCGTGCTGCCAAGACGCTTGCCATACAGAGGATACGCACCTGGGCAGCACGATTAAATGATGAACAGCAAGAGCAGTCCCACTTTGACCGCCTGCCACTACACCTCCAGCTCCACATCAGAGAGTTGGCAAAGGAGTCGTTTGCCAGAGAGCACATGCAATGGAAGGTTCATGCAGAGTTGCTCTTTACGGTGGCCAAAAGAAAGCTGAAGGCTACTGATTCCTGCCTGCACAACATTCAGGCGGTGAAAGAGATGATAAACACGTTGACAGAGGTGCAGGTGGAGGATTTGGATGTCCTGCATGATGTTTTGACCGCTGCAAGGCTCAGGTTGCTGGATGACTTGATTGCACTTTTCAAGCTACTCAGGGAGTCCATTTCAGAGTTGTGGGAAGTTCATTCACAACTGAGGGGTATACTGTGGTGTGTAGTCAAGAATCCGGGCAGTTGCCCATTTTTGCTAAGTGCGGAGATATGTTTGAAGACTGAGGCGTTCCGTCAGCAACTGCTACAGGTAGCTACAGGATGAGCGAACCAAGGCTGCATGCCTCTGGCGGGTTTCACAGCAGGTTTGAAAGCCACGGCATATAATGTGCTTTAACATAAAACCATGTTCCACCCAGCGGAGGCGCTGGAAGGCGTTGACAAGTCAGGTTGGTACGGCATGGTTTTGCTGACAAGGAGCTTTGCTGTCAAATGTGTGAAGCTGTGTAACACGCCACTGTCAGTGGAAGGGACTGCAACTACGGTCATTGCGGAAGGCGCGAGTGCCCCTGAGCTGCCTGTGCTGAACAGCGAAGAGACCTTAGAGCCAGTAACAGCCCCTGCGCCGGCCGTAAAGGCAAAGGCAATCCAGCAGGAGCAGCAGGAGCAAGGATACAGCTGCCTGCCATGGCGGTTTGAGGCGGTAGACAGCCGCGGCGGCCCAAGCTGGGAGAATGAACTAGCTAATTACATGGCAGCAGCGGCCTGTCGGATCTCTCCAGCTTTTCACGGCAGCTGCATTGTGCACCACGGGGAGCAACAGCTGTACGGCAGACTGAAGAATTGCAATGGTTTGCTCATCAACGCCCCCTGGCTGCGTAAACTGGTTTGCCAAGCGCTTAGGAAGCTGCATGCCAGCAGTCCACATGCGGAGAGCCCAGTGGGGTGTTTAATCATGACCAGGGTGCCCCACACACTGGCCAACTATGATGGGGACCCTCAGGGGTTGGATGCAAAGGAATTAGACCGGCAGCTGCAGGGCTTGCATTGGTGTGCTATTGCTCACGGGCTTGTGCATGCAGACTACAGGCCATCTAATCTGGGCTTGACTGAGCAGCATCAGCTCACGCTTTTGGATTGGGGAGGCAGCACTAGCTCTGTATGTTTTGAGAAATTGCCAAAAGCAGCAGCTGATGCTGTTCTGCTGTGCTTGCAGCAGCTGACTCAGGGTGTACTTGATGAGGCGATACCCAAGCTGGGTCACAAGAGGCGGAAACATGTTGACACAGAGCCTGAAAGCCGTTGGTGGCCCTTTGTTTGATTATTTACACTAGACAGTTTGGCAGCACGCACAGGCTACTCACTGTTTGCAGTATTAGCTCTATCTTCTGCACAGCTACACAAAAGCTGGTGTCTTTGGGGGAGCAGGAGCCTGCCCACCCCGAGACTCTCTCGGGCTTCACCTTTACTGTCTTTGTGGTTCTAATGCTGTCGGTGGTGGCAACAGCATTGGAAGGGCAATTAACTAGCTGCTATGATTTGTAAGGCGCAACTATGGTTCTATCAGCTCCCCCGTTCGTACGTTTGACCCGCACATATAAGTTTGACCGGCGCCTATTAATCACTGCTGGATAGTAACTATGTATTACAACTGTCCACTGGCTGAACTTGCGGCAAAGCACGGCATAAAGCTGATTAGCATCGAGGAACTTCCCCCGTCATACGAGAACAGTCTGAGGGTGTGGCTGAATCACCGCATAGCCACGCTTGCTGGCGTGCACAAGCGGCGATGGGAGGAGGTCAGAGCAGACCCCGAGAGACTGCAGAAGGCCCGGGAGACCAATAGGGGGCGAGCTAGGGCATACCGGGAGAGGAAGGCCAGCCGGAAGCCTGCAGTGCAACGGCTATAGCTGTGACCAACCTAAAACCATAAAGAAGCCTCCAATCGTCTGGGTCACCTCTAACGGGCCGTGTCTGTAGTCCGAGTCATTTGCTTCATCAGCACCTTACACTAGCTAGCCACTAATGCACAACTTACTTGCTGCCACATACATACATACATTCAAGTGAGTACTTAGACCAAGTCAAACCATTATGCAAGCCCTGTTAGTGGCAGCCCAGACCGGAGTTATTAGTGGGCCCCCCAGCAATGTCATCAGAGGTCCTTGAAATCGGCGGCATCTCCCTCCTGCTCCGGACTAGTGCCGCTGCTGGTCCCACCGGCACAGCCCTGCCCATCGAGCACCACCACATCATCAGGGTCTATCCTGCGCAGGCCATAGCGCACTGCCACAGTTGTGCTTCTGCCCTTCCTGGTCTTTGCACCCTTGGTGGTCTTTTCGTAGCCCAGGGCGGAAAGCTCTGTGCCAAGCTTGGTGTCTGTCATATTGAGCTTGGTGCGCTTGTCTCCCACGCCGTTCACGAGTAGGTCTTCCCGTATCTGGGAAAAGGGGACCCAGCACTCCTTGGAGGGCCGCTGATTGGCATCCAGCACGGTCTCGTACGCCATGCTCAGCAGGCCCGTCAGCCCCGCTTCGTTGACCACCCATTCGTTGATGGCTGCTGTCACACTACCAGGGATTGTGTGACCATGCTTCTTGTAGGTCTGGTATGCATCCAACAGGATGCTTAAGAAGGCTGACTGGTACTCTGGCTTCTTGAACAGGTCCTTCAGGCCCTCTTCCACCTTCTTCTCATGGTCTGGCCGGAAGTGGTTGGGGTTAGCAAGGAAGCTCACCAGCTTCTCAAAGACCCCGCCCACGCGATTCACCACTGCATTGTCACAGGGCACAATCTTGGGCACATCGTTGCAAGCAGCAAAGATGGTGCACCTGTTCACACAGATCTCTTCATTCTCGTGGTTGCGGCGCAGAGTCAGGCGGTCCCCTCCACTGACCGCCATCTTAAGGAGCACTCCGTCAAGGGTGCTGTTGGCTGAGGCCTCACTAGATAGGGCGATGCGCAGGTCCACAATCATCTTGAGCCAGCTCAGCTGCTTGGCGGCATCTGCACCGCTGTTGGGATTGCGCACAAAAGCGTTGATGTCAAAGGTGCCTACAAAGCTGCCGCAGGACAGGGAGACCGCGTCTTGCAGCAGACCCTTGCCGGTTGATGTGTTGCCCACCATGATGTAAAACTTGCGTGCACGGTAGTCACCCCACAGTGCCCTAGCCAGCGCAATGCGCTCGCAGAGGGACACTCCGTCCTCAAGCTGTTGCTTTGTGTAAGGGTCCTCCCACATCACCTTCAGCAGGTGGGCCTTGGCCTCTGACTTGCGGCAACGGTCAAAGTTGCGGTCAATGCGGCCCTTGAACACAACCTTGGGGTCAAACCCGGGAGAGAACTTGTCGGTGTCAAAGTCATAGATCCCGTTCTTGAAGAGCAGCTTCCCTAGACTGCTGTCCAAGTTCTTTGCATAAAACTCATTGTCCGCCTCTATGTGGTTGGGCACCATGCTCAGCATCTTCCTCACGTTGTTGGAGTCACCGCCATAGTTGATCTTTGACTCCTCTCCCAATAGCAGGTCTCCCTTGTGTCTGTGGACGGCTTTTTGGAGGTCGGCGGGGTCGCATCCCCACATGCCGGTGTCCTTGTTTAATAGGTGAATGTGCTTGCCAATGAGCCTGAAGTTCTCCGGGCCATACAGGTCCACAAACACTCCAGCAGCATAGTCATCATCCACCAGCGGCCCTTGTGCCAAGCCCTCTGCCGCAAGCAGCTCGGTGTATGGGCTGTCCATGGGCTTGACGGCGAGGTCAAACTCGCAACCGGTCCGCTCACGCACCTCTGCTACCACCTGCTCCAGGTCCTTAGCAGTGATGTCCTGGCCGGGCTCCAACCGCACCAGCAGTCCGTCATAAATGAGGCTATTGACGGGTTGCCCTCGCTTCATGAAGCATGAAGCAATCTCCACCAACAGTTGCAGCTCCTTGCGACACATGAGGTAGTGCAAAAACGTCACCCTGCCCTTGAGCTTCTTGGCGCTCTCCACTATGCTGGCATACTCGGGCTTCAGTGAGAGCAGCGTACTCAACAAGTTGACCTCCTTCTTCAACTTGTGCAGGAAGAAGCCACCCTTTCCATCATTCTGGTACTTGGGGGGACTGCCGCCATTCAAAACCACCACAACGGCCTGCTTGCGGTCCTCATACGTGCTCAAACCGTAGTCCTCCCCTAGCTGCTCCAGCACAGCTTGCCTGTGTTCCACGTACTGCTTCAGGTGCACGGCAACATCCCCTACCCCTGCCTCCTGGCACTCCAGCAGTAGCGTGGTGGGGTGAGAGCTCTTCACATCCACGTCTTTGCAGCGATCTGCAATGTAGTTCCTGACGTCCTTAGGCAGTGCGCCCAGGGTGACGTCCCCATATATCCTGCCCAGGCCTTGCTCCTTGCAAGCTGGGTTCTTCTTGGTGCTGAAATCGTACTTGGATTCCACATACCATTTGCCATCTGCATCCCTGCAAGCGTGCCTGAGAAAGCGGGCGAGCTTCTTGCGGTGGTCGGCCGACAGGACACCATCCTTTGCTTCCATCAGCTGGTCAGCTTTGTCCTTGTTGAAGTACTCTCTCAGGCACCACTTCATGCCGGGAAAACTGAGGGCTTGTTTCAGCGTGTCGACCGAGCTAAAGACTGTGCTCTCATCAGGCTGCCGTTGGGCAGTCTGAGGGGCATCCTCAATGTCCACAGTCACTGCCTGAGCGGGGGCCGTCATGCTGTTGTTGCTATCACGAACTGTTGGGTAGGAAGTATTTTGGATCGGACAAACGCGGGTGGATTCCATTTCTTAACACAGCATAACCACTCCACCCCGTGGCTCATAGGTGGGTTGTTAGCACTCTCAAGGGGAGGGTGGGCGTGATGCACAATGACTAGTGTGACTGGCGTGATGCACAGTGACTAGTGTGACTGGTGGCTTCTTGCAGTCATACGTGCTAGTGTGAGGGTTTTGCAGCCAACCAATGTTTTTATAGGTTTTTATAGGTTGAAAACAACCTATAAAACACTATTTAGTGAGGATGTCTCAACACTTTTATAGGTTTTATAGGTTTTATAGGTTGTAGTAAATCACCTATAGATTGAGTGATACAAAAATGAAATGGGTAACAACACATTCAAGCACCAAGGCTTGCGTAAGGGGGGGGTATACCTATAAACCCATATACCATCTATATTTCAGAGTGCATTGATAGGTTTTTTATAGGTCTGTGAGCGAGTGAGCAGGTGCCATGGGCAGGCCCAGGCTGGCATCATTACATGGTAAGTGTGATTGATGGCCTCTCGCAGTCAGAGCCGTGCTAGTGTGAGGTTTTTGCAAACCAACAAAGGTTCTATAGGTTTTTATAGGTTGAAAACAACCTATAAAACACTATTTAGTGAGGATGGCTCAACACTTTTATAAGTTTTATAGGTTTTATAGGTTGTAGTAAATCACCTATAGATTGAGTGATACAAACATGAAATGATTAACAACACATTCAAGCACCAAGGCTTGCGTAAGGGGGGGGGGGGGTATGCCTATAAACCCATCTACCATCTAGATTTCAGAGTGCATTTATAGGTTTTTATAGGTATGCGACTGAGAGCCCGGATAACCCCAGCAGCCCCACCCAAACAAAAAAGCGAGATTGGCGGATGCAGAGGTGTGCATAACCTGCCTGTCAACCACCAAGAGGTTGTGCGGCAGTGACTTCAAGCATCACATGTTTGGCAGCCTTCTTGCGAAGGTATGCTTGCCTCCAGAGCTCTTGATACCTGGCATAATTTTCACGCACCTTCCGAGCTGTCCGAGCCTGCTCCCGTGCCCTGAACTCAGGGTCACTGTAGTACCTGCGCTTATACGGGGATACCTTGTCATCGTGTGCATGTGGTTTGCAAGCATCCACCATAACAGCAGAGGACCTGGTCATGACTAGGTGCTAAAACAATGCAACAGGAAAGGACGCAGTGATCCAGCGGCAGCATGCATGCGCTTTGAGCTATTGCTTTGCAATACACCTATGGGGATCCATTGCAAGTGTGTGGCCCGGTAGCTCAATGGCAAGAGCACCGCGCTATAGTGTAGTGGTCAGTATGATCGCCGTGCAAGCGGAAGGTTGTGGGTTCGAGCCCCACCCGGGACCCCCGGAGGTTGGAAACTTCGGGGGAAGAGTTCAGTCATGGGTCGGTTTGAGAGAGCCGATCTCGGGGTATGGCGTAGTGGTCTAGATAAGGCTGCCGTAAGTGGTAGTGTCTGTCGCTCAATGGCCGCGCGGGTTCGAGTCCCACCTGCGTCATTCTTCGAAGGGGTGTGCGTGGACCCAGGTTTCTTCACGCACATATAAATACCACTTAGGACAGTAGTCCGGTGGTAGGACTAACGCGTCCGCCCAGAGTTTCACTGGGTTTAGAGGGCCTTGCCGGGTTGGCAAGTGCGACGCGGATTTGACTGAACTCTGACATGAGAGCGGGGAATCAGCGCTTGCAGCTCATATGGACTCCAGCAGACACTGGAGGAATGCCTTGATGCTCCGCTTCACGAGGGCGTCGGCGCCGAGCAGCAGCTGATTTCATCAGCTAGCTGGTGGGCTTCGCAGCAGCGTCAGCCAAGCAGCGACAGCTTTCAGCTTGAAGTTGGCAGCTGCAGATGTTGCAGCAAGTCGTGATCTGGGATCAGTGGCCGCAGTGTCCCCCTACGCGAATGGTAAATGGTCAGCGCCAGCACATCGTCCTGGAACAGCGCATTTCCCTCAACACCCCACGCGGGAGGACGCCTCACGAGCCTCCTTGCGTAGCTCTCTCTCTCTCTCTCTCTCTCTCTCTCTCTCTCTCTCTCTCTCTCTCTCTCTCTCTCTCTCTCTCTCTCTCTCTCTCTCTCTCTCTCTCTCTCTGCAAGTGTGTGAGTGTGGTACAAGATTGTGTAAGATGGCTACACTCAGTCCTGCGGCACAAGTTCAGTTGGTGCTCGATTGGCACCATGACATGAAGTTGAAGGGAAAGCCTGTTGCCAGCAGGTTTGACGCAACTATAGCAGCACACTACTACCACCAGCTGAAGAATGGAAACCCGCTGAGCCGCTCGCAGCTGTCTTCGCTGAGCAACATCATCCACAAGTGGTACATCCACACCTGGATGGACAAGAACTACCCTGCAGCAAAGGGCAGAGCCCCACCCCCAGCCGCCCCAACTGCGGTGGAAGCCAATGACTTTCCATTTGCCTCAGACGATGAGCTGGACTTGTGATAATGGATGCCGATGGCTGGCTGGCTGATGGGGCATGCTTCATGTATGGGGCGCCTGGTGCATGCTTGAGAGCGTGATGCTGCAGGGTTGTAGCTGTTAAAAGGGTCATTCCAAGTATGGTGGTGTTGCCATGGTGTGTAAGCAACCTGCGGCAATCATGCTGGCCCTAATCACGCGTCCGGGAAAAGTGTATTTGTTTCCCCGCCTTGCTTTGTAAGACCAACATGACGACGAACCCCCGGATCCCCTTGAAGATCAATGATCACATAGAACTGCTCAAGGCAGTGAGAAAAAGCATAGCATGCCAATGCTTCCGGGAAGACCTGAAGATAACAGAGCTGTCCATGTACCTGCCAGAAGGTAGACGGAGGCGCTTTAAGGGCAAGCCCATCCTTCCCACACTCGTCTTGCAGACAGACACCTCGCTATGTCTGAACATAAGGGGAGAGGTGAACCATCACCCTCAAAAACACACTACTTACTTCACAGTAACAAGTCAGAAGATCTATCAAAGATGCTTGGATAGATCTGTAGTGTCCAGCGGCAGGCGCAAATGCATGAATTGCAAGGATTTCAAGTATTCCATTGGTTGGCCCAATGAGCGGTTGCTTTGGCTCATGGAACAGCTGCTGACAAAGCGCAAGTAGCGGCATAAGCAGGTGCATGGGTTCCACCCTGACTGCATGGGAGCCGACTGTGTGTTACTAGGTTTTACGCTCAGCAATGCTGAGGGTTTTGGTCAAGTCAATCTATGTTACCAGTCTCATGAAGGGACTCGGATCAATCAATCAATCAAAACGCAAGACCAGCAATGCCAATGGCCAAACAAACCTAGGCCACAAACACAAGGCTCCTGATCACAATCACGAAGCCACACAACCGATGGTGGATTTGCCACACACAAGCTGAGGCTAGATGCAACGGCGACTCGGATGATATTTGTAAAGGTATCAGTACCCCTTGCATTCTGTCCAGCGTGCGTGCCAACGGTCAGCTAGCTGACAGGCTCTCCTAGGTAGGCCAACAGTAATTGGGACATAAATTATATGTGAGCCTGAGCCTGAAGTCGTGATCTTCTCACTAGTGATAGTGAATTTACTATTATTTTGAATTGAAACGATTGGCTAACTATTGGCATGCTCTGGATTGAGTCTTGCTGGCATGAGCTTTTTGGCAACCGCCCAGCGTCCACTCACTCAGATATCATGATGTCTAGACCCTACACTGAACCGCTCTAATGACCTATAGATGTCTATAGTACTAATATTGCCGCTTCAGTTGTGTTCAACCGCAACTGAAGACACAGCTGGCTTTAGATGAGTCTATGTGCCAGCCATGCATGCGGTTGTGCCCACAGAAGCATCTGAAGTGCCTGAGTGGTGTCCTCCGCTTACAGCAGAGCCGATGCATACATGTCAGTCGCAAAGTACCAGGAACCTGCAGCAAAGTGCGCGCAAGCGCGCGTGCATACTTGTAGACTATCAATGAGCTTAAAAGCAAGTCTTTTGCGGGCTGCAGCGCACAACGATGGATGACTCATCCTCCATCGCACCGACCTCTGCACTCGCTCGAGCGAGCGTGCTCGCTCGCCCTCGCTCGGTTCGCGTTGCCCCCTCCGTTCGCCCGCAAAGCACCTATGCAAAGGCTATATATAACAGTAACACAGTTCACTCAAGGCACTTACCTCTGACAACTAAAGCGTGCCCGAGCCGACCAAGTCTTGTTTCACATGCGCCCTTCGACACTACTGAGTGGAGAGCGAGGGCAATTGTCATGCCAACCACCCACGAAAGAGTACTTCAGATGCAACTTCAACTCAAACCGTTTGAGACCCCTGAAGCTTGCCTGGCCCCCAGAGTCCCTGCTTTCGCATGCTGTCTCCGGTGAGTGCACATACAGCGTCTGGGGACCGAACATGGGCCGTGAACAGTGCGCAGTATGCGCGTGAGGTCAAGCAGCAGCTACATGGAGCAGGAGCGGTCGATTTGTGGCAGGGCTAAGGCTAGCAAGCAGCAGCAGCCCCTTAGAATGGACATGCACCGTATGCAGCTTGATTGCATTGTGTGTGGCATCATCAACCTCCCTTGGGACCTCCCTGCATAATCCACCTCATTTGGCATGCACCTATGCAGCTTGAATTTCGATCTGTAACATGATGATCGTCACGTGAACTCTGAGCAGGCACCAATCCCCACCCCCTTGCTGCAGGCACCCCTACAATCCCTCCCTTGTTGCAGGTACCCCTACCATCCCTCCCTTGCTGCAGGTACCCCTACCATCCCTCCCTTGCTGCAGGTACCCCTACCATCCCTCCCTTGCTGCAGGTACCCCTACCATCCCTCCCTTGCTGCAGGCACCCCAGCCATCCCACTCATCACATCTCAGACAAGCGCATGTGCAGCTTGCTTGCTTTGTTCGTGGCATCATGAGTGGTCAAGTATCTCTGCACGCAGCCTCCTTTTCTCTCATGATTTATACATTCACATGGGAGAACTCAATGGCATGCTTCATGAGTGCCTGAGCAGCCATGCTGTGTCAATTCTGACCCTTGCTTTGGTCCAGCTTGAGTCAATGCCTGTGTTGCTGCATGTTCCGCGTGTGCTAGGCTGTGCTTGCTCCATGCATGTGGTGCTGGCGGGTTCTGAGAAGTCTGCCAGTGCCTGTTGCTGAGTTATGCAGGGCACCGAGCAAGGAGTCAAGACACAGGGTGCATCTACGTTGGAAGATCTGCACACTGACAAATGGTCAAAACAAGTCAAATCTGAAGGTAAAAGAGGTTGCTTGGATGAACTAGTGGGATGAGACCTAAGTTGCTATGACTTTGCATGCTGCTCAGCCCTGGCCCCCCCTGCAGTAGTGCCGACGCCATTTGTTGGTGTACGACCATCTATAGGCACTGCTGCAGGGGCTCTGTGTCCCCTTAGCCTGCTTGCATGCTGCTGCCCCCCCCCCCCTGCTGCAGCTTAGTGCCGACGCCATTTGCTGGTGTACGACCATCCGTCGGCACTAAGCCGATGCAGGGGCTCTGTGTCCCCTCAGCCTGCTCAGCCCTGCCCCCCCTGCAGCAGTGCCGACGTCATTTGTTGGTGTACGACCATCCGTAGGCACTGCTGCAGGGGCTCTGTGTCCCGTTAGCCTGCTTGCATGCTGCTGCCCCCCCCTGCAGAAGCTTAGTGCCGACGTCCATTTGATGGTGTACTACCATCCGTAGGCACTAAGCCGATGCAGGGGCTCTGTGTCCCCTTAGCCTGCTTGTCCCCTTAGCCTGCTTGCATGCTGCTCAGCCCTGCCCCCCCTGCAGAAGCTTAGTGCCGACGTCCATTTGTTGGTGTACTACCATCCGTAGGCACTAAACCGATGCAGGGGCTCTGTGTCCCCTTAGCCTGCTCAGTGCCCCCCTGCAGCAGTGCCCACGTCATTTGATGGTGTACGACCATCCGTAGGCACTGCTGCAGGGGCTCTATGTCCCCTTGTCTTGCACACTACCCTGGCTGGGCACACTACAGTTTCACCTTGTCAACCGACAGTAGGCAATTGCTGCTGCAGGAAGGCTGCCGTATCATAGCTTTGGTTGATTGGTCTTGCCATGGTATGACCGCTTGCTTGATCTGACGCACTTTGATTTCCTGCTGCTGCTGTATGCATGCACCGTGGAGTGTGCTCAACTGCACAAGTGGCAGCTGAGCGTAATCCGACCAAACCTGCTGGAGGAAGCCAAAATGAGGTGGGTGGTGACTTTTCCCTTTGTGCCTGGATGGGTGCCTAGGGTTGGTGGGGGTGGTGACAGAGGTAGGCAGGCCCCCTGTGTGGTACTATCTCATTGGCAGCAAAGGCACCAGGGGAGGTAGGGGCCCCCTGTGTGGTACTATCTCATTGGCAGCAAAGGCACCAGGGGAGGTAGGGGCCCCCTGTGTGGTACTATCTCATTGGCAGCAAAGGCACCAGGGGAGGTAGGGGCCCCCTGTGTGGTACTATCTCATTGGCAGCAAAGGCACCAGGTGAGGTAAGGGCCCCCTGTGTGGCTTGTTATTGGCAAAGGGCACTAGGGTGGACTGAGGATTGAGCATTAGTCTAGCACGTCTTTTGCATTGCAAACCATCTGGTTCTCTCAATTTTTTACTGGCCAGACTTCCTGTGCTGCTGCTGCATGCATGTACCGTGGACTGTCATCAACTGCACAAGCAGCAGCTGAGCATAATCCCACCAAGATCTGCTGGACAAGAAGCCGAAAAAGAGGTGGGTGGCTATCCGGGTAAAGAGCGGACCCTAAGCGTTGCCTCCTCTGTTGGCCTAGACTAGCTGTTTTTGCCCTTGGTGCCCTTGCTGTGAGCACCTATGGGGACTAATAGTGTTTACTTGGTGCCCCTTGACTGCAGCACCTATTTAGGCTAGATTACGGTAGATGTTTTGTCCTTGGTGCCCCTTGCTGTGGCACCTATTGGGATTAATAGCGTTTACTTGGTGCCCCTTGCTGTGGCGACTGTTTGGGCCAAAGTAGTCATGTTTCATCCCTTGGTGCCCCTTGCTGTGGCACCTATATTGGATACCTTAGCTGGGTGTCCCTTGGTGTCCCCTTGCTGTGGCACCTATATTGGCTAGATTAGCCCTTGGTGCCCCTTGCTGTGGCACCTATATTGGATACCTTAGCTGGGTTTTCCCTTGGTGTCCCCTTGCTGTGGCACCTATATTGGATACCTTAGCTGGGTTTTCCCTTGGTGTCCCCTTGCTGTGGCACCTATATTGGCTAGATTAGCCCTTGGTGCCCCTTGCTGTGGCACCTGTTTGGGTCAGGCTTTTAAGTGCCGTGCATTCAAGTGCAAGTCAGTTAATGCTCGTAGCATGCTTACCTGAGTGGTACATACTTCTGACTAAACTTTGCGTGCTGCTGCTGCAGGTATCCTTTGCTTTGATGAGACACTGACTACACGGGTGGACCAAGGCGCCGCCGGGCACCCATCGGCGGTAGGGCCTTGCCCAGAGACCTGCTCGGCGTTTCGGCTTGCCCAGAGACCTGCTCGGCGGGCACATACAAGGTAGGTTGAGGAGGCCTGCCTGATATCTGACTTACCAGCTGGCAGTACCATTTGATGTGTCCCGCATAACTGATTGCCATACCGGTCAGCATATTGCATTCCAGCACTAACCGGCAATTTCTCCGCTGCAGGTGTGGCCACAGCGCAGCAACTGGACTCATGACTGGGCCGTTAACTAAGGTCGGTTGGGCACACTTGGGGTTTGTTGTTCTGTCGGTAGCTGACTGCCATACAAGAAGTGGATATGCATGAACCTGCATCAGCCAGCGGTCCGCACACACGCAATCAGACCGGCCACCTGGTTGTGTGTGTGGCAAGCACACCTTTTGGCTGCAGCATACATAAAAGCAGTCCCCACGGTATACTTGCACACACATGCAATCAGACCGGCCACCTGGTTGCGTGTGTGCGCAAGCGCACCGGTTTGGCTGCAGCATACATACAAGCAGTCCCAATGGTATACTTGCACACACATGCAATCAGACCGGCCACCTGATTGTGTATGTGGGCAAGCGCACCGTTGGGTGAGTTCATAAGTAAAAGGAGCAGTGAACATACTAAATTAGCATAGCATGATTACATTTGCCATGCTTACACTCTCAGTCTTGATCATCCACATTTGATAAGACAAGGGCTTGACCGCTTCCCCTGTTGACCTTCCTGCTGCTGCTGCATGACGAGTTCCAGCCAGGAAGGCAGGCTTCACTGTCAGGAGGCGCAGCTAGCTGCTGGGGTGGTTGCTATGCCCACGGTAATCAGGTAAAATGGGAAGGGTGGGGTCTGCCTTTCCAACAGAAAATCAGATTGGAAGCAACAATAACTATCAGATTCATGCTCAATTTGGTTCCCTGCCTTCTTCAAGCATGCATGTGTTTGCCAGGCTAGTGGTTAAGAGCCAGCAGCAGCGTTCCCATATCTAGCCAGCTACTGCATGAACAGAGGTCTTTGTTCTGCCCACAACTGACTTAAACCAGCTCTTGCAAGCTGTTGTGCTTGTTCTGTAGGCTTGCAGGGAAGCCACAGACTACAAGCCAAGGCTGAACGTCTCAAGCATCAGGTCTGGAGAATACTCAAGGTAAGTGGGGGGTTTTGGCGGTTTGGAGGCTCATGGCCAGTCAGGTGTAGTATAACAGCCATCAGCGGCCTGCAGATGTTAGCTACTGTACGTTACTAGGCTCTGCCCAACAACTGACTTTAACAAGGTCTTGCAAGCTGCCTTGCTTGTTTTGCAGGCTGTGACATACAGGCATGCCCGCTCTACTTGCCAACGCCCCAACCATCAGCAAGTGGTGTCTTCAGAAGAGTTGAGGTAAGTGGGGGTGTGGCTGTTCGGTTCTTTAGGCTTGATGTACCACATCATTTTACAGACCAAGGCGATCGATACTAGTAGCATGCTGCATCCTGGCCTTTCCCTCACTACGTTCATATTGCCTCGCAGGAGAATCAGAACCCAGCAAATATCCAGTAACCCACTACTAGTTATGGGCTAAATAGACTAGCTAGTCAACGAAAGCCTTAGAAAACCAGAACTTAACTAGATAACCAACTAGCGTTGTGTGTGCGATTGTTTGTCCAGGCCTGGGCGTGCGTGTGAGTGTGCATGGAGAGGAATCTCCCGTCTACCAATCACCAGTGTTCTTGTGGGCATAAGCAGACTGGCCATCTGCTTATGCTTGCAATTGCACTGCTGGTTGCGACGTAAAAGGGCTCATAGCTCAATGGCAGAGCAGGACTCGATTGAGTCCAGGATGTGGGTTCGAATCCCACTGAGCCCTATGAATTATTTGTGCGCTTTCGTTGCTGAGTTTGAACGTTCGCATGCGCACCGACTGTTGATAGGTACCGATCGTACCTTGTCGCTTAGGACGGCCGACCGTAAACTAATAACGCTATTTAGACTGCGTGGCAGTATAATCTGCCTCACTAAAAGAGCTTGGAGGGCTCTTCCGAGTCGCCTCGGTTGTACATCGCTGTACTCCCGAACTCGTCGATGCCCGTTCACACGGCGCGTCAGCAACCTTGGTCGCTCTGAGCATTACAGTATTTAAACCAGCCACCCCTTATCCTTAAACTTTTTCATCACACCAGCAGGAACAGTGCAAGCCTCAGGCTGCAACAGCAACCCTTCATGTTCCACCATCCTGTCCTGCCCCATCAAGTGGGCTACCCTCACACCCTGATATACTGCTCCATCCACATAGCGGATCTTGAGAACACCATAAGCAACGTACGACAACTGACCCCAGAAGGGTTCCTGCACACCACTAAACGTCCCCAGAACCCATCTAGCATGCAGCTTAGCAGCAGTTGCCGCTTCCCTGTGGACTTCACAGGTGCTGCTGCAGAGCCATGAGTCTGCTGGAACCTCACTGAACCCCAGGCAATCAATGTGTCCAGCTGAATTTGCGCACCAATCACAAACGATCATCTGTGTGCCCTCAGAGATGCCGCAGACCTGGCAGGGAATGTCATCAATGGTCATGGGTGCACTATCCCCTGCCTCCACTGAAACTCGCTGCTGTTTTCTGTTCCTGCAGCTACTGCTTTCCCATGCCTTCCGCTTGCCGGCCTCTGCTACTGCTGATGTCCCTACCTCAGAGGCCAAGCACCTGACGGCCTCCTGCACCCTCTGTTGCAACCCGGCCTCTGCCAACTCTCCCTTGACAGCAGCCATGTGCAGCTGCTTGATGCCATCCCGCACTACTTCAACCCTGCTGGAGTCATTGGCAGCTCTGAGCAGCGGCCACACAGCTCTGACAGCCTGCTCATTGGCTGCATCCGCCTCTGCTGCAGTCAGAGCCAGGGCTAACGTACTAACTGCTTCTAGTGCTGCTGCCAGGTATTCCAGACCGCTGCTACTGCCGCCAGCTTCCTTCTCAGGAACTACTGCTACCTGCTGCCGGCGCTTTGGCCTGCTGCTAGTGGAGGCTCCAGCACTGTCCAGCTTGGCTGCAGGCCAAAAAAGGAATCAGCAGACAGGGTATCAGTAAGATGTTGCGCCCCAGACCAACACCACCAGAGCCTCTCTGCCTCAGCATAGATATCGGGAGTCAACGGGCAGGCATCTGCTTATTCTCAGGTCAGGAGCAACGGATTCTGTGGTGGACAACCACAAAGCTCATGGACGTGCATGCAAAGACAGTTGAAGATGTGCCAGGAACCCTTGGCTTGCTACAAGAGATATACGATACAACTGAGGTAAGAGCAGCAGGTAAGCCATGGTTCGTGCTATGCGAGCGACAGCCATTAGATGACCAAAGTTGGAAAAAGGGTCTGATCTTCAACACCCAACTTGAGTTTGTGTGCAACACCTTTTTTACCATGAAGGGCAAGGAGGTGAGGCTGATTGACCCGCAACAGCGGTATGCATTCCTAGGCATCCATCAGTTCACAAAGATGACACGGCATGATCGGAAAAAGGCTGTGGCAAGGAAGGTTACAGAACTATTACAGACAGAGTTCAGCTCCAGGGCTGAGCATGAGCTGGATACCGAATGGGACGGAAAAGACTTCGATCGTGCGGATGCACTCATGGATGTATTATTCTACTATTATCGGAGCTGGGGTGCATTGCTGGATGGTAATGTGGTGGATAACACAACTGCAGAGGACGCCCTGAGGACCCCAGGGCCCAGTACTGGCTCAAAGAAGCGGCGCACCACCAGCAATGGTAACAGCAGCCAACCGGTAAGCACGGCAAAAGTTAAAGCTGCTTTGCAATCACTCCTGACAGACATTGAGATCCAACATTATGATTTGGTCAGAGGCCAGAAAACTGCTGCAGACAAGCTGTTAGCTGTCCACGCAGTCCATCCTGCAGCTGTTGCTCCATTTTTAACCCTGCTGAACAAGCTAAACCACAAAGGAACCAGTATGAATGCAGGGCTCTCAGACAGATTGACTCCACTCACCTAGTGCCCCAGCGATTGCAGCAGAGCCCAGGGCATCGCCGTACAGCACGTCATAGCCAGGTAGGACCTCAGTGCTGCTCATACGCCCTGGAATGGGCTGCAGGGGGTTCGCCCACAGCAATAGGTGAGCGTTGTGGGGCACAGTGACTGCTTGGGGCCCCCAAGAGCTGCTGCTGCTGCCACCGCTAACATAGTCCAGAGCTACCCTGATGGGAACCTGCTTCTGCATTTCCAGGTTGAGCCCCTTGCGGGCCGTCAGCATGCCAAGGGTGATATGAGTGAACACCCTGCTGCCCACCTTTACCGCTGCATCCAGCAGCTTTGCCCTGCCGCCCCAGTTGCTGGTCAGCAGGTACACCAGCCCTGTGCCCCGCCCCAAAACAGCAGGGGCTTCTGCCAGAGGCTGGTCATCTTCCGTAGGCGGCAAGGGGAGCTCTGGGGCATCGGGAAGCTCCTTCGGCAGTAATAGCTCTGGATCCGGCTCTGCTGCAGCCAGCTGTTGTGCTTGCTGCTCTGCTACTGCTGCTGCCAACTGGGCCTGCTGCGCTGCTACTTCTGCTCCTGCTATATCACCCCTGGCCGTAGCTGCTGCCACTGCTGCTGCTGCCTGCAAAGCACTGTTGACCGCCTCTGCTGCTGACCTTAGTCCTGCTGCTGCTTGCTGCCCTGCTGGAGCGGACTCCAGCATCTTTAATCGATCCCAGTTGCAGCAGACCAAATCGACTACTGACTGCAGCAGCAGAGGTGGTGTGCTGCAGCTAGGGAGCTGGCCAAAGATGGCTGTGTTGCAGCTCTGTACCTTTCCCAGCAGCTCCTGAAAGTATGCCTCCGCATCTGCCGGGCACATGCTGAGCTTTTCCAAATCTGCGCCAGCTTGATAGGGGCCAAGTTTGTAACCGGTATGCATTAGCGGAACTGTGCACTCCCTCAGCATCCCGAACAAGCCGACCTGCTGCACCCTGCCCACAAGGTATTGATGAATATCAGGGGTGCAAGCATTGTGACTGTACACCTCAGCAAGCTGCTGGACCTTGTCCAACTGCTGCTGCTGGCCTTCAGACAGGCTGGAGAGGACCTTGCTGTTGCCTGGGTCAGGGTTCCTACAAAGGAGGTGCAGCAGTTACAAAGGGCGTTACAGGGGGTAGTGCAATGCACCTGTGGGGCTCGCAAAGCAACCCGGGTGCTGAGGTCACTTTGGCTGCAAAGGATTAGTTTCCTTTGAACACTTGAACATTTTAACATGGCGTCAAAAGGCCTCCTTGCCCAGCTAGCATGAAAAAAAAGTTTTTTTAAAAATTTTGAATACCATTTCCTGGCTGGCACACAACCCAATGTTCAAATGTTCAAATCTTCAAAAACCTTATTACCTCTGTAATCTACACTAAAATGCACAAAACCTTTGAACATTTTCTATTTTCACAAAATGTTCAAATGTTCAAAATGGTAAAGAGCAGTCATAGAGGCCACCTCCCTCTACGGACCCACCTTTGAACACTTGGACATTTTAACATGGCGTCAAAGGGCCTCCTTGCCCAGCTGGCATGCTAAAAAAGTAAAAAAAACTTTGAATACCCTTTCCTGGCTGGCACACAACCCAATGTTCAAATGTTCAATTGTTCAAAGACCTTATTACCTCTGTAATCTACACTAAGATGCAAAAAATTTTCTGTTTTCACAAAATGTTCAATTGTTCAAAATGGTTATGAGCAGTCATCAAAGCCACCTCCCTCTACGGGCCCACCAGCGCATCGAGCAGAGCAATGAGCACTTCAGTCTGTCCCTAGCACCTACTGTCACCAGCAGCAGGCAGGTCAGTGACTCACCAGCCCAACATGCTCCCTTTGAAGCTCACAGAAAGCATGCTGCGGCCCACATCGGTCACATACCGCACCCTGGTGGCAAAGAGCCCAGTATAGGCCGCAACATACGACATGTAGCTGTGGCTTGCCCCGCTCCGGCCTGCCTTTTCCATATAGTATTGCCACATGTCGCTGGGTAAGCTCTTAAGCTGTCTGTGCAGGAGGTAGAACTCTCCAGCCCATAGGTAGCGGAAGCTGTACAGACTCAGGCGGGGTAAGCTTGTGGCAGCGCTGTTGGCAGGTGGTGCTGTCTTTCCGCCTGCACGCAGCAAAGGGGCCAGAGGGGCGCCAATGATCTTAATCCAGCTGAATAAACAAACCGCAGGCTTAGCATCACAGCTGCAAGCTACTAGACCAAAATAAGCATGCCCCCCTGATTGTCCGGAGAATAGCAGGGATGGGAGAAAACATGGGGCCCGCATTGGGGGCCCCTGGTTTTCTGGAGAATAGCAGGGATGGGAGAAAACATGGGGCACACACTATGTGCCCCCTGATTGTCTGGCAAATAGCAGGGATAAGAGAAAACATGGGGCCCGCATTAGCTACCCACTTGAGAATCAAGGGGGCACATAGTATGTTTTCTACAAGATAGTTGCAAGCTTTTCCAAAAGTTGGCGTGAGAGACTTTTTGAAAGTAGCCCCAGCTCACTCACCAGCCGCTTTCATGCAGTTCCATGCCTCCTTGAGGAATCCAGCGCTGCTCTCTGCGCTGGACACGTAGTCTGCCAGACCGTCACTGCCAGTTGCTGTGCGGCTGTTTGCGAACTCCTCCACCTGCTCTGGGGTGAGATGCTGCAGGCCACCGTACGGAATCACCCAGCCGCAGCTGTTGTTGCGTGTGCGGTTGACCGTGCCCTTGACCACAATGGGCTTGTCAGGTGGTGTTGCCTGAAGCCACTGGAGCACCACAAAGGCCAGCGAGAGGCAGGCTGCCATGCAAAGGCCTGAGCAGCTGGCTGGGAGGATGTCTACAGGCTCATTTGCACTATAACTCTGCTGGAATTTGGCATGGTAAGCCTGCATGCAGCAAGCAGCAGAAGAGCAAAACTTCAGGTTTGGTTGCATGGACACACATATATGCTTGCATGCATTACATCTCCCCATGAGGCCTAAGCATGCCTAGGCATTCATTCCTTTATCTCTCCCAAAAGGACTGAAGGTCTGGTCAGGCCGTCTGCTCAAAGCTCACGAGACAGTATGATGATTTTGCAACCAACACCAATTTTATAGGTTTTTATAGGTTGCAGAGACCTATAAATGGGTTTTTTGTCAGAAAGCCGCAACCAACACCAATTTTATAGGTTTATAGGTTTTATAGGTTGCAGTAAATCACCTAGAGATGCAGGAGGGAATGTGGTACTAGGCAACAACACATTCAAGCACCAGGCATGCTAAAAAGAGGTATACCTATAAACCTATATACGATCTGGATTTTGGAGTGCATTTATAGGTTTATAGGTCTGTGGGTGCCAGGGAAAGGAATGAGATTGCTATGTTGGGATAATTGAAGAGTTGCCCAAGACAGGCAGTTGAGCAGACACTCAGCAACGGAGCAGATGAATTGCTTTGTGGGAATATTTGGACAGTTGCCCAAGTCAGGCAGTTGAGCAGACACTCAGCAACGAAGCAGATGGATTTATTTACTGGAATATTCAGAGAAATGCCCAGGTCAGGAAGCTGAACAGACAATTAGCAACGGAGCTGATGGATTTCTTACTGTGAAATCCAGACAGAGCGACATTGATGAGTCAAAGGTAATGTGCAGAGCATATCACCAGCCCGTAGACAGGCGCAGCTCTTGCTGTTTTCTGCCAGCACACATGATGTCCTGCTGCAACCCCTTAGCATGCTGTGGAGCTGCAAGTGATCAGTTGTTTGTTGATGTCAGAAGGCTGTTTACGGGGTGGAACTCCCCCTAAAGAATGGCTGCTGGTCTCCCCCCTAAAGAATGGCTGCTGGTGAGGAGGACATGATCCCGTCTCACTAGTGATTCTAGCTGTCACCCACCTGCATCCAGAAGCCACCCGGAGCCTTCTGAAACAGCGGCAAGATACCGCTCATGCCCAGAGCCCATACAGGATTTTTGGCACCACTGGCAAGCACCACGGAAGTGTGCCGCCACTGCCAGCGGAATAACTCCGCGCCTCTGCTGCCGCTGTAAAGCTGAAAACACACTCCGACAAGGCCGTAGGCTGCTCTCCGGGCACGTTTTGCAGGGCTAGTGCTGGCAAATACGCCCCCATTGGTAAGCTGTGCAGGGTGCGTCCATCCATTCTTGATCATGAGGGAGCTGAACAGAAGTGTAAAAAACACAGATAATCAGTTGCTGGATAATGCAGCCGCAATGATGAATGCATGTCTAGGCCCTTCAATCGCGATTGCACTCAGCGGGAGGTGGGCAGCCGCCCTTAGCACTAGCCATGGCAGTAACCTTGGGTAACTGCCATGTGTCTTCATGAGCAGCAAGGGCATGCAGCAGGGAGCTGTAGCCAGGGGGTTAACCCACCTATGTATTCGGGGGTTTAGCATTGGCAGCAGCAGGGGGGACAACCATGACAACACCTGAATGATGCAACCTCACCACTAGAATGCCGGCTGTGTATATGCTGGCTTTTCTTACTTTACGGCAACCAGCGCCTGGAGCAGCTCGGCCTGCCAGAACAGCAGCAATAGCACAGCGGTATTCCAGCGGATTGGAGTGCCCCTGTGGTTTGCCTGCTCTCTTGCAGCAGCTTTCTGGGTCTTGCTGGGCCTTCCACCTGGTCATGCAGCAGGAAGCATTATGAGCGGCATCAGCACAGCCACTTTGCTGCCAGTTACTTAAACCATCTGTCCTCAGATGCAGCACCGGCAAGCAGCGGAAAGAGCTGCCCTGATCCGTAACCATGAAGGTAACCAACCTTCAACCCCTGGGTAGCCATGGCGGTAACTAACCTCGGGCGGCATACCAGCTGTCCATGATCCGGCTCACGCTGCCTGATGACGCCGGGAACATCAAGCTGACAGTGGCGGTCTTGACCGTGCCATCCGGCAACCGGTAGCGGACATCAGTGGTTAGGCTGCAGTCCACATCACCAGCAGAGGGGCTGTTGCCGCCATCTGGAGTTTCAAAGACCAGCATGTGACCAAGCTTGAGCAAAGCCACATACTCCTGCATGACCTGCAAAGCACATGGGTTACACAGTGGGAAGCCTTTGCCGGGAGAGCAGCAAGGAACTAGTGAAATATGCCAGCTAGCTTCCTGTGGCCTCCTGCAGCTTCCTGCAGCTTCCCTTCTCCCCTTTGCCCCTTGCGCCCCCTCCTGCAAAGCACCTATGTAAGCCCACACCTTCCATTAGATAAGCCTTGTGTACATCAAGGCCAACATCTGCTTGAGTACACTTGCCAAACCCATGAGGTGTCTAGGCGGCATGCTTCCCTCACCCCGCTGTGGTCTCTCATCAGGGGCTTCGGTTAGACGGGGGCACAGGGGGGACATGCGTCTGTCCTGGCCAAAAGGGGAACGAGGCTGCTGTACTGCAAGCAGAAAAGGGGAACGAGACTGCTGTACTGCAAGCAGAAAAGCTGTTTCCCCAGACAATCCCTGGAGTTCTTTCAAACATCCTACCAATAGAAGCCCAAGAATTCCCTTGCATTAAATTACAGTTATAGCCAAAAGCCTGTCTTTGCCAGACAAGTCGTAATGAAAATTGAGCCCCCAAGGTGCGCTGTCCCTCACACCTGCCTGCTGTTCTCAACCACCTCACTCACCTGGTCCTGGACGGTGGTTCCCTTGAGCTCTTTCTCTCCGCGCTGCTGCAGACTGCTGGTGTACATGTCTTCCAGCTGCTGAGGATCTGGACATGTGAGCAGCTTGAGCAAGGCTTCCAAATCAGTGCTGCCATTGCCCTGCTGCTGCTTCAGCCTCTGTATCAGGCGGTTGAGGGCAGCTGACTCCTTGGTGCTGAGCTCAATCTTTCCAGGAGGCAAGGGATCCACAGGCTCTGCATTGATTCCGAGCAGACGCAGCAAGAAGAAGAAGCCAAGCACAGCCCTTCGCTTGGCCGCATTGACATCTCCCTCGTCTCTGGCATCGCCAACAAAGGACGCAAACACTGCACAGCCACAGCGCGATGGACTCGTCAAAGTCTGTTAAGCTCTCAGGGATCGCGTTGGGGTGCGAGAAAGCATCGCTGACCTCTGTTCCCTGGCCGGTTCTTGCTGAGCAATGGCATCTCGGCGAGGCACCCAGGGCCCCCAGCTGTCTACTAGTTCTGCTCAGGTACGTTTGTATGCATGCTATATGCATTCGAAAGCGCTCAGAAGTCCTTGGAACGCTCCTACGCACATAAGTATGGTACCAGCTAGATCAAGGGTGCACCGAGGACCGTCGAGTGTTACAGCGATGACATCGGCATTGCATTCGTCACAATGCGTTCTCAATGCGGCTCCACGGATGCTTAAAGGGCCATTGCTAGCAATCACTCCAGAATTGCTGGCAGCCAATCACTAGGACACTTGCTCAGCACTAGGGGTCACACCCCTCTGATATGATCAGAGCTCGAGCTAAGACCTGCTAGAACCCTCAACCGCAGCGGTCGCAAACCGCTATACTCATGCGAGTGCTGGGGATTAAGCGCCTGAGCCCTTCAGAACCGCCGATTCAAACGTCTGGGACGAACAGATCAACCCGCCGCTTTGCTCGATTATGTAACCTAGCCTGCTGCGCTTGATGCCAGGCTGTATCAGAACGATCGTAGGCGCTTCCGTGCGTTATAACGCAGCACACCGGCACCAGTTCGAGTCCAATTGCATTAGGAGCCGTGCCACACGGAGAAGCATTGGTACGATGGGGACTCCAAGGAGACAGCTAGGGACCCAGGGGGCTGCAGGTAGATAGCCTATGACCAAGCCTTATACCAAGGGGTCCCTGAAGCCTTCGGTTCTCAACTCAGTAAGCCTTCAGGGGTATCATACTTGAAGCCTTCAGTTCTCAACTTAGCAAGCCTTCAACCAGGGTGGCCCTGAAGCCTTTACTCTCTGAACTCAGCAAGCCTTCACTCTTTGAACTCAGCAAGCCTTCAAAGACAGAGGCACGGCACTCTGAAGGCCATTGATAGTGACCGGTAAACCGCACAGCTTTTGCAAACTTTCAGAGTTTCCTCACAACTTACAGCAGCTTTGCATGTTGGCCCTTTGTGGCTCTAGTGACAAAGCCTCACTACCAGCATTTTGCATGATTCAATTATGCAAAGCATGCAAAACTTTTTACGGTTTCACTGAGAATTCCTGAGCAAACTGCTGTTTTGCATGATTGAACATAAAGGTCTTGGATTTGCAGATCTTGTAGAGCAGACAGTCCAGGCATTGTCCCAGCCGCCAGCCCATCGACCTCAGACAAAAGAGCCGAGAGACAAACACCTTACCAACCGTGAGCGGCAGGGCAACCAGGGGCCTAGGTTACATGCTACCATTGGCGAGGACTGCAGACAGAAATGCACTTTTGTCACGCAAGACACAGACCCACATGTGGACATTGTTGGCACAGGAGCATATGTGTTGCAAGAAAGGGAGGTATACAGGAGACTCCAGCTGTCGGGAGGTGAGAAGAAAGACTATCATACCCAAATGGTGACAGTGCATGACCCAACAGGCAGGACAGTGGGCATGATAACACCACAGCGACTTGCTGTGCTTCATCACAATTACACACAGGTGATGGCCACAAGGCCAGATGTGGTTGATAAGCTGCAACCACGGTCGTTCCCGGAAGAATTAGCTGCACTAGTGCGGAGATACAAGGAGGGGACACCCATACCCGGGACCAAGCGGAAGGTGGATCTGACAAATCACTGGGCAACACCTCCAGGCATATATGACACATTTCAAGCAGCTATTCCTGAGCTCTGTAAGGAAAGGTTTGCCAGCCCCCTAAACTACCATCCTGGCATGGCCATGTACTGGAGTGCTTTTGAAAGAGACCAGCTATTTGGAGCACAGCATGATGCATATAGCTGCCGTTGGACTGGGTTTTCAGTCGCAAACCCGGAGTATGAATCGAAGGAGATGTACAAAGCGGTATCATGGGCGGTCCACTCAGCACAGAACAGTGACAGCCCTACTCTCACAGTCTTTATCCTACCGGCCTGGACGGACGGTAGTAACACAGCCTACATGAAATGGGTCCGCAAAATGCCTGATACGTGCAGACTACTGGGCAGCATCCCCAAGCGCAGCTTTAAATTCATACAGCCGCAAGCGGCGACGGGGGGCCTTGCACCGGAGGACACCGGCCACCCAAAATGGGACATAAACATACTGCTGGTTGGAAATAAGGTTGGCTTCGAGGCATTGACGCCTGCGGGCCGTGGCTTGACGAAGCTCATAGAACTCAAGCGGGCTCTAATCCATGCGGTCAACGAGCACGCCAACCCTAGTGAACCGCTCACGTGGGCGAAGTTAGGCGGGCATGACTGGCCCGATGGAGACTCCTTATGCAATGAAGAGTGTCGTCCAGGTGAGACTGAGAAGCTGGACTCAGTCATTTATAGGCCCCCGGCCAAAGCTCTGGCATGTATGACCGATGAAGGAGCAGCAGCCCTGGCTCCAGGAATTGATCTTGAAGACCTTGTGCACAAAGCTGAAGAACAACTGGCCTTAACAAGCAACCTCCCATTGAAGTATGACTGGCGTAGGCTGGTGTACACTGACGGCAGCCAGCGCAAGATAGACATTGGACCAAATGGTAGGCAAACAGTCCGGTTGGGCTCTGGGGTATACGTCCCAGGTGTAACAGAGTCTGAAGAAGCCAGGCACATTGGCATACAATCCACAGCGCCGACCAGGCACAACACACCTTACCGGGCTGAGCTAGTGGGTATCCTAGGTGCGTTGAAAGAAGGGCACTCAAGCATCATGACAGACAGCGTCAACTCAATTTATGCGATTCGGGCTGTCATGTACTATCCAGCGCAGGTCAGGTATCACAGACATAAGTATCTGTTGGAACAGATCAAGACCGAGATAATGACGCTGGAAGACCACCAGGTGCAGCTAATAAAAGTGAAAGGGCATGCAGGCATCCCCGGCAATGAATATGCAGATGACATTGCCACAACAGTGGCCAGCACAGGACAAGCAGATATCGATATGTCAGATGTGGAAAGCAACCACAGACCCTACCAAGAATGGCCAATGCAAAAAGTCTGGGAGGAGGATGAAAATAGCGAAAGCGGGCTGAGAGAGAGATGGCAGCAGGTGGAGAACCTTGAGGATGCCCTCAATCAATCAATCAATCAAAACGCAAGACCAGCAATGCCAATGGCCAAACAAACCTAGGCCACAAACACAAGGCTCCTGATCACAATCACGAAGCCACACAACCGATGGTGGATTTGCCACACACAAGCTGAGGCTAGATGCAACGGCGTGCACACCAAGGGGAAACAAACACCACCACTAAAACCCAAAACCTGCTCCACTTCCATCACACATGGGTGGCGGGGAGGCAGCAGGATCCAGCACCACCCTAGTAGGGGCTGGAGGTGGCTCCCACCACCTAGGTACTGGTGAACCACCATCCTCCCAGCCACTGAAAGGCACCACATAGCGCTCCACATGCTTATCAATAGCTTGCTTAGTGCGCCTTCTACACCTCACTAACCGTTGGCTTTCCCAAGGGTGCGTAAGATCCCACAACCTCTTCCTCCAAGCACTCTTAATCTGACATGAAGCCTCCCAGCTCCCCTCATCTTGACCAAGCACCTTCAGATCTGCACACACGCATTTCTCCCAGGTATGGCGAGGCCTACCCACTGGCCTCGTCATGTCACCATGTAATGAAGAGAACAACGCAATATGCGGCAACCTGCCCTCCTCCATGCGGCCCACATGCCCCAGCCACCTCAGCCTATTTGCTGTGATGTATGCTGACAAGGTGGCTACCCCACATGATTTCCTGATATGCTCATTGGTGTGCCGATCTGACAGCCTGACCCCCAGGATGCTCCTAAGGCAGCTAGAGTGCACCCGCTCAAGCTTTTGCGATTGCACTTTGGTCAGGGACCAACACTCACTCCCGAACAGCAGAATTGGCAACACATATGCCTTGTAACACTTCACCTTCGTAGCCAATGACAGATGCTTGGTACCCCACATCTTTTCAAACTGCTTAAACCTCCCCACAGCCTTACCCCTCCTGATATTCAACTCCACATCCAACCTGCCATCAGTCACAAGCACACTTCCCAAGTACTTGAACTGTGACACCTCTTTTACCACACCCTCACTGATAACCACCTCTGGTCCTTGCTGCACTGGCACATCCCCCTCCTTCCAATCCTTGTCAATTTTGTCAAACTTTGTGGTTCGGCAGGCAATGGCTCAGATGCCGGAGGGATGTGGGGTGAAGCTAGCCTATCATGCAGATGGGAAACTTGAGCGTGATGGGTGTGGTAGTGGTGGGTGTGTGGAGCTGTTGTCTGTTCTGCTGTATGCAGATGATATGGTGTTGCTAAGTCCCAGCAGGGAGGAGTTGGTGGTCATGCTGCAGGTGATGGACAAGGTTGCTGCTAGTCTTGGGTTGCGCATCAATGCAAGCAAGACTGAGATCCTGTCCATTGAGGATGCCCTCACCAACAGAATTCAAACAAAAGACATGCGGTTGGGGTCAGCCAACACGGACACCATATACTATCAAGCAATGCAGAAATGTGTGGGAGACATGGCTAAGCCATATATAGACTCCTGGAGCACTATAGCAGGCATCACTGAGGGGATGAAGAATACACGGATAAAGTACCTCAGTGGGCAACTTCCCACAGCCAAAAACCTGAAGAGGTACAAAAAGAGGAAGAGCGACATATGCCCTTGCTGCAACACACATCCAGACAGTGGCCACCACGCAGTAGCTTGGTGCCCAGGCATCATGCCCATGGTTCAGGAAAAACACAACACAGCAGTCCGTATAATTACAAAGGCAATAGCTAATGGAGATCGCGGGGCCGATGATATCGTTTATACAGATGGCGGGAGTGCTACCAAATGGGCACGCTCAGGAGCAGCCCACTTACACAAAACACTCAGCAATATACCAGCAGACCTAGTCTCCAAGGCTGAGCTAAAGGCAGCAGGCTCACGGCCTGATATCCTTCTGTATCGGCGTAAGAAAGTGAAGCGGATGCCAGACGGTCAATGGGCTACATCCCCAGCACAGATCACAGTAGTTGAAGTCAAATATGCACGAGATACAGACCCTAGCAGGACTCACAGGGATCCATTTGACCAGCATGATCGACTGTACCAGATGCTGCGGCAGCAGCATCCCTCAGCCATACTAGAGAGAAGATCTATTATATTGGGGACTGCTGGAGCAGTGTATACTGAAGCTACAGAACGACAGCTAAAGTCACTTGGAGTCAAAGGAAATCTGCTACGAAGCTGCATACGCAAATTGCAAAGGCATGCCATCCAAAGCCTCCACGCCATTTGGAAAGCAAGGCAAGAGAAGATTCACAAAACACAGGGTAACCAGCCACAAAACAGGGCCCCGGAGGAGGGGTATCACTTTCTGGGAGGGGGGGTGCAAATGGGGAGGGGGGATGGGGGGGATGAACGGGATCAGGGAGGGGGAGCTAGGAGGGCAGAGAAGCATGGAGAAGGGTAGGGCAGGCGAGGCCACCCCTTCCGGGAGGACATGGTGTAGGAGTTGAAGAGTGAGGAGGATGGGTAGGAGGTTGTAGAATGACGGGCCAGGACATATTGATCGTGCTCAGGAGGCGGGTGCCCTCACTGTAGTAAGCCTACTTCCTTAACTGTACGCCGCTCATGGTGGAGCGAGCGTAGATGTAACAATGTAACAATTGAACATGGTTTGGGAGCCCAGGTCCATTGCCAATACAACACGGCAACAAATTTCTCTTGCAAATTTTTTTAGTTTTCTTGTCGTCATAACCGAGCATACCCTCCATGCAAACATTCAATCATGCAAAACTGTACTATCATCTGAAAACCTCATCAAACCCTTAATTTTTTTTGCATACTTTGCATAATTGACGTATGCAAAATAGGTTCGTTCCAGGATCAAGTGCACCATAAGCAACCAGAGTCATGGCTGCCAGGTCGGTGGTGGTACCAACGGCCAGCAAGATACCGCATGCCGGGTCCCGGTTGTCCATCGCCACCTGAGGCGCATGATGCACATGGCGTGTGTCTATACTGGACCGAATATATGACGGCAAGGATGGACCCCCTAGCACAACCGTTGAGAAACCCAGGGCAAGTAAGCAAGTATTTTCCTTTTCCCGAGGGCGCAAAGGGGGCCTTGAGGATTTCAAAGCAAGTAAGGAAGTAAGCAAGTAATTTTACTTCAGACTTTTGTCCCATGAGCCCAAGCAGCCACTGGCTGCTCCACTTTGCTCCATACAAAAAAGTACCAGATTTGCTTACTTTCTTACTTGCACCATGTTTCTCACTAGACCAGAATACTTGGGATTACTTGGGAAATACTTGAAATACTTGAGTAGAAACCTCAGGCAGCATCTTGGTTGCTCTGAAAAACACAACAGAAACATGGCTAGTAGTGGGTGCAGCCATCAAAACACCTGGTTGAGGAACTCAGGGCAAGTAAGCAAGTAATTTCCTTCTCCCGAGGGCTCATAGGGGACCTTGAGGATTCCAGGGCAAGTAAGCAAGTATTTTTTTTCTCCCGAGGGCTCAAAGGGGACCTTGAGGATTCCAGGGCAAGTAAGCAAGTATTTTTTTTCTCCCGAGGGCTCAAAGGGGACCTTGAGGATTTCAGAGCAAGTAAGAAAGTAAGCAAGTAAAATTACTTGCGAGTTTTGTCCCATGAGCCCAAGCGGCCAGTGGCTGCTCCACTTTGCTCCATACAAAAAAGTACCAGAATTGCTTACTTTCTTACTTGCACCATGTTTCTCACTAGACCAAGATACTTGGGATTACTTGGGAAATACTTGAAATACTTGCCGTAGAAACCTCAAGCAATCGTCTTGGTTGCTCTGAAAAACACAACAGGAATGTTGGCAGTAGCGGGTAGTGTAGGGTTTACATGCTGCTGGCCATGAGGGCGAGAGGAGAGGGGAGTCTGCACATAAGGAACACTGCAGTGAGAAATCGGACCACAAGAAAGGCAAGGCAGCACATGAGACCTTCTCAAACCGCGCACATATGGACTCACCACACAGCCTGTGCACAAATGGAGCACCCCCAGTGAGAGCTCTAGAGTCTCCAGGGGTCCCTACAGACATGTGGGAATCCTCACTACCCCTGCTGCCACTCCTGCCAGTGAGGAAATCAGAGCCCCTAGGGTCCCTACCAATCAGTGAGAAACCCTGAGTGCCCCCATCCGCCAGATGCCAGGACCCGTATCCGCCAGCTGCCACCTGCAAGGACCCCATCCGCCAGCTGCCAGTTGGGACCAGGGCACAGTTGTTCCAAAAGGCAGTACAGGAAATTCCAGATGTGGTACCAAAAAGTCCACATTTCTCACTAGTGTGGACACTTGTTCTAAATCCAGTCTAGAAATTCCAAGTGGCCCGACAGTTGTTACTTCTTCACTTGTTCCACTAGGGCGCACATTTGTTCCAAATTCCTCTCTAGAATTTATATAATGCACCTATGTAAACCGCCAGTTGTTCTTCAGCTTTGTGCACAAGGTCTTCAAGATCAATTCCTGGAGCCAGGGCTGCTGCTCCTTCATCGGTCATACATGCCAGAGCTTTGGCCGGGGGCCTATAAATGACTGAGTCCAGCTTCTCAGTCTCACCTGGACGACACTCTTCATTGCATAAGGAGTCTCCATCGGGCCAGTCATGCCCGCCTAACTTCGCCCACGTGAGCGGTTCACTAGGGTTGGCGTGCTCGTTGACCGCATGGATTAGAGCCCGCTTGAGTTCTATGAGCTTCGTCAAGCCACGTCCCGCAGGCGTCAATGCCTCGAAGCCAACCTTATTTCCAACCAGCAGTATGTTTATGTCCCATTTTGGGTGGCCGGTGTCCTCCGGTGCAAGGCCCCCCGTCGCCGCTTGCGGCTGTATGAATTTAAAGCTGCGCTTGGGGATGCTGCCCAGTAGTCTGCACGTATCAGGCATTTTGCGGACCCATTTCATGTAGGCTGTGTTACTACCGTCCGTCCAGGCCGGTAGGATAAAGACTGTGAGAGTAGGGCTGTCACTGTTCTGTGCTGAGTGGACCGCCCATGATACCGCTTTGTACATCTCCTTCGATTCATACTCCGGGTTTGCGACTGAAAACCCAGTCCAACGGCAGCTATATGCATCATGCTGTGCTCCAAATAGCTGGTCTCTTTCAAAAGCACTCCAGTACATGGCCATGCCAGGATGGTAGTTTAGGGGGCTGGCAAACCTTTCCTTACAGAGCTCAGGAATAGCTGCTTGAAATGTGTCATATATGCCTGGAGGTGTTGCCCAGTGATTTGTCAGATCCACCTTCCGCTTGGTCCCGGGTATGGGTGTCCCCTCCTTGTATCTCCGCACTAGTGCAGCTAATTCTTCCGGGAACGACCGTGGTTGCAGCTTATCAACCACATCTGGCCTTGTGGCCATCACCTGTGTGTAATTGTGATGAAGCACAGCAAGTCGCTGTGGTGTTATCATGCCCACTGTCCTGCCTGTTGGGTCATGCACTGTCACCATTTGGGTATGATAGTCTTTCTTCTCACCTCCCGACAGCTGGAGTCTCCTGTATACCTCCCTTTCTTGCAACACATATGCTCCTGTGCCAACAATGTCCACATGTGGGTCTGTGTCTTGCGTGACAAAAGTGCATTTCTGTCTGCAGTCCTCGCCAATGGTAGCATGTAACCTAGGCCCCTGGTTGCCCTGCCGCTCACGGTTGGTAAGGTGTTTGTCTCTCGGCTCTTTTGTCTGAGGTCGATGGGCTGGCGGCTGGGACAATGCCTGGACTGTCTGCTCTACAAGATCTGCAAATCCAAGACCTTTATGTTCAATCATGCAAAACAGCAGTTTGCTCAGGAATTCTCAGTGAAACCGTAAAAAGTTTTGCATGCTTTGCATAATTGAATCATGCAAAATGCTGGTAGTGAGGCTTTGTCACTAGAGCCACAAAGGGCCAACATGCAAAGCTGCTGTAAGTTGTGAGGAAACTCTGAAAGTTTGCAAAAGCTGTGCGGTTTACCGGTCACTATCAATGGCCTTCAGAGTGCCGTGCCTCTGTCTTTGAAGGCTTGCTGAGTTCAAAGAGTGAAGGCTTGCTGAGTTCAGAGAGTAAAGGCTTCAGGGCCACCCTGGTTGAAGGCTTGCTAAGTTGAGAACTGAAGGCTTCAAGTATGATACCCCTGAAGGCTTACTGAGTTGAGAACCGAAGGCTTCAGGGACCCCTTGGTATAAGGCTTGGTCATAGGCTATCTACCTGCAGCCCCCTGGGTCCCTAGCTGTCTCCTTGGAGTCCCCATCGTACCAATGCTTCTCCGTGTGGCACGGCTCCTAATGCAATTGGACTCGAACTGGTGCCGGTGTGCTGCGTTATAACGCACGGAAGCGCCTACGATCGTTCTGATACAGCCTGGCATCAAGCGCAGCAGGCTAGGTTACATAATCGAGCAAAGCGGCGGGTTGATCTGTTCGTCCCAGACGTTTGAATCGGCGGTTCTGAAGGGCTCAGGCGCTTAATCCCCAGCACTCGCATGAGTGAAGCTAGGCAGTATATATCCTCAATGCACATATGTGTTGCGATATGCCAAGTTGCAGACTGGCGCACCGACCCGTCACAGACTTGGTGAAGCCGGACGCCGCTGGCCGGCCCGCATGCACGTCCCTCCTTCCAAGGTTTCGTCGCCGGCGCCAGCCGTTGTGGCCGCAGATCTGCCAACATGGAGAAGATGATCTCGCTCACAATTGTGCAAATACGAACACTGAAATCAACAGAGGAGTCGTTATGCAGACACCTCAGTTGCTCCCTGCCAGCACTAGGCGAACGTGGCTGAAACTATGCTCACTCAGCTAGTATAGTGCAGCTTGCAGGCCATCTCATGCAACACCAATACAATCGATCCAATCCCTGTATCCACCACGCACCACTGCAGGGGTGTACAGCCTTCATCAGTATGTATAGGGCGAACCTGGTTGGGCATTTACCCTTGTCGTCCGGGTGGCTGCTGCTTGAGTGATTTTTTTAATTAACCAGCGTGCACAGTATTATGGGGGTCCTGTCCTGCTGGGCCCAACAATATTGTGAGGGCTCTGTGCTCGCCACCCCCTGTGCTGCTTCGCACTTGCAGGGTTCCACTGCTTCTCGCTTGATCCGGCAGCTTTCAGTCGTCAGCCAGCCAGATGAGACCCAACCTCCACGAGCCACGTACTGTGGGCCAAGGGTCTGTGAAGCCCACAGAAAGACAAGCAAAGGAGGGCCCCTCACAGAGCATCTGCAGCTTTCAGCACCCCTTATGTGCTGCTAAACACATTGCAACGGTGATAAGGTGCGTTTGTGCGCCAGCCAATTCATAGCGGGGACTTGTTGGTGGCCAAGAAAGGCTATGAGACTATGCTATGATACACTATGCTATCTTGGTGCCTGTTTTGTATATATTTCAGTTGTGTCTGCATTTACAGTCAGCTGCTTTGAAAGGCAGGGTGTAGATTATGAGCTGGAAAGCAAAAGCCTCCTTGTTTGGCTTCATCCTTGTCTTGGGCTCCATACTTGTGAGTTGGGTTTGTGGGGTGTTTGCCCTTGTGTTCTGTGGCTATTGCAGGCCTGTACGGTCTTGGAGTGTGCTCCTTCGCTCTTGTCCTCATCATGGTGATTCATGTGGCGAAAGCAGAAGCAGGCCTTGCTCAGTCTCGGCGTCACATTGACTTATGGAAGTAGTTGCTAGTAGGGAATTTGCTTTTGACTACTGGCAAGCATGAGATCATCGGTAGGTTGGTAGTACATGGATATGGAACTTTTAGGCTTCAATGTTTTAGGGGTCCTTGGGCAGCTCACTGCCCAGGCTCTGCTTGGTTGACTTGTGTGTCCTTGCCCTCTCCCGTGCTGCGTGTGTTACTTGGCGTACATGTTCAATTTTTTTCGGTGACACATTACAGATGAATGGAGAGTTTGCATTACAGCAGGGCTCCCCTAAGGTCAGCATAGCTAAGATTGCAGTATCACTCTCAGTTGAGTTCAAAAGTGGTGGCAAGTGTAGTGCAACTCCCTCGTAGACCTCACTTGCGGATGGGGCTTGATTGATCGTCTCCTCTGTCTGAGAATGCACGGGTTCAATCTTGTTGTTGCAAGCGGCTGTCTAGATCTTTTGAATGATTTCCGCCAGGTGGCGTCTGGTGGGCTCAGCGTAGCAGCCTTGGTGTTCCAATTAAACATTCTTGCTGTCCGTTTGAGCCTTTCTGCGGCTCTCACACTGCATGTGGTCTGTAGTTCTCTGCCAGTAGCATGGTAGCTGTTAAAGGCATCCTTCTTCTTGTTACACTTGATGACCCAAAATGGTGTCTTGGGTCACTGTCCAGGCGTGTGCATTGACTGTAGGCCAGCTGGATGTTTGGAGCATGTCAGTGGCCAAAGTCTTCTATCATCCTTGTGGGATGCTGCCTGCATGCGGGACCGCTTGGTCGTCATTTCGTCACTGAGTTGTGCAGTACGAGTGAGTGACTAAAGTTACACATCTAGCACAGACGTCATGCTTCGGAGTGGCCACACTGATCAAGTTGAGCTCGCGCTATGTCATCCTACGTCAGGTTTGCACAGATAGGATGTGGTGTTGAACTCTTACACTAACTGTGTTCCAGGCCATACATGTCCTCTGTACAGCGAGTCTGTACCTATGTAGAACGTGAGATTCCTGCAGCCATAACGTCTATCCATTCGTAGACTCCGCTTTCGAGAACCTATGCTTGTTACGCGGCTTTAACCAGGCCGGAATCTTTTAGCTTATGCTATGGGATGGCTGCCACCAAGGAGGCGGACGTGAGTGCAGAAATAGCAAAACCTGCACGGCTTCTTCAATTCCATCACATCGCATAAGACACAGCACCCATTCTAAAGGAATTTCAAGCGACCCAGCAGCATGCAGCGCTGGCCTTGCTCGATAGCACGTCGTGCCGGGAAGTAGCTGTGCACTACCTGCCTGAATGCTCAGTAAGCAGGAGTGCCCTCAGCCTCAAGCACTTGATCTGATCTACCCCATGCAGTGTGCGTCTGCCTGCATAGCCAACCTTGGCACGATACACATTACGAAGTCAGATGCAGCAGAGCTAGTGGAGGCTCACAGGCAGTTAGCAGAGCTTGGGCTGGGCCATCAGGACCCTTTACAAGACGCTGTGATATTCTGGAAGGATGAACATGGCGCTTTTCATTTGGGGCAAGTGCAGAAGACTGTCATCTTCCCACCCATCGCACCAGGCAAGTCTTGGATTGAAGTTTATGAGGGCAGCTACAAGTGGTCCAGGATGGACCCCTTGCAGCAGTACCAGGCAAGCATGGGTTGCAAAGCAGAAGGTGATGTTAATGACCCTCTGCACGACTGCCCAATGGTCCATGGTTTGCACATTGATATGGTTCATGAAGTCAATACCTATGGACTTCAGCACAGGCAGGTGTCAAGTCAGTGCCTGTAGTACCTTGCCTGTTTAAAGCACCATCAATCTGCCAGCAATAGCAGCAGAGCAGTGGAACGCATCTCAATTTCAAAGCAGCCAACTTGCTCGGGCTTTTGTTTGGAAGATCTTATGCAATGTTGATTTTCCAAGCTTTCCTGCTGCTTCTTTGCCTGCAGGTCCGATCCAGTTGGAGCGGGTGGTCCTTCTGCTGCACAGCAGAGAGGCGTTGCTCTGCTCAGCTTTGTCTGATGAGCATCTTACGGAGCAGCAGCTGCAGCACTGGTCAGCAGCTGTCACTGAACTGCAGCAGCAGCAGCAGCAGCAGGAAGCACATGTACTGAAGCTTGGCACTCCAGAGCAGGTACGACAGAAAGGGCACTAGCTGAGCTGATGACTGCCCTTCCCCTCTGCAAACATGTTGCAGTAATGCTGGACATGTCATGGGACCACATGCAAACATCCCACTCGTCATGGCCTTCCTACCCATGTGGAGCTGGAATCATGGTTTCTGTGGTGCATTCACGAGCACATATCTCATCTGCATACATGGTAAGTGCATGTTTCTCCTTTATATGGACCTTCTTGTTTATCCAGGCGTCCTGCAGCTCGCCATCTTTGAATCATTCATCACTACCTGATGCTATGATAGAAGTGGTGCAAAGCTTTGCATCATTACACATGTCATCATATGCCATAGTAAGAGTGCCATAGGCCCTGCACCTGAACATGTAGCAACAACAGTGTGGTGTAAGATCATCTCGAGAGCTATTTGCAGCATGCAGCATGCCATCGGCAGTATGTACGGCAAGCAGATGACCAGTATATTCTGTACACATTGCCAGGTGCTGGATGTAGCACAGAAGCTCGCTCAGCTTCACAGCTGCCTCTTACCACTGAAGCGCCTCCGGCAGCTGCTGCCCCCCCAGCAAGACCTCCCTAGCTCCTTCCTCTCCCTTCTACCTGCAGCTGCTGGCCTCCCACCCCGAGACCACCCCCAGCACCTCAAAGCAGTCAGCAGCAAGGCAGCTACTACTGCTGCCAACTGCAGGCTGCTCCATGCTCAATGCGCTGAAGCATTGCTGCTGCTGCAGTTTGTGCTTGCGTCTGGGGTGGGGCTTAGTAAGCAGGAGCAGGAGGAATTAGCACAGCAGGTAGTGGTGGATGCAGCGATTGTGGGAGCTAATGGGGTGGGTGCAGCTGCTGGTGGGAGAGCAGCAGCTGTAGCTGATGGATGGGGGGTGCTGATAGGAGGGCAGTTCATCAAGCAGGAGGAGATAGAGCAGCACCAACAGCAGCAACAGCAGCAGCTTGGGAGGGTAGGAGAAGCAATGGTCCCTTCTGCAGCTGCTCCTGCTGTAGGAGTGAAGCGGAAGGTAGTTGAGGTGGATGAGCCACTGCAGGACAACCAACTGCCACCACATTTACGGAATATAGAAAAGAAACAGCAGGCAGCTGCTGGTAGCAATGAGAAGCAGCAGCAGCAGCAGGGCGTAGAGCAGCGGCGGCAGCAGGAAATAGCAGCAGCTCGAAAGAAAGAATCAGGGAGTGCAGAAGCAAGGCGAGAAGACAAGGGGAGGTCCTCTCCTGGTGGAAGGGAAGCGGAGAGGAGCAGTAGAGGCGTGTCAAGTAGCAGGCCTCGGGATGACCTTGCTAGGGGGGACACACGTGGCAGTGGGTCTGGGAGGACTAGGGAAGGTTCCAGGTCACCGTCGAGGGATAGGGGCGGTGGGGCGACCAGGGACAGGGATAGGGATAGGCCCAGAGACCGGGATAGGGATAGGGACAGAGATAGGGGTAGGGACAGGGATAGGGACCGAGGCAACAGTTTGGGAAGTGGGAGAGCACGTGGTAGGGATGAAGATCGGATACGAGCAAGTGAAACAGTTAGAGGCAGGAGGTCTCGCTCTCGTGAGAGGGACAGCAGCAGAAGGGCAGAGGCTTCACGGCGGAGGTCTGGATCTCCGGGGAGGGAAAGTACAAGGAGAGAGAAACAGCCAAGGTCGAGGTCGAGGGGCCGATCTGACAGACCAGCTGGCGCTGCAGCAGGGGATAGAGGAAGTGGAAGGAGCCAAGGGAAGGATAATAAATCAGGACTTGGGGGAATTGGGGGAGGATCGGGGGCAAGGGGTCAGGCACAGGCTGCTGTAGCAGAGGAGCAGAAACGTCAGAGCAGGGAGCAGGCTACGGAGGTATCAGCAGCAGCAGCAGCACCAGCACAGGTTGAGGTGGTAGAGCATGAAGCTACGGTTGCTGTGGCTACTGGTGGGAGTCGAGCAGGCAGTATTCAGCAGGGGCTGACACCAAGAATACATGGTAAGGGGTGAGAGCACATGCAGGATGGTATCATCATTCTGCTTGGCAGGGGCAGGGGAGCGAGAAGCTTAATTCAGCTGCGCACCAATGGCTCATTATGCTAGCCTTCTGACATTTAGCTAAGAGTTTTGAAACCAGTTTGTGGACCATGTTCGTATTAAAGTTTAGGGCTGCACATTGTGACTAGGAGTCTTGTGTCTATGGCCTGGGTTCTTTCCGCCATTGGCATTAGCTGGTGTCGCGTTTAGATTGACTTTCATCAGATTGACATGATGTGATAGTCATGCATTTCTGAAGTGAGACCAAGATCACTTTCAACCAGAGGTATGTCAAAAGTGGAAGAACAGGAGAGGCGAGCATGGGATCTTTCATTTCAATAGTTGGCACAAGTCTGCAGTAGCGTTAGGTACAACCGCTTGGGAGTTGGTTTAATAAAGCTACTAGTGCATAATGAAATTTATTATACAGAACCTTCTGGGAGCTATTACCTGCATGTGCTGATCACTCGATGAGGAGTAGTTGTACCTGGGGTGTCTGGGCAAGTGCCTATCATGTACCTGCTGCATGTAGAAAAGGTTGCCAGTCTCAGTCTATCAACTCACACTTCCAGCTGTTTCCGTATAATCACATCTGATAGAACCACATCCGCCAAGCTACTATGATTCTCTATGTGCTTTGCAGCATCAGACCCTACTACTCTGATTGGTCACCAAATTGAAGTTATCCTATCCGGGGAACCGAACATACAATGTACAGTGGTGGGGTATGATCCTGCCTCTGGAGACCACTTGGTTGTCACTGGGTATGGAACGCCTGCTCAAAGCACACCAGCTGAGCTCGTGCCCTTGTGGGGTAACCCCCATGCTTACACTGTCTTACGGGAACAGCCTGGGTTTCCATTCCTAACAGCAGCAGCAGCAGCAGCACCGGAGGAACCGGAGTTACTGGAGCTGCTGCCGCCTGAGCTTGAAGCGCCAGCAGCAGCGGCAGCGGCTGGTACTAGTGATAGGATTGCAAGGCGGAGGAGTGCATCAGCTGCCCCATTAAGCGGAACACCAGCCAGCGGAGCACTGCAAGAGGTTGCAGTGGCTCCCTTGCCAGAGTCGAAGCAGCTGAGAACAGAGCCTCTGCCAGCTGAAAAGGAAGAAGGGGAGGTTGGGGTTGATGGGGAGGGGCAGGAGGGGGAGGTACTTGGGGTTTCTGCACCAGCAGGTAAAGCTAGGGAGTTTGCAAAAGCAGCAAACACAGCAGGGGTGGTGGGGAAGGGCGGAGCTGGAGCAAGGGCTGCAGGGGGGATGGCTGTAGTGCCTGGTACTAGTGGTGGTGGTGGTGGTTCTGGCAGAGGGCAGGGGAGAGGTGGTGAGAAAGAGAGGGCGAGGAGCAGCAGCAGGGTGAGTGGGTCAGTGGATCAGCAAGACAAGGCTCCAGCAGAACAGCAGCAGCAGCAGCAACAGGGACGGGATCAGCACGAGTCAAATCAGCAGCAGCAGCAGCAACAGGTGGAGGCAAAGTCCAAGCAGCGGCAGGACAGCTTGCCGTTGCAGATTGAACTTCCTGACGGGGTCTCTGTGGTTGAAAGCAGGCCCGCAAGCTCTCCTGATGCGTACGTGGCAGTTGAGGGGAAGTCCGTCAAGCTGGCCAAGGACAGCTACTGGGACGACCTGAGAGAGGCAGCACTGCTGAACATGTTCCTGTTCTGCTGCTGGACGAAGGCAGATGACCCGCCACAGAGGCAGACCGCCCTTCTGCTGAATGCAGTGCCTCTAAAGTTCTTGCAGCTGCCTGCCGCGCTCCACCCTAAGGGGAGCAATAAAGAAGCTGAAGAGGTCGTGAAGACACTGCTGTATAAGCGGAAGGGGAGGGTGTTTGTGAGATGTGATCAGAGTGGGGTGCAGGACTCACATGGGGAGTGTGTCCGCCTGGTTCCGGGGTATCTGCAGGGTGTCCTGGAACATGGGTTCTTCCGCAAATGGGCACAGGAGGTGGGGGAGGAGCTGCGGAAGGACTTAGGGAAGCAGGTGCAGCAGATGAAAGAGGGGAAGGGGGAGTCAGGGCTTGATCAGACGGTGTTTACAAGGGCAGTGCAGTACATTCCTGGGCTCGTTTTCTATCAAAAGGTGAGGGTTGGGATCAGGACTGGTTCTTGGGATTCATCTGTTGGCTCCTGTTTCAATGATAAGACGACGGTGCTAGAGCTATAGCCAGTGGGAGAGTAGCATGCATACGTCCGTTGGGGACACTTGCAAGCACTGTAGGAGGCTGCAGCAGAAAGCATTTAGAGTGCTATGAACACTTGGGTTGACTAAAGTGATAGCGCATGAGAAATGCTCAGAACTATGGTGGAAGCTTTCTGGAGATTCTGGGGCGTGTGCAAGGTCGAAGCACATTGCAACTCAGTCCAGGTGCGTTAGACTTCTGACAAGCTGCATCAATATGTGTAAGCTTGTCCTGCTCCTGTGGCATTTGACCCCATTGCCCCCACCAACAAGGAGTATTGATGAGCCGTACTTAACAAAGGCCGAGCATTAACCTAACGCTGCAACAGTGCTAAAAGATATGTTATCAAGATCCAGGTCGAGATCCTGTCAAGATGCATGCTATAGCAAACTGCTCAAGGACGAGACAAAGGTCCAGCAAATCCGCCTTATGGGAATGTTAAGCTTGGGAAATAGACAAAATGTAGTATGGTACAAAAGTGTTCTGCATTTCCTTGCAGTCTCTGGACAGCTGTGCTGCTTGTTTGAAATCTACTACGTAGCAAGAAATGTATCCCCCGGGTTGTCGTTCACTGACTCATATATTGAATTTTTTGTACGTTTGCAGCTGTATCGCAACCCACAGCAGTTTGCAGAAGACTTGCTGGCAGGCGTCCTGCAGGTCCGGCATGATGCAGCACCCAAAGCAGCTAGCAGCAGCAGCAGCAGCAAGTGGTACCTCCTGCCAAGAGGCTCTGCGGTGTCTAATGAGGGAGCCTATGAGATCATCTTGAATCAGACGGTGCTGGTGGTACCATCAAATGCCGCTGACGAAGCAGCTAAGATGGTGCGAACAAGCAGCACAGGAATACCAGCAGCAGCAGCTATAGAAGTAGAGCATTCTAAGCATGTTCCTCTGCCTGTGTCAGCAGCAGCGAGGTCTGAACACCTCAGGGTGGGGTTGCCACCAGGGTTCGGGCAGAAAACAGTGCGAGCAGGAGCAGCAGAGGCAGCAGCATCTATACCAGCGAGAGCAGTAGCAGGTGAAGGACAGCAACAACAGGAAGAAGCGGGAGCAGTACGAGCAGCAGCAGCAGCAGCAGCATCTGCTCAGGCAGGTGCAAGGGGCTTGCAGGAGCAGAAACCAGACCGGCCAGGGGTTTATGGCTTTGCCTGCTTGCAGCAGCTGCATTCTCAAGAGCAGGAAGAGGGTGGCAAGAAGGAGCAGCAGCAGCATCAGGAGCAAAGCGTGCATCTAGCAGCCAGCACCGGTGTCACAGGCACTCCTAATTGGATAAACGGGGCAGCAAATGCTGGAGCTGCTTCTAATGCTGGTGTGCGAGTGTCTACTGTTGCAGACACCCCTCCCGCTGCTGGCGCTGCTGCGCCTGAACCTGCTGCTGCTGCTGCTGCTGCTGCTGCTGTACTACCTCCTGCTGCTGCACTTGAGGAGCTCAGACAGTCAATAGAGCAGGGCATGTGGGTCACAAAGGGGAAGCTGAAGCTGGCGGACATAGGGAAAGGTCTAGCCAAAGAGCTCAAGGCTTTTAAACAGGTGAGCACTGGTCAGACCCCAGTATGTCGAGGGACTCTTTTCAGTAAGCATTTGGTTGGTTGAGGGACAAGTAGGCATATGTAGAGGTGGATCATATGTACCAGCTGCGGCTGTGGCTGCTGCTGCTTGGCCTACCTACAGGTATGTGTAGTTGTGGGTTTGCTGTGCCAAGGTATAACCACATGGCGCGACCTGCATGCTTACCCGGTATGCATATGCAAAAGCATGCCCTGTTTCTGAGTAGATTAGTGCCAGCAAGGGGCTGACCAGCATGGCAACTCTTAGTATATGTCTGGTGGTCCTATCTTACCTTGTTCCTTCAAAGATACAGAGCAGTTTATGAAACTTTATGAGAGCAGCTTCTTTTCCAGACCAAAGCGACTGTTACCTTCTCGAATCCTACAATTTGACAACAATCTATGGGGCTCTTCAGTTAGTTCTTGCCGATTTGGAGTCCTCAATGGCTAGAATCGCTGTGCATAGCACATTTGGCCTGTTTAGTACGTTTCCGAGGCCTTCCGGGGTCCTCCCGATTGTTAGTGAGGGTCGCGGGGGGGGGGGGGTCAGAAACTCTGCCCAAAAATTTCAGGCTAAGGTAGGATCACTGTGGACCCGATGGCTTGGATTCTGTCTACAGGGTACCCTCAATAACTGCTTGCGTAAATGGGGCTTAATGGATGAGTACAGCATGATCCAAGATGGACCTGACTCCTACCTGATCCCCAAGCCACGTGAAGAGTATGGGGTAGAGCCAGAGGGCTTGGATCTGCGGGTGGTGATACAGCAGCAGCTGCACCAGCGAGCAACTACCGGTGCGCAGCAGCAAGGTGATGGGGATCTTCAGGTAGAGCCACATGGAGTTGACTTACGCCGGCAATTGGAGCAACAGCGGCAGCAGCGGGCTGGAGGTGGGGGACAGCAGCAGCAGCAGGAAGGTGGCGTCCTTGGCGCAGTGCAGGGTCAGGCTGGCCTCCAGCAGCAGCAGCAGGAGGAGGTGGTGGGGGCCTTGCAGCCTGCTGGTCCTAGTGGTGCGCTGCAGTTGCTGCAGAGCCTTATGTTGCATGAGCAGCTGCGAGAGCAGCAGGGAGGGCAGCCCCAGGAAGGGCAACAGGGGCAGCAGGGGGGTGATGGTTCTGCCTTAGGTGCTGTGGGATCAGGAGCAGCTGCTCACGGTGATGGTGGTGATGCTACTGGAGGCCGTCCTAGTGTGTGGGAGCGACTGCAGCTGGCAGAAGGGGCACAGCAGCAGCAGCAGCAGCAGCACGGGGATCCTCCTAATGCAATGGTAGAAGGAGATGCTGAGCTGGCAGGCCTGGCAGCAGATGAAGGGGTTCAGGGCGGGCTGGGCCAGCTTCAGGGGAGCACGCAGCTTCACCATCACCAGCAGCAGCAGGGAGGGCATGCGAGCCGATCTTTGACGCCAGATGAACAGATAGATGCAGATATGAGGGAATCAGAAGCCTTGTTTTCCTCTTTAGCGGCAGAAGCAGAGGAGGTGGAGAAACATACAGCGGAAAGAAGCGGGCTTGCACAGCAGCATCAGCAGCATGTAGGAGGGCAGAGCAGGGAGGGGCTGGGGGATGGTGAAACTTATCGACCAGAGCGGCCCCCAGCTCACTTAGTGGAGCAGTTGAGGAGGAACATCTTGGGGCAGATGAGAGGGCCTGGGTCCAAAGTTGCTCTGGAGGCGGCTGCAGACCCCAGGCAGCTTTGCCCCCCAGAGCTGAAAAACTTCAAACCAGTAAGCAGGGCAACAACGGGTCCTAGACTGCGCTGCTCGTTAATGATGTTATGTTGCTTACATGTATGTGTGCTGGTGGAGTCTTTCGAGTTTAGCAGCGACCACTCTTGCAAAAGGTAGGAAAGCTTGACGTAGGCTGGTGGGATCCTTCATCATTGCAGTTTCAAGATGGATGGCTAGAAGGGGCCGTCGAGGCTGGCCACGGTCGAGGGGTGCTGTGCGTACAGCTTAAGCCCAACGAGGGTGTGTTTGCTCCGCCAGGTTTGTTGCAGTCTGATAATGTGAAGAGGTGTGTAACTGATTAGTCCTTGGCTGATAAGAACTTGCCTGGGGAGCAAAGAGGCATTTATTCTCTGTCTCAAATTGGCATGATTTGTAGCTAGCAGGCTTCCACATATGTAACACCATTGCTTGTGATCAACAGTGGCAGTACTGAACAGTGTTTCTTACTCGGCTGGCATAGTAACAATTGCTCGTTTCTTTTGTTGCGCTGTATGTCTGTCGGCACCACAGCCAGGCCTCCGCTTCCAGCAAATATTTCTGGAGCATTGGGGTTTGGCAGATGAGTTCAACATCGAGGAGCGGCGCATTGTACGCAAAAACGGGCGTGAGCGGGAGGCATACAGGCGCAAACACCAGCAGCAGCAGCAGCAAGGGCAGCCACTGGCCAGCACCAGAGAAGCAGATCTGCGTTTCAGTCACCAAGGGTACCAGCAGAAGCAGCAGGAGGGTTTGGGTCACATTCACTCTCTCCCTAATGATCCAGTGATTGGCAGAGGTGGGGGTATGGGGGCTCAGCCGGAAGCATACCTTCCCCCCGGGCAGCTGCCGTGCTATCAGCCACCACCAGTACACCAGCAGCAGCAGCAACAGGAAGCAGTGTATGGGGGTGGGGTTGGGTCCCATGGGTTAGCAGAGGCCACAGCAGGGCAACGACCGCCACAGCGCTTGCTGGATCAGTTGCGAGATAATATCCTTCGCATGATGAGCCGGGACCCCAAGGGGGAGGTGGATTTATCCAAGGCTGGGGAAACAAGACAGGCTTTGCCAAATGACTTGCTGCCGTATAAGCAGGTGGGCAGGGTGGGCGGGTGTCTCATTAGTGCGAAAAAATGCAGCTTAGTTCAGACCTTGGGATGGGACACGTGCTGTTGGGGCCTTTACTGGACATGCAGCTTCTGCGTTACCTTGTAAGCTTCCAGATGTGGTTACTGCTTTGCTGAAGTTGTGGGCACCTAGGAATATCGGGGCAATGTTTTGAGCTGCTTGCACCTTGCCTGAAGTGTCCTAAATCACATCTCTTGTAACTCGCTGTTTGGTTCTTGTTTCATTTTGTGCTCCTTGCTGTTACAAGTGCTTGCCATATGCACAAACTGTATTCATGTATGGGTAATTGCCCCTGTCGGCAGGATCAAATATGTTGCACTCATTTCCATTCGTTAGTGCTACACTGTGTAGCCCAGTGTTTACGTGCTTTGCGGTGTCTGCTTTGGCTCAAGTTAACACTTGCTGCATCTGACCTCATCTGGCTCCATTGCGCTTTCAGGCGAGCCCACTACCCCTTCGCGAGCTTCTTTTGGGTGTCTGGGGGCTTGGGAAGGAGTTTGTTACATTTACGGAGGGAACGACAACAAAACTCAGGTGCAGGCGTAGGAGGACCCTAAAAGAGTACAAGGAGCAACAACAACAAGCAGGATTCATGGGAGGGGTCGGCCTCCCTGCTGTGCAGAATGACCATGAGGAGCAGGATCAGCAGCAGCAGCAGAATTGGGAGCAGCATATCCCCTTTGATCAGCAGCAGCGGCAGGAGATGTCCTTCATGGAACAACATGAAGAGGGAGAGGTATGGGAGGACCCCAGTGAGGGCCAGGGCCTAAGCAGCTTGCAGCCTGTGAGGAGTAGTGCAGAGGGTATGTATCCAGGCCAAGGATTCCAGGACCAAGGGGTTGGGCAGTTTGGGCAGTTTGGGGGCCTGGAGGAGGAGGAGGAGGGTTTGCTAGCTGGGCTAGAAGGAGGTGGGTGGCAGGAGCAGGGTCAGCCGCTGCCGCCGAACGGTCCGTCACCACAGCAGCAGCAGGGTTACGCGTTGGGTAATGGGGGGGTTAGTCGACGGTTGAGCATGCCACCAGCTGGTGCTTGGGCGGGTGACGAAGTGCCTACTGGTGACGACCACGGAGCAGAGTATTGGGGAGGTTACAATGAGATTCCAGGACATCAGTACGGCAATGAGCTAGGCCCTCTTGGCATGCCTGCACATGAGAGTTATGGTGATGGTGCCTTTGCTGAGGAAGGGCTTGATGGCGTGGGTGGAGGGGGAGGGGCAGCGTATGGCAGCTTTGGTGGCGACGGTCCTCGTCCTCACAACAGGGGAGGGGGGCTCTCACCAGGGCTACGGCCTGGAAGTGGTCATAGAGGGAGTGGTCATGATTATGTTGAAGGTCTTAGTAGAGCTGGTGGTAGGGGTATTTACGGTGGTGGGCAGCAGGGTGAGGAGTGGAGAGAGGAGCTGCGGGCTCGGAAAGAGGAGCTGCGGGCTCTAATTCGGAAGTGCATTCACATCAGCGGAGGAACCTGCGAGTTAGGGCGTGTTGGAGGACAGTTGAGCCCATCGTTGAAGGCTGCAAAGGTGAGGGAGGGACTGCTCTTGCGAAGGAAGGACCTGGTATTAAGCAATGGATGGCCCATTTGGCGTCCAGCTTCAGCATTGGGTCATACGATTATGTGACAGCAACTATGCTCACGTGCTCACACTCGCCGTAAAGAGCTATTAGCTGTGATTGCTATGGTATAGTATTCCATGTAGAGATAGCGGTGCATTAATTACACTTAGGCAAGGTGCGGTTTTGGGTCTGTATCGTCTTGGACCTTGCTTCAGAGTTGTATACCATCCCTGGCTTCTGCATATCAGGCCGTTTAATTATAAGCAGGGACCTCATTGAAGTTTTTCGGTGACACGGCGACCAAAGCAGCCACAGAGATGCTGATGGTCAGTCGCATTCTATCCAAGTTGCAGCGTGTTCGGAGGTTGGGTACAGGTAAGCAGCTATCGGTGCCTTTGGAGAATTTGCTTAAATTGCTCTTGCATGCAAGCTGTATTACGGTGCTGCCAAAACTTTGGCCTGATACTCTGGTTGTGCTTGCATGCTGATGCTGCAGGGCATCAAGAAATTGTGTGATTTCATCAGAGATGCAGGCGTTTTGGACGAGTTTAAGATGTACTCGGATGGCAAGAACGGCAATTACATCGAATTCCGCAAGCAGTGATGTGGCAACTTAGATCGGGTGGGTGGCTGCAGAGGTTCTGTGCATCAGATGGATCGGCTGAGCTTCTAGGTTGATTCCCAAGTAAAAGGGGCTCGCTGCTGATTAAATCGTAGAGATTCCCGTGTGGCCCACCCTTGATAATGTGGGATCTAGCGTCAATCTTGAGTGATGTTGGTTGGCGCATCATTGGAAGTTATGTGGTAGTAGAGGTGGAGAGCAGGAAACTGCAGTCCAGCGTGGCAGTATTGTGTCAGCCTGCCCATGTTTTAGTCCTTGAGCGGCTTAGCTGATGGACTTGGGGAACATACGGTATCAGAGCGGGTATCAGAGTCTGAGGGACTACGTACGTGTGGTCCCCTGTTGGACTTTCTGGGCAAGGTGTTGACGTTAGCTGCCCAAATGAGCCTTCATTGGCTCCAAGGGATGCCCTCTTGGGCTAGTTGGTATGATTTCAATTGATATGGTATGGACAGTGTGGTCGCTGCAGGTTTATTGTGTTTTGAGGAGCGGTCACATGTTTGTGCTTCTGCTCTTATTGCATTTAGCGGAAGCTGCACTCTTTATGTGCCGAGTGCATGACTCGCGTCATTGACGCGCATCATCGTAGAGCTGGTTTGCGGTAGGTTGGTTGGCAGCGGTTGTCGTGAACATATTTGTTTAGCTTCTCAGCAATTTCCTGTTGTTGTGCTCATAGCTCCGCCAATTGTGCAACAAGACTCACGAAAACTGGCCGAGCCGGTCTGCTAATTGAAAGGCGTGATTCAGACTAAAGGCAGGCGTGGCTCATGATACGTCAGGCTTCCTTCAAGCTGCTATAGCATCATGCAGCCCAGCACGCCCCCGTGCGCTGGCTCCTCAGTTGTTGTTGTTGTCACACCAGGCCGAACCGTTGTATGGGCACTACTAATGTCGTCCGGACACAGTTCACGCTAACTTGCCGCTCCAGGCAGGAAGTAGGTTCTGAAGGCCTCCGGCTTGTTTCCTCGGCCATCTTAACTGGGGATAACTCATTTCAGGGGACACTCAGCTGAGGGGATCTCACTGCTCTATGAATGGCTGGCTGAGCACATAACTCCTGCACACTAGAATCACACTTTTCTTGCGATCTTAGTTGCCAGTACACAAGCAAGCCAGTCGAAAGGTTGACAATTCCCTTCGTCAGGCCTGCTAGTAGAAAGCGCGGTAGCTTGAACTTGGGCCCTGCTCGTTGGTCTTGGCAACTCTTGGCACGAGGACAGTGGAACAGAGCGCCTTTTTTGGAGCGGTGAACCAGGCTGAAATGCAACTGTCCCGGATGGGATCGTGATATGGGCGCCTTCCCTCCTCTTCGACTGCCGGTCTGTAGTGGCGTAGACATACGGAACAGCATCCGGCCTTCTCCACGACCACGACAGCCAGTTCTCTCAAAGACGCGGAAATGATGCAGCAGCAGCAACACCAGCAGCAGGAGGAGCACAAGAAACATGCCAGCCAGCACCTGCAGGCGCCTCGGAAATCTGGCGACTTTGAAGGGCATAGAGAGAACGCTCCTGCGTCCGAAACCGGAAAGAGGCAGTTCTCGGAGGCACAGCCACAGCAGCTGCCCTTGTGGCATTCAAAGAGGGTGTGCCCGAATGGCGTACAGCAGCAGGCACAGGGGGGACATGTAGCAGCAGGTGCTTCTGCTGAGCACCAGAATTTGCTGCGAAAGCTGCCACCAGGAGGCTCACCAAACCTCCCTGCTGAAGCACCCACAGCAACAGCAGAGGCCCCAGCAGCTAGGGGACCAGTGGTAGGAGCAGCAGCAGAGTTACCCAGTACGCTGCCCCCAACCACTGCAACAGTCGAAGCAGTCACGGTCAAACATGCACCAACATCGCAACCACCACCACCACCAGCAGCAGCAGTCGCAGCTCCAGGGGCCTCCAACCAGCAGCAGCAGCAAGGATGCAGTACTGCTAGGACCTTGGCAGTTAGGAAGGTGCCACCATCGAAGCCATTGGGCCATCACTATACCAGACCACCACCATCAATGCTTGCCGAGTACATGCAGTGGATCTTTGCAGCGCTGCAACTGACAGATGGGAAGCTGGACCTATCTGAGTTGGGTAATAACATACCCGATTCACTCAAGCCCTATAAGCGGGTAAGGATGCTGTGGCAATTTGGGTTTTTGATGCTAGAAGCTGCATGGGAGGTGGAACACACGTGCCTTATGCGAAAGGTAGCAATGGGTAGTATTGCTTCTAGCCTGTCAGAGACAGTGTCTAAAGCTCAGCCTTTATGTGAGATGAAGACTGGTTGCATTTCCCTTCTTGTGCTGGAAGATAACACAGCCTGGGCTCAGGCACATGTTATTTACTTTCCATCTAGCATCTCAGTTTGTAATTGCCAGCCCCTCCAATGTATCGGGAAAGGAATTGTGCTCTTAGATCTTGGTGGTGTTGGGGGCCACAGCAACTTCCCATGGCAGGGATGACACAAGTGAGTGGCAATGCGACTGGCACAGAGCCAAGGCGCTATCACAGTTCAGCTGAAAAATAATTTAGATAGTAACGAAAAGAATAGAAGGGATGAGCGCATCTTGGCAGGGCTAGGGCAGGGCCGGGTTGTGCACGGTGCAACCGGGGCATAAAAGCTTCCCTATTTGGTTGACCCACTGGTATACACGGAGGTGGCACTATGGCACTTATTGCTATGGCATATCATGAAATGTAATAATAATAATACACGGAGGTGGACCAATGCCTTGCTGAGCGTATACACGACAGTTCCAAAGCTTTCACCCTATTCTGGGGCTAGGCTGCAAAAGGTATGGGTTACATTTCCCCGTATCTCTAGGGTTGCACACTGTTTTGTTGGCATTTCATGTAATGACACTTCTGGTGCGCTAGAGACTGGGATGTGTCCTGTAACAGAGGTGTTGAATAGACCCTGCAAATCTGTGGAGTCATTAGTCACCCGTGCTTTAGCCTGAAGCTTTTAGCAGTGGGGATGCTGTGTCTTGACGGAAGTTTTTGCAGAGCCTACTGATGTTGTGCTTGTGGTCCTAAAATTCATTGCAGGGCAAGATGCAAGACCTGCTGGTAACATGGGGCATCTTAGATGACCTGGATCTGATTCAAGAAGGGACCATGCTGTTCCTGGTTCCAAAGGAGAAAGCTAGCATAGGTGTCTCTGGGGTGGTTGAGGCTTTAGACCATGACAACCCAATGGGAAAGCAGCACCAGCACTCGCAGCACCAGCAGCAGCAGCAACAGCAGCAACAGCAGCAGCACCAGCAGCAGCCTTTGTGGCAGCTGCCACAGAATCAGTCAGCATCCGCACTCTTGCCAGGAGCAGCAGGAGGAGCAGACACATGGGAACAGCCTGCTGAGTTGTTGGAGCTGCTGCCACCACCACTAGCACAACCAACAGCAGCACCACCACCACCACCACCAACAGCAGCAGCAGCACCACCACGACCACTACCATCGTTAGCAGCAGGAGCAGCAGCACCACTTGTAGCATCAAATGAGGATGATGATGACGAGTATGCTGGTATTGCTACCTTCACCACTGCAGACCGGAAGAAGCTGCAGCTGGGGCTGGAGCTGCTACGGCGTAGGAGGCAGAGGGCCAAACTGGTGGGGAAGGGTGGTGGTGGGGGGCCAGCAGGGGAGGAGCTTATCGGAGGACCTGAGGGGCAGCTGGGGCCTCCTCCGGCACACCTGGTGCAGCAGCTGAGGCAGAATGTGTTGAGGAGCATGAAGGGGAAGCCTCCGAGTGTGAATATAAATAGAGTGGGTGACCCCAGGCAGTTGTTTCCTCCTGAGCTGGTGCCTTACAGGAAGGTGAGAGGGTGGTGTGGATTAGGGGAGCATTGAGGGACAAGCTAGGATCTAGGTAGTGGGCCCGGGGATGAGACATATGGCAGCTAAGGGCTTCCTCCTTGTATGGTCCATGCTAGCATTTGATGGCAGTAGTGTAGCTCTATAGCAATGTTTTAGGCACGTGGGCATGCCGGTTAGGGTTCAATGAGGTGTGTCCAGGGTTTGATGGGACATGTTCCGATGCTTCAAGGAATGCGCTGGCATCCATGCGGCTTTGCCATTAAGTAATGTTGCTTTGCGTTGGTTGCCCATGTGGGCTCTGGCAATGGCTCTCAAGTTGTCACTGGAGTATCAATACTGATTGGTAGTCTGGAAGCCATTGGATCCATCTGATTTTTTGGCCGGGGTGACGGGCAACCCTCTTGCGGTTGCCACACCTTAGCAAGGCTTGTAACTGTGTCATTTTATGGTCAATGGGCTTTTCTGGAAGTAAAAGCTTTGCCACTCTGAGCTGTGTGGCAGGTGCCATTGCATGTAAAAGGGCCACTTAGTCAAACAAGGTGCTGTTTGCAGCAGCAGCACAGCAGCAGCAGCAGCAGCATCGTATGCCAGTACTATGAGCTTATTGTTCCCCAGCCATCCATGCCCTGACTGCAGTGGCGCGAAAAAGTATGTGGATGTTGCCACCAGAAGGGCTGCACATGTTGGATCCTTCAGGTCGGGGCATGATGTAGCAAGCGCGTACTTGGATTTCAGCGCATGAATGGATGTCCATAGTTGGAGTCCAGCACATTCCTACCATTGCTAATGCCTTGCTATCACAGAATGGTTGTGTCGCAGGTTATCATTTTGACCTGTTGTCTTTTTCTTCTTGTGATGCAGCCAAATGAAACTCTGGTGGAATGCTTCAGGCGCTGGGGTATACCGGAGGAGTTCAAGCAAGTCAAGTATTCGCTGTACTTGAAGAAGGATGCGCCATTGAGCAAAAAGCAGAAACGGCAGCTCAAGCAGCAGAGGAAACAGCAGGGTCAGAAGGGCGGAGTGTGAAGCTGTGTTTTAGGGGGAAGTGCACTGGATTCAGGGTTTAGGGTTTAGCTCCGTGGCTGCTGGTAGCCACAGAAGAGGCGTCCACCAGCAGCAGCGTTCTGCCCGGAATAAAGCTGCAATGGAGAGGTCGTACCTGTCCCATGGCTCAAGAAGGACATCAGCTTAGCTTTACACTGTCATACCTTCACATGCAGCATGTTCATCTGGATGATATAAAGGAGCATGTGCATCTGGATGATATAAAGGAGCAGTTTTAGTTAGCAGCGGCCTGCTGAGACTCATTGAAGCAGAGGAGGCAAGGAGGGATGCACCCTGCCCTATGAGAGGTGGACCCTGCTCCAGGCGGGGTGCACCGAACTCTACAGGGGTGGAACCTGGCTAAGCTACCAGTGACATTGCAGGATCAATAGCAGCAGCAGTCAAGATGGACCAAGTATTGCAGGAGGTTGCCTACTGGGAGCTAGATCCTCAGGGCGGCGGGCCGCTGGCTGCCGTCTTCACAAAGTATGGTCACTGAAGGGCAGGCAGGGGAGGGCCAGGGGTGGAAGGGGGCAGGGAGGGGAGGGAGGGGAGGCCACTGAAGGTCACTCTTACTGAAGCAACCATTGTATATTACTGCCTGTGACCCCAGCGTGGATACACCCTCATATATATCACTCATGATGGCAGCAGCAACAGCATGAGCAAAGGCGATGCAGACCAGAGCGGTACATGGGGTGTGGATTAGTGTTGGGGGAGGTAGTCTACAGGGCATGCTTTTGATGCCTATGAGTTGGTAAAGCTGCACTTGTAGACTTCGTGTCTGTGAAGGCCTCCCATGCATGATCCTCAAGTTGGCTGCAGGCTAGTCACTGCCGCAAGGACTTTTATTCCGCCAACTTGTCTTGTATCGTAATGCTGTATGTATCATAACACTGCAAGTAAATGGCAAAGCGATGTTTGGTCAACTGAGCTTGGTCCCAGCTATGGCTGGCCCTCTGCATCCTTTATTGTGACATTGCAGTATGCTGTGAGATTTTATGCCATAGATAGGGTGACTGTGAGGTATCATGGTCATGCGCCTCGAGTTGCATTGGTGGCACTGATTGAGCTGGTGCTGTCCAGGCGCCCTGCTCCTGGGTTGTGGGTGTCTGAATATGTTAATAGTGAGTCAGATCGTTCTGATGACTTGCCTGACAAAGTGATGGTTCGAGTCTTCTACCTGGATACATGTTTCAGCATCACTTACGGCTTCAACCTTGGTTTCAAGCCTTTGTGTCAGTTGGAGGTCTGCCTGCAAAGGGTGTTAGTGACATTAGCAAGAACCATATGCGGCTGCCTTCAATGGTGATGTCCTTACTTCAGGGAATCTACGGGGATTCAAGCCATGTTCGATTTCTGCGATGTAATGTCACTTTCTGTTCTGAAATAGAAACACACAACATGTGCAAGTGGGTACTGACTCCTGCTTGTTGAGCATAGGCTTGATTGGAGGCCAAGGGGCTCGCAAGGGGGATATGTCACATTCCATTCGCCGATGACATAACATAACATAACAAACATTTAAGGTGTCAAGCAGTCAATACTGGCATTCACTTCACTTGCTTCATGGTCTGGAGTTCAATGGGGCTCCTGGGTTTGGGTCATCGTTCGCATAGTATGTTGCCGGCAACTTACATGTTTGTATGCCATCTGCAGCTGCACTGCTCACATACAGCTTGATTGGGTTGCATTCAGGCATGCACTCCGATGCATGCATGCTTGCACCCCCGTTCCTCTCGGGATTCCTTGTAAGGGTAATAGGACCGGGATTCAGAACATGGAGGTTAAGGTTGCAAGTATTATGCTAGAGCCTACAGTGGCCTGTGAGGCTTCACAGGTCACTGGAGTGACACCCATGTCGTGTGGTGCTGACCAATGCTAATGCAGCGGATGCATGGGACGGGCGCGGCCATCTCCATCTCCACCACCTCCGCCTCCGCCGAGTCCTCCGCGGATTCCTGGGGTTTGACGCAGGGCCCTCTTGCCCGCAGTACACTTCTGCCTCAGCCCAGGAAGACCTTTCCGACGTCAAGGAGTGAAGATGCAATCCATGCTAGCAAGCTGATCTCTCATAGTTGTGCTTAACTGCATCCCATGCTCCTCGTAACCCAACAGTGGCATGCATCGCCTTGAAGAGTCTCGTAAGCCTCATCAACTTGCAGTCCACGAACTCCTTATTTCTAATATACAAATGTGGTCTTACATAGCATGTTTGCCCTTAAATTGGGGTCCATGCGTCCATGGACCTGCGCCTTGATCTTCCTTGCCTACTTGGCTGTCAGCTTGCAAGCTTGTCACGGGTCTGAGAGCGTTCGCTAAATATGAACTGAGGACAGTAAATGGAACTATACTCCGTCATAGCAAACCTGCCTAAGACTGAACAGAAGGTTACACACGTGGAAAAAAGGAGCCAGGAGCAGATGAGGTGAGGCCTTGGAAAGCCAAAGGGCAAAGGGTGAATATTGGCATCCTATGCACTGCAACCCCAAGGACTTGTTTGGAGGCATGCACACATGGGAAGCTGGCAGCTGCTCCTAAACTGCAACAGTAGCTTTATCTGACAATGCTTGAGGCAGGAGGATGAGAATGATCACAGCACCATATGCATGGACTTGTCAATGCTAGCAGCAGCTTAAACAGCAAGAGAAGCATAATAATCAAGGTAGATGTCATTTCTAGGGACAGTCAGCAGCCAGCAGGTAGGCAGGTAACCTACATTTTTGTAAGAAAATCAGAGTAGTGTGGGTCGTGTAGGGGCAGCAAGAGGTGGAAGCACAAGGGAGCATGGGGACGGCGGAGGAATAGCAGGAGCAGCACCTATTATTTCTTTTGGAGGCGTTGTGTAAGCTAAGCGGCAGGAGCAGCAAGCTTTCGGGTACGGTTGGCAGCAAGGATTAGCAGCTGAGGCAACAGGGCACCCTACTGGTGGCATAGCACAGTTTTTGAGTTGAGTAATACATAGCTACAGGCTTGTATACATGAAGTTGCAGGTCTCCACCAGAATAGCAGCAATTAGAGGGTTAATATTTTCCTCAAGGAAGACGGGCACCGCAAACAGTTAAGAGTTCATATACATGAGATAGATCACTGCACAGCTTTTGGGCCGTGCAGCACCCGCCACATGACTCCAACCAGTTTGTTAGTGTGTGTTGAGAGAAACCGATACTGAGAGCTAAGGTGACGAGAGCGGAGACAGTCAGACATCAACAGAGCTAGCAGAATTACATAGCTAAGAGCAGTACAGACTGCATGCTTTGTGACTGGCCAACAACCCCAATACCCTGCCGTGAAGTCCGGATTGCAAGCTGAGGCTGGATGGGCTGCGACTAGACAAGCAATGCAAGGGGAAGGACATGAAAGCAAGGACTAGGGACCACTGGGACGCGTGAATGCAGGCATACAGGGAAAGCAGGCTACTTTTGTTTTGTTTCTTGTATATTTCATATACTTTAGTAGTACCCATCTGCAGCTACTTGCCAGGCCTGTTCAAGCCATGGCTGTATCTTTTACCAGGAATTTTTATCACGGCAAGTGGTGCTTAATGTGCAAAGGAAAGGAGGCATGTGCCACACACAATATAAATCAAATCAGGTTGGCGTCATGCTTGGGTGCTGCATGGCCCGGAGGGCTGTGCAGTGGTCTCTCTTAACAATACAAATCAAACGTGCAGATGATGTTGGCTGGAAGGTCTTATTCCCAGTACACTCAGTAGCCTGTCATTAAGGAGTTTAAGTATGCATTGTAGTTGCTGGCTAGCACATTTGGCTGTGCCAAATGAAGGATAGCAGAACGCCTGCATAAGTAGCTCCAATGCAATTATGCACCGGGTGTGAAAAAGGGTGACAAGCTCCGCAAGCATAAGAGAGTGTATTGCTGTGCTGTGGATGCCAGAGACAGTTGTAGTAGGGTACTGCATGGCTGGATGGCATGCTTCACAACTCAAATGTTTGTTTGTTCGATCATCTGTTCGTGTGGTGCTTTTGTGAGTGCCGTTCTTATCCAGTATGAAGGTTCAATAAAGCCGCTGTTCTGCCCTTATGGACAGATATGCATGCTTGTACCCTCTTTTGCTTCGTGACATTGCGGGGGTGTGAAGATAAATGCATTTGCACCACTGAGACAAAGTGTGCAATGTGAAGGCAGTAAAGCAGATGATGTGCAGTTGCTGCAAAGTTTTCACAGCTTGTCCTTGTGCTGGTACATGAGAGTAAATACTACAGAAGACTGGCAGTGACACCACGGCTACGAAGGCTTACTTTGCAGCCTTGTGATGGTGAAACACAGTGCAATGCTGTACATTGACATACAGCACAGTTTGTGTGGGCTAATGTGTCGACCCTGCCTCTGGATGCATGTGCAGCATGTCATCTCATACCTCTGCTGCACTAATTGATCAGTACCTTGCTGCTACCTGTATACAAGGCATAGGCAAGGCAGCACCTGCCTGCTGCATTGTTCCAAGCCGTTCCAGGTCCTGTGGGCCATGAGGCAACACCACGTTCGAAGAGAACAAGGTACGGTGCAGCATCACAGCCCCTATTTGTCTAACCGGTCCTATCTACCCTTGGTGTAACTTCCACCCACTGACCCGTTGATACCCCTTTGGCGATAGCATCATGCAGTCTGTTGGTGTCTGTCGTGTTGGTGCTGTATTAGCTGCGCTAGTGCATTTGTTCTGATGACTCCGCCCCTGGTCTGACCACTGCCAATACTGCTATTGTTGTTCACTGTTGACATCACCTGCTCCTGAAGATACTGTACTCCAATAATGCTGCCTTGCATCTGCTGTTAATATGCACCACCACCACAGTAGCTGCTGCTGCTGCTTCTACCTTAACCCCCAGCCTGCCGTCCAAAGCTGAACCCGGCAAGACTGCATCCCTTCCCACCAAGCCCACCCTGCATTTGCCACTGATGCCCTCCAGAAGCAATAGCAGCTGCTGCAGTCGCTTTTACTGCACCCCCGTGCTGCTGCCCTATCATGCAAGAAGCAGTTCCACATCCCTGCCCCTACCCCACCCTGCACTTACGGCTGGTACCCTCAAGCAGCAGTGGCAGCAGTAGCAGCTGCCGCTGTTGATGAAGGTTTACTCTACTCCCATGCTTCTGTCATACAATTAAAGAAGCACTACCATAACCCTCCTAACAACCAAGGCCCCCCTGGTACTGTTGCTGTGGCTGTTGTAGTTGCAGGTGTTTGCGCATGTCCTGCTGCAAGCTGTTGCGACTTTTGCACCTGATGTGCTGATGTTGCTTTTGCTACCTTTTTGGCTTGCTTGTTGCAGCTGAGCCAACTGGCCCAGGGAAATTGTATGCACCCCTTCTGAATATCCTTACAGGTAGCTGCAGCCCCCTTCCTTCGTAGGGCGAACTGCTGGTGTGGTTGGCCACGTGCGCCAACACTTCTCTGCACTACCCCTAGGGGCAGTGCTTGCCCTCGCACCATAGAACCCTACCATGTGATGACCCCAGCATTCCCCTTGCACCTCATAGTACCCTTGGCCCTGCCTCCATCACCTGCCCTGCTAGTAGCGTGACACGTCTTGCAGAACCAATAAGCTTGCTGCCAACTGTACCCCAGGACTGGTTGCTCCTGCCGCTAAGCTTACATAACAGCCTCCAAAGAACACCTAGGTGCTGCTCCTGCTTTCCTCCCCCGTCCCCATGCTCCCTTGTGCTTCCACCTCTTGCTGCCCTACACCAGCCACATTACCATAATTTCCTTACAAACATGTAGATTGCCAACCTGTTGGCTGACTGAATTTTAGAAATCACATTTACACTTTGTTACTATGCTCCTCTTGCTGATTAGGCTGCTGCTAGCGTTGATAAGTCCATGCACATGCTGCTGTGGTCATTCTCACCCTCCTGCCTCAAGCTTCATCCCATATAGCTACTGTTGCAGTTCAGGAGCAGCTGCAAGCTTCCCATCTGTGAATGCCTCCAAACAAGTCCTTGTGGTTGCACTATGATGCCTGTATTCACCCGCCTTTGCTCTTTGGCTTTTCAAGGCCTCACCTCATCTGCTCCTGGCTCCTTTTTCAGCATGACCTTCTCCACAGTACTGGGCAGGTTTGCTATGAGTATGTTTCCATTACTGTCCCCAGTTCATGCTTAGCAAACGCTCTCAGACCCGTGACAAGCTTGTAAGCTGACAGCAAAGCAGGCAAGGAAAATCAAGGCCCAGCTGCGTGAACACAGAATCGCCACTTCAAAGGCAGAAAGGCTGTAAAATCCCATATTTATATAGTAGAAGTAAGGCGTACGTGGACTGCAAGTTGACAAGGCCTGCAAGACTTTGTCGCAAGGCGAGACATGCCATCGTTAATTTACGAGGAGCATGAGATACAGCTGAGCACAACTGTGAGACGTAAACATGCATCTTCACTCCCTGACGTCGAAAACGTCTTCCTGGGCTGACGCAGAAGTGTACTGCATGGCCCAAAGGTCCTGCGTCAAACCCCGATACCCAACCCGCCCCTTTGGACTCGGCGGAGGCGGAGGTGGTGGAGATGGAGATGGCCGCGCCCGTCCGGATGCATGCAGGATATAAGAAGGCCCTGCACTTGAAGATCCACTGCCATATCGTTGCATAGGACGGGCTAAGTGCAGCTCATTGAATAGCTCGTATAAGCTTGACGGGCCATCGGCTGCCAGGAACACAGCGAGACTTTGTGCCGTCAATTATCCACCTTCCCCGCATGAAAGCATAACACAGTCTCTGACCGGTCCATATAATTATGGTCTGCAGTATAATCTAGCAGCCAAAGTGCAGCCATTGTGAAGGTAGCACAGCTGATGCACCGCATGGTGCACCAGTCACTGCCGTGAGATTGCGGCCCCATGGAATAGTATACGTACCACAAACGCCACATCAATAATCAAGATATAACGTTATCTCTCCGCTATTATTCTAAGCAGCTCTGCAGAAGCGCGCAACGATGCTGCAGCAACAGCAGCAGGAGGTTGACCAGGACAAGCAGGAATGTGAGGCGCCATGGGGTTCTGGTGAATGCGAAACTCCCAACGAAAAGCCGCCTGCTGCTGTCGGTTCAAAGCGGAAGGCCCCTGAGGGACACTTGCAGCATCATGAGCACAAGCAGCGGAAACAGGTTGGGACTACAAGCCCTGCAGGCTTCACAGGACCACCAGGGATCTTACAGCGCAACAGAGGGACACCCCCAGCAATGCTTGCTGAGCTTAAGGAGTGGGTATGGGCTGCAGTGGAACTGTCAGAGGGAAGACCGCTGGAGTTGGCAGAAGTGGCGAAGAATGACTCACTCAAGCCCTGCAAGAAGGTACAACTCAAGGGTGGCTGTGTTGGCGGTCGTGGTCACATGTGGCATCTGCTTGCTTTGCTGACACCAGTATGAGGCGCCTAAGGTTGCACTGTGATACAGAGGCATCTACTATTCCTTGCGACTCCTCATATTTGTTGCTGGAGCATGCCAACAGCACAGGACATCATTTACAATGATGAACAATGCAGACTATATACTAGACTAGAGCCGAAATTCAATTTATTTCAAATCACTTTGAACCCCTGCACGAGTTCAGAGTACAGACACACAGCTGCTTTGCTGAATGCCGTTTGCAGCCTTCAGCTGATGATATTGTTGAAGTCAAACTTAGCGCTATACGGGTACTGGTCCAACAGCATGTCTCCCCTTTCAAGCTATAATGTCCAGGAAGACCTCCTTTAGACATTTCAAACACATGTTGAATGTGGATGTGCTATCTTTACCTCTGCAGGGGGGCGTTTTCCGGTACCTTGTGGGAACATGGGGCCTGTTAGATGACTTGGACTTGATACAAGACTCAAGCAACCGGCTGTACCTTGTCGCAAAGAAGCCCACCAGCGGGGGTTCATCAAGATTTCCCCTAGCAGCGGAGCAGGGCGCAGCAGCAGCAGTAGCAGGAGGAGCACCACCAGCAGATGAGGGAGCAGCAGAAGAAGGAGTAGGAGGTGCAGTGCCAGCAGCAGCAGGAGCAGCAGCATCACTTGCAGGAGCAACAGAAGGAGGAGGAGCAGCAGCATCAGGAGCAGCTGAAAATGATGATGAGTACGCTGATATTGCTACCTTCACTGCTGCAGACAGAAAACAGCTGCAGATGGGGCTGGAGCTGCTACGCCAGCGGCTACAGACGGCCAAGCTGGTGGGGAAGGGTACTGACCAAGGGCCAGCTGGGGCAGAGGGGGAGAAGGGAGGTAGCGGGGGCAACAAGGGTCTGTATGGTAGTGCGGTGGGTTCTCCCCCAGTACATCTGGTGGCACAGCTAAGGCAGAACTTGTTGAGGAACATGAAGGGGAAGCCTCCGAGTGTGAATGTGGATAAGGCTGGTGACCCCAGGCAGCTATTTCCTCCTGAGCTGGTGCCTTACAGGAAGGTGAGAGGGCGGGGGGGTGTAAAAAGTATGGAGAGGTGGGGCGTGGCAGTGCAGATTTCATCATGCGAAGCTCTGATGCTGAATGGCAGTTGAATGTCATCCTGCGAATGGGGTTCTGATTAGGGGGAGGGTTGGCTGAGATAAGCAGTGCACATTTTCATAGGTGTTCAGATTGAAACAGGAGGAGGTGGGGAGCTGCCTTTCAGGGTGTCGCATGCACATGGGCCGGCTCTGTATGAAAATTCATGAAGAGTTCGGGTGGAATCTCTCTGTTTATGTAACAGCTTGGGGTGTGGGGCCTATGGCACTATTAGCTAAGGCTTCTCACAAATTGTTGCAGTATCCTCTCCTAAATCAGTACCCTCTGCTGATTTGCTCTGTGTTGCAGCCTAGGGACGGAGACCTTGGTGGAATGCTTCCTGCGCTTTGGCATACCCGAGAGGTTCGTCCTTGTCAAGGACTCATTGTACCTGAAGGAGACAGTTACCTCCCAGCTGCAGAAGCAACTCCAGCAGAACCAGAAGGCAAAGCAGAAATGGAAGCAGCAGATGGCTGAGTGGAAGAAGAACACAGCGTGCAGATCCACATTGCCTGCGCGGCAGTGCAGACTGCAGCAGCAGCAACAGCAGCACGAGCATGAACAAGAACAACAGCAGCAGCAGTCCCTTGGGCTGGTATCGGTAACTGCTGTTGCATCTCAGAAGACAGGGTTTGTCAGGGGAGCATCAGCCGGCCAATGGGAGAGGCATGCAGGCCCAGCAGCAGGGGGTGTATTGCAGGAGTCTGTAGGGATAGCAGCAGGGGGTATGGCCGAGGAGCGGGCAAAGGCAGCAGCATGGGGTGCATTGAAGGGTCTGGTAGGGGTAGCAGCAGGGGACAATGGGGTGGTAGGAGGAGGGTCAAAAGGGAGGCCATGGAAAGCAGGGAGTGTAGCAGCAGCAGCAGGGTGTGATGAGGCCCGGCCCCCTAAGCACCTTCTGAAGCAGTTGCATGAAAGGGTGTTGCGGCGTATGTCCAAAGACCCTCAGGGGCAGCTGTTAATTGCTCAGGTGGCTAACACTGCCATATGCTTCCCTAAGGAGCTGCTGCCTTAAAAGCAGGTGAGACTTAGGGGTTCAAACCCTGAACTAAGGAATGGGGGCCAGACATGGTTTGGGTGATTTGGAGGTTTGTGGAGATGCTTCTGATTCATGGAGTCTTGTTGTGTTGAGGCCAGAACTTCATCAGACCCCTGGCCCTGTGGATCTGAGAAGGCGCTCAAACACCCAAAATGGCCCTCATCGTGGTGTTAAGCCAATCATAAAAGTGCACTCTCCTTCTTACACTTGATGAATCAATATGGCATACAAAGGAACGTTTGCTTTGGATCTGGAAGGCATTTGCTGCTGAGAAGACAAGCTTTGATCACAGTCTTGGTCCCATTTTCCGGCCACACTTGCTTTTGCCTGGCTTAGCAGCACATACTATTGTACTCTGCTTTTCGTCCTTAGTCCCGGTAACATTGGGTTTCCTGACACCAAGAACAGAACCCCATTGCATGCCTGCAGCGATCAACAATTGATTGTGCTGCATATTCAACCTTTCATGTTGCATTGTGAGTAACTGAAGCCCAGTGAACTGCATTTGACTCGTGCACATCTGCAGTTGCTCGATACTGAACCGTACTGCTGCTGCTTTTCTGCGCTGTCACCTGCCACAGCAAAGCAGCCTCGCTTTCCAGGACCTCTTCTTGCAGCATTGAAGCTTTGCAGCTCATTTCAATGCTTGGCAAAGGGAGGAGGGCAGCAGCCAGTGGGTGGTACAGTGCAAGAACAACAAGGACCTCCTACCTTCGCTACAAGCAGTGAAATAGCCACAGGTCCACTGCAGCACTGATACCGATGTACACCAGTAAACGGACGGTCCGGTTCGGCTGATGTGAAGTCCTGTATTGCTACTCCAAGCATTTACGATCTTAGAGGCAATGAGCTTCAACTCATGATGCATGCAACAATTGAGAGGGGGGAGTAGGCAGGGACCTTCTGGCCATTATCGAACCTGCAAAGCTTCCATCAGCCGGCAGAGGCAGCAGCAGAAATGTGAGTGTGTTGGTAAGAGCAGGCGAAGGGAGTAGTGATAGGAAGTAGCAGAAGCAGGGGAAGTCGTAGCATGTAGTAGTGTATGTGGTCGTGAGTACGACATATGTCTAATGGAGAGGCGCTGGGGATGCTCTGGGGTGTAAATGTTGGGTGCATTATAAGACTTGGGGCCCACATTGTGCCAACAGCAGCAGCAGGAAGCACAGCTGCATTGGCAGACAGGCATACGGGCCGCAGGGAGCAACAGCAGGATACTAAGCCTAGTGCCAGAAGCAGAATCGGCAACAGCAGCAGAGCCCAATGGATCTGATTAAAGGGGAGCAGGACACAGTGGTCACTGAGGATTGCTAGATCATTCCGGATTGTTGCAAAGAGCATATCAAGGGCTGTTGTGGCGGATTCATTGGGAACTCCCATGGAGCGCAATTGGAGAAAGTTATGAGCCCATGCAGTGGAAGCCTAGGAACCGTTTCGGTTTGCTAGAGGTCGTATGTTCTTGTGACATGTCCTGTTGTACAGTATGTGAAATTGTTTTGGTTAAAAGTGTTTACGTTTATGTTTCTTCTACCCTCAAGCAGCATTTTTAGTTTATAGTCTGCCTGCAATGGGTGTTAATGCCATTGCCAGGAACCATGTGCTGGGCTGCCTTGAATGGTGACGTCCTTGCTTGCAGGACTCTACGGGGCTTCAAGCCGTGTGCAAGTGGCCACTGGCTCCTGCTTTGTTGAGCACAGGCTTCAATTGGAGGCCAAGGGGGATGTAACAAGCAGTCAATGATACTGACATTCATTTCACTTCTTTGTGGTCTGGAGTTGAATGGGGCTCCTGAGGTTAGGTAAAAGTTCGCATAGAGTAGTGTGTTGTAGCACCTTCAATGCTTGTTTATCATCTACAGCTGCATGGCTCACATACAGCTTGGAGTTGCACTCAGGCATGCACTCCGATGCATGCATGCTTGCACCCCCGTTCCTCTCGGGATTTCCTTGTAAGGGTGGTACTCGGACCGGATTTTCCACATGGAGTTTAAGGTTGCAATTATTCTGCTAGAGCCTACAGAGGCCTGTGAGGTCACTGGAGTGACACCCATGTCGTGTGGTGCTGACCAATACTAACGCAGCGGATGCATGCAGGACATAGGAAGGCCCTGCACTTGATGACCCATTGCCATACCGTTGCATAGGAGGGGCCAGGTGCAGCTCATTGAAGAGCTCGTATAAGCTTGACGGGCTATCGGCTGCCAGGAACACGGCGTGACTTTGTGCCGTCAATTACCCACCTTCCCCGCACGAGAGCGTAGTGCAGTCCCTGGTTGGTCCTTATAATAATGGTCTGCAGTGTGTTCTAGCAGCCAAAGGTGCACCGTTGTGACGGTAGCAGAGTAGATGCACATGCTGCACCAGTGGCTGCCGTAAGATTGCGGCTCCATGGAATAGTACACGTACCACAGACGCCACAACGATAGGCAAGACATAGCATCATTTCTCCGCTACCACTCTAAGCACGCTGCAGAGGCTCGCAGAGATGCTGACACAACAGCAGCAGGTGGTTGACCAGGGCAAGCAGCAATGTGACGCGCCACGGGATTCTGGTGACTGCGAAACTCCCATTGAACAGCTGTCTGCTGCTGTCGGTTCAAGGCGCAAAGCTCCTGAGGGCCAATTGGAGCAAGAGCACAAGCGACAGAAACAGCTTGGGACTGGAAGGCCTGCAGATTTTACAGGACCACCAGGCAGCTTCCAGCACAACAGAGGGCCACCCCCAGCAATGCTTGCTGAGTTTAAGGAGTGGGTATGGGCTGCGCTGGAGCTGTCAGAGGGAAGACTGGAGTTGTCAGAAATAGGGATGAAGGTACCAGACTCCCTCAAGCCCTACAAGAAGGTAAGCTGCCTTGATGGTTGTGTCTGTGTTTTGCATATGCCTGCTTTGCTGCGGAATGCAGATACACCAGAATGTGGCGTTAAAAGTCGCAGTGTGGTACAGGAGGCCCCTAGCTCCCTCAAACTTCTCAGAGTTGCTGCTGGAGCGCATAATAGAGGAACTTTGCAGAAAAAAGAGCAGTCAGAGGCTAGACTAGAGCCAAAACCAGTCTGCCAATCGACTTTGAACCACTGCAGGGACGCAGATCACAGGACACATAGCTCTTCAAAGGACAATATCAGCCATCTAAAAATGATTGACTGTTTGAAGCCTTTAGCGGATGAGGTCCTTGAAGTCAACCTTGTTATTAAATAGGTACTCGTCTCATGATTTGTCCCTCCTTTCAGGTGGTGAGGTTTAGCAAGACCTCCTGTACATATTGAAGACACTCGTTTGAGGTGCCTTTACTATGTTTTACATTTGCAGGGGGGCAAGTTCCAGTACCTGGTGGCCGCATGGGGCCTGTTAGACGACTTGGACTTGATACAAGACTCAAGCAACCGGCAGTACCTTGTTGCAAAGAAGGCTAAACATGTCGCAAACAAGGATCCCTCACAGTTACCCTTAGCAGCAGAACAGGGAGCTGCAGGTGCACCAGTAGCAGCAGCACCAGCAGGGGAAGGGGCATCAGCAGCAGCAGGAGGAGCACCAGCAGCAGGAGGAGGAGGAGGAGCAGGGGTAGGAGGAGGATGGGCACCAAGAGCAACAGATGAAGAAGGAGAAGCATCAGGAGCAGCTGAAAATGATGACAAGTACGCTGGTATTGCTACCTTCACTGCTGCAGACAGAAAACAGCTGCAGATGGGGCTGGTGCTGCTACGCCAGCGGCTACAGAAGGCCAGGCTGGGTGGGAAGGGTACCAACCAGGGGCCAGCTGGGGCAGCGGGGGAGGAGGCAGGTGGAGGTGGTAGCCAGGGTAAGGCTGAGGTTGGCGGTGTGGTGGGTCCGCCCCCAGCACACCTTGTGCAGCAGCTGAGGCAGAATTTGTTGAGGAGCTTGAAGGGGAACCCACCTTCTGTGAATGTCAATAAGGCGGGTGACCCCAGGCAGCTGTTTCCTCCTGAGCTGGTGCCTTACAGGAAGGTGAGAGGGAGAGGGGGAGGGTATAAAGAGTATGGAGAGGTGGGGTGCACCACTAGGCTGATAAGGGGGGAAGCATTAATGCTGGGTGGCTAAGGCTGTTGCATTTTATCATCTGAATGGGATTTTAATTATGGGTGGAGGAAGGCTGAGATAACCAATGCACATTTCCTCAGGTGTTGACTGTCGAACAGGAGGATGTGTTCAGCTGGCTTTCAGGGTGGCATGCACAAGGGCCTGTTCTGCATGAAACTCCATGATCAGTCACATGTACCCTTTTTAACTTAACCAAGGTGTCCTTTCTGGCTGTAGTTGCAACCAAATGGGACAAAATGTATAGCATCTGCTTTTGTCAACCATGCACCGTGTTCTGGATCATTGTGGTCAGGAGCCTTGTGTTGATGGCCTGGGTTTGTTTGGCCATTGGCATAGCTGGCCTTACATTTTGATTGATTGGTTGATTGATTAATTGATTGATTAATGATGGATTGCTGGATGGATTGATGGATGGCTTGGGTGTTTACTACCTTGGGGACTACTGTGCTGCACTAGATGAGAGCTCTGTTGCCGACTTGTTCTGTTGTGCAGCCTAAGGAGACGTTGGTGAAATGCTTCATGCGCTTTGGCATACCCGAGAGGTTCGTCTGTGTCAAGCAGTCGTTGTACCTGAGCGGAATAGTCACCTCCAAGCAGCAGAAGAAGCAGGAGCAGAAGCAGAAGGAAAAGGAGAAGCGGAAGCAGCAGATGGCGGAGTGGGAGCGGAACCCAGCGCCCCGATCTCCATTGCCTGAACGGCAGTGTAGACTGCAGCACCAGCAAGAAGAACAGCAGCACCAGCAGCAGCAGCTGTCGTTTGGGCGGTTAGCGGGAACTGCTGTTGCAACTCACAGTACAGGGGTTGTTAGGGAAGCATCAGGCAGCAACCCGGTGGGGCACACAGAGGCAGCAGCAGGGGGTGTGTCGGCATGTGGGGTGGGGTTAGCAGCTGGGGGTGTATCGGAGGGTCTGGTAGGGGTAGCAGCAGGGGCCACTGATAGTGCAGGAGGAGGGTCAAAGGGGTGGCCATGGGAAGCAGGGAGTGCAGCAGCAGGGTGTATTGAAGCCCGTCCTCCTAAGCACCTTCTGAAGCAGTTGCATGAGAGGGTGTTGCGGCGTATGTCCAAGGAGCCTCAGGGGCAGCTGTTCATCAGTCAGGTGGCTAACACTGCCATATGCTTCCCTAAGGAGCTGCTGCCCTACAAGCAGGTGAGGGTCTACGGTTTAGAACTCTGACCTTAAAAAGGAGGGCCAGACATGGTTTGGGTGTTTTGGAAGTTTGAGGAGATGCTTCTGATGGCATGTAGTCTTATTGCATTGAGACCAGAACTTCAGCAGACCCCTGGCCCTGTGGATTTGGGAAGGCGCTCAAACACCCAAAATGGCCCTCATCTTGGTGTCAAACCAATTATAAATTGCAGTCTTTTTCACTTGATGAATCAAGATGGCATATAGAGGAACGTTTGCTTTGGATTACACAGGCACTGGCTGCTGAGAAGGCAAGCTTTGATCACAGTCTTGGTCCCAGTTTTTGGCCATGTTAGCTTTTGCCTGGCTTAGCAGCACATACTATCGTGCTCTGCTTTTCATCCTTAGTCCCGGTAACATTGGGTTTCCTGACACCAAGAGCAAAACATCATTGCATGCCTGCAGGTTTACAGTCGATTGTGCTGCATATTCAACCTTCCATGTTGCATTGTGAATCAGTGAAGCCCAGTGAAATCCATTTGACTTGTGCACATCTGCACTTGCTCAATATTGAACCGTACTGCTGCTACTTTTCTCCTTTGTCACCTACCACAGCAAAGCAGCCTTGCTTTCCAGGACCTCTTCTTGCAGCATTGGGGCTTGGCAGCTCACTTCGATGCTTGGCAGGGGGAGGAGGGCAGCAGCCAGTGGGTGGTCCAGTGCAAGAACAACAAGGACCTCCTACCTTACAAACAGTGATGAACAGCCACAGGTCCACTGCAGCACTGATCCGGCTGATGTGAAGTCCTGTATTGCTACTCCAAGCATTTACGATCTTAGAGGCAATGAGCTTCAACTCATCATGCGTGCAACAATTGAGAGGGGGATTAGGCAGGGACCTTCTGGCCATTATCAGATCTGCACAGCTACCATCAGAGGCAGGGGCAGCAGCAGAAATGTGAGTGTGTTGGTAGCAGCAGGCAAAGGAGCAGTGATAGGAAGTAGCAGAAGCAGGAGTCGTTGCAGCATGTAGTAGTGTATGTGGTGGTGGTACGACCTTGGTCTTATGGAGAGGTGCTGGGGATGTTCTGGGGTGTAAATGTTGGGTGCATTATAGGACTAGGGGCCCACATGATGCCATTAGCAGCAGCAACGGGAATCAAGCACTGTTGCGGCATCTGCAGGCAGACGGACGAGTGGGTAAGTGGGCGAATGGGTGGGCGACCACGGCCGCAAGGAGCAACAGCGGGACATAAGGATCTGATATAAGAGGAGTGAGGACAGACTGGCAGTTGAGGATGGACATCTGAAAGTAATTTGTTGCAAAGAGCATTTCAACCCACGGCTGTTGTGGGGTGAAAGTTCTCATGGAACACCATTGGTGAATGCGATGGCTCAACAAGGGAAGCCAAGGAGGCTTGCCAGAGGTTGTATCATCATCTGGCATGTCCTGTTATACTCCGTACAATGTGAGGATGAATTTGGTTAGGGGCCTTCGCGTTTGTCTATGCATTCACCTTTTCGGCACCTCAAGCAGCATTGGAGTAATTCATCCTCACATATACCAAATTCAAGCAGCATTGGAGCAAGGTGAGCTAGTTGTCTGTGTGTGCTCGTTTCGGACCAGCTGCCTTGTGTGCAGCCTAGCTTAAACTCTTGTCTGGTTGTTCAAACTTGCATGTATGGGTGTCACACTTCAGCCTGCCTGAGAGAGAATGTCACCACAATACACGGACAGTCGCACGTGAGCTGAGTCTGAAGGTCACCCAACACCGCATGTTGCCCGCATGGACTCAACCGGACTTATGACCTTGGTGCTGATGCACCCAGCGACCCTACCCAGTTGCTTTTGGTAATGGGTCTGTGACGGGATTCGTCTCAACAGGGCTGCGAAGTCGGACGGGCACAAGGCTTGGATTATTCTCACCCCGAAGGACCAAAGAGTAATCCAGCAAGAAAGTACTCCAGCGGAAGTGCTTCAATGCTATGCATACATACACGCTCGGAGTTGAAGCAACATGAAGCTTAGAAGCTCTTCAGCTGTCTTGATTGCAACTGTGCTGACCCAGGTGAGTCTTCGGAGAGCCAGCGAAGTGGGCACAGCCTCGCAACCGCCTGCATGTATGCAAAAAGCACATGACAACAGCCACTCCAGAGCGATGTACTGATGGGTACATTGATACTACTTGAGCAGACGTGAACTGCAAGGAAGTGAGCATCCTTGGACTGCTTGGGGGCAATCCATATGGCCGATTTTCGACTTGCAGGTGGCAATTCGGAATGAAAGTCACCATAAGACATTAAGGGCAAGTTGTTGGGTACTGTCTTTATTTCCATGCAGTCTCCCTTTTGTATGCTAAGACTTCAACTATGAGATAAACGGCCTACATCCTCTTTGTGCACCATTGCAGGCAAATCAAGCAGAAGCATTCGCAAATCAACTCCGCAGTACCAGCATGGAGTATGTCAACACCTCTAGCAGCAGCACGCTACCCAAGGAGTCTTAGGATTAGTACTGCGTCCTGCTGCTACGCAGCAGTCCTACGGACCTTCGGACCAGTGCTAAAGCCCTACGGATTAGTACTTCGTCCTGCTGCTACGCAGCAGTCCTACGGACCTTGTCTTATATTTACATATAAGACAAGTTATAAATACCTGATTCTACGAATTAGTGCTGAAGCCCTATTGCTGCGCAGTAGTACTTCGTCCTCTACTTTTATAAAAGTAGAGTAATAAATTCTTATAGAATAAGTTAAACCTTATATATATATTTTTTATAAAAGATAAAGTATTATTTCTCCAAGCCAGGAGCAGCAAGACCCTGCTCAGACGGCGTGGGGGCTTCAAATTTCCACCAGCGGGAAGATCCAGCGTTTCATGTCCTCCTTCAAGGGTGACGTATCAGCAGCGGCCGAAGCTGCAGCCGCAGCCGCAGCTGCTGCTGAAGCCCTCCCACCAATAATGAGCAGCCTTGCGATCCTCAACAATGATGAGTCACCACTCCCTACCAGCTTCACTGCTCCAAGCAACGAACCTATACCAACAGCAGCAGCAGCCTCAGTGGTAGAACCGGCAACTTGCACCACCACGGCAGCAGCAGCAACAGCAGCACATGACGGTGGATTGCTGCCCCCTGGTGCTGCTGCTGAGGAGCTCCAGCCGGCAATCAACACAGTCCCAAGGGAGCTGGTGCATTATGGCCTGCTGCCAGTGCTCAGCAGTGGGAACATGAAGATCCGAGAGTACGCTGTGGTCTTGGGCCGAGTGGATGACCTACAGCAGCAGCTGGATTTGTTAATGGCACCCTGCAACAGGAGAGCGGCGCATTTGGGGCCTGTGGTCTTTGAGACGCTGAAGGAGCTGGCTGAAGCGCAAGAGGCGGCAAGGCTGGAGGCTGTGAATCTGGGGTTAACGCGTCACGCCGCAATGATAGAGGCTGCTGCTGCAGGGGCAATGGCGTGATAAAAGCAGCTGATGCGAGCGGAGGGGGGTCGCTGTGAGCAGTGAGGTTGCGAGATTGAGGGTCACTGGTAGAGGCCACAAGGCCATATGTTGCCTCTCTGTTAGCTTATGAAGGCTGGGACTGTACTCTATGCGACCAGGCCTTTCTCCTTATCTACTCAACCAGCTCAACGTAGCTCTATCAGCTCTTTGCAAAGAGCAGTGGCAGTTAATGATGAGGGGCAGCAGAAGTAGATGAAGAGGAAGCAGCAGCAGCAGCTAACTCCAATGTGATCTGCCCGCACCGCGGTGGTGCAGAGAATGACAGGAAGCCATGTTGAGTCAGGCGGCTGGTGGGGTTGGTGTCAAAGTGAGTGGTGAGGTTTGACAAAACTCAATTGTAAGAACTGAGGAACAGCAGCAGCAGCTGATGGTGGCTGTGCTAGCAAGGTGGTTAGTTGTGTATTAGCAGTACCTGGGGGCTAGGTGGCAGGTGGCTGAAGCGCACTCAGGCGACGGCATTGTGGTCAGTGCTCCACTGACAGCAAGGATGACACTGCACCTGACAGGATTTAAGGGGCTGGTAGGGGTAGGGTGCATTTTCTGCCCCGCCTTCCTTTGAGCAATACAAGTGCTGGCAGCAGAAGCAGCAGCCTGCTGATTTGGATCGCTACTAGTTGTCTTTAATGATGTTTGTTTGGTATTGGTTGACGCACTACTTTGTATAGTCAGTTGTGCTTAGGAAGTTATAGCATGTGTGTATGCAAGAGGGCAGCCTTGTAGAGGCACAAATATTCAAATGCGCAAGGGTCGACCCGTTGCTTGCTGGGGGAGGAGGTCATCCTTGAATATGTGTTGAGTAATGCATAATGCCCCAAGGATCCTCCCGACCATAACACTGAACCCCGGGGGGTCCTTCCTTGAATATGTATGCATTTGTACGAGGGTTGCAATGTTGCACTGCTGCGCGGCAGCAGCCAAGCAGCAGCACCGAGGTTGCTGGATTGCACTGATGGCATTTCATGCATGCAAAGATGAGAGGCTAAGGAATGCAGCAGCAGCCCACTTCTACAGAGAGTGGACCCTGAGCAAGGCATCAGTCTGCTCGGCATGCTGTTGACTGTGTCAATTGATCAGCAGACAGAAAGAGGAATTAGGCTGCCCTGACATACATCGGCTAGCAAGGGACCAATTGTATATATATGCTGATGACAGCCAAAGTAGGACTTTTGGACAGGAACTTTGTGTATGGCATTATTGGAGCCCAAGTAGTTGGTTTTGTGTGGGTGCCCGCTGCACCTATCTACCGATGCCCCACATTGGGCTGTTTGGTAGTGTGTAATCCGTGAAAGCTGTTGTGGTAGCCCTGTTCCAAAGTGTACCGGTGATGGGACTGCTCATGATGGGTTTCGGGTTGGCACATGAGCTGTGGGCCGTACTACTGGCAGTGGCCGCCATTATATCGGTTGACATGAACTCATGCTGGGTAATCTCAGACATGTACGAATAATGAGAATAGGATGTTGTACTGTGCTACAAGGCATGGAGTGGTCACACCTCAGCTTGCAAAACTAATTCCCTCCTGCCTCATATAAGCAAAGCTGCTGTAGTGGTGCTACTGGTATGAAGCTCTAAACAGCAGTGTGGCAATAGCGGTGCAGACTGCAACACGTTGTCCTGCCGTGTTCATTTTCCTGTATCCTAGGTTTTCGCTTACGACTGAAAGGCATGAGCTTCAACTCCAGACACGATCAGCTGCGGAGTTTCAGGGCCTGGACTGGTCGATCCAACCAGCAGGTTGATGGCCAGGGACCGCAGCTGGCGACAAGCACATCACTCTGCGGGCAGCATGATGCGCTGGAGATGAGAACGTAGCCCTTCCGCCGCGACTGGGGCAGCTTGTCTGCCAAAGCGCGCGGCTCACAACTCCGGCAGTGTCGAATCTTGGCCCTAAACCTTGAAGCGCCTGCTCGCCTTCTGAGCACTGGTTCCACTCTACCATGCCACCTTTCTAGGTCTATATGTATCATGCACACGGGCTTAATAGACTTACATTTACGGTGTCGACCTGCTATTCACATGTAATAGCAGCATCAGCCCTTTTGCCGCTCCCTCGGTGTATTGCCATCCAGTCGGTTCCGGCACTATGTATGCTCTTCCTGTAAACAGCGTTAGAAGCGACAATTCAGTGCAAAGCAAGGGAAACAGCCTGTTATCAGCGTATTCCCCGCAAGACTTCTTCTGGCTGGGCTTCAGCGCAGCGCATCACCCTGTCATCATGGCCCGATTCCAGAAGCAGTGGAAGACAGACTTCTCTGCCGTGATGCCAATGTTCACCTGTGGCAGAGAGTTAGCAACGCACTGGTGAGTCCTTCGATGCAGACAAAGCGCATTAGGTCATGAGTCCGGACCACCTCCCACGGGCCGCATCGATCGTCCCGGCTCGCTTACCAAACCTCCATCCGATTCGCAGGTGCCAAGGCTGGAGCCCCTACAATGTACTTGCAGAGGCTGATGATGTGACTGTGTATCGGCTTTCAGTGGGTATGGGGACGATCCTTGCCAAGCGTGTCGCACCAACCAGTATTTACTCTGCTCAGGTAAGATGGTAGTAGCAGCAGCTCCAGTCGTCTCCAGATATGCTTTCAGCTTTATTCCTGTGTGCTATATGCAAACTAATCGACGAGCTGGAAATCAATTTGTGCCTGCTCAATGCGTGCCATGGTGTCACCGTCTGACCAGGTCTATCTGTGGGCGGCAACGGGACGGGCAGCAGCAAGGTGCACCGTAGGACAGATTGCTCTCTCGTGGAACACATCAACAGTGGTCAAGGACATCTAAGTAGCTGAATTGTCATAATGGCTGGTTTCAGTTCTCTAGTTCTGGTACCTTGCATGATTACGCGTTCTTGCTCCAACACGTAGCGCCCTTACCCAAGCTGATGTACCATCTTCCTTCATTCAATGCAAGTGATATCGGATCTGTTCAGGGGCAAGGAGGGAGCTACTGGAACGAACCCCCTGCATATGGCAGACCGTACCGTGTATGGCGCAACAGCGCACCTAGATGGCAGCATCCTCCTCTTCTGCATCGATACCTGGCAGCCAGAGCAGCCGGAGCAGCCACAGCAGCAGCAGCAGGAACCAGCCAAGCACCACCACCAGCAGCTGCAAGCTGACACCCCTCTCAAAGCAGCTATCAAGTCCATGGAACCACCAGCAGCAGTAGCAGTGCATGCTGATACATGCTGTGACAGCTACATGCCCACCACCCCTACCAGACTGTCAGCCAGGGGGCCTTCACCTCTGCTCTTGTCATCTTCCACCTCGTCTGGTAGTGGTAACGATGGTAGTGGTAGTGGTAGTGATGACGGCAGCCAGGAGAGCTCTGCCCCTGACAGCAGCAGCAGTAGCAGCAGCAGTGGCAGTCCACGCCCTTGCAGCCCCAGCAGCAGCTTGGCAACAATACATGAGATGCACTCCTTCATAAGCCGAAGCTGCAGCATCAACAGCACCTGGAGATCTGAGAGCGAGGGTGGTGCGGGAGATGGCACTACTAAGAAAAGGGCTGACAAGCCTGTGGAGATGAATACGGGCAGTGGGAAGCTGCATTTCATGGTGAGGACAGGCTTTGGGAAGGTTGCCAAGGCACTGGAGCTCAAGCTGACAAGGAAGGGGACCAAAGCCTTGACCAATGTCACAGAAAGTGCCATTGAGGCGGCGGAGGTGCCATCTGTTGCGGATGACAATGCTGGTGTCTCATCCAAGAAGAGGGGTGGCGGCATGTGTGAGCGGTTCAGAGCAGGCTGGAAGAAGGTTAGGAAGCAAGAGCCAAGGAGTTAGGCATTGGACTTGAACTGAAGGGGCTTTGAAGTGAGTGTTTCTGGATGTATGCTACTTAAGAGAGACCATTGCACAGCCCTCCGCGCCGTGCAGCAGCGAAGCATGACTCCAAACAGTTTTTTAGTGAGGTGAGGGTGAAACAGTTAGCGAGTTTTTGGCTATATGCGGGAAATCACTGCACAGCCGCTTGGACCATGCAGCATCGGCCACATGACTTTTTCTTTACCAGTATGTTTCGTGATTTGAGAGGGATGGCTGAGGCTGAGAGCTGTTGGTGTTTCTGACTGTGTTGGTGGCATGAAGAACAGTTTCTGACTGTGGTGTGTTGGGTCCATCTGTCCTAGCAGCCCTACTGCCTTTTAATGTTTCTTTGGTTGGTTTGTTCTGGTAGCAAGGCTAGATAGGCACTCAGTGGCAACTGTGCAGTGAAATTTGAATGTGGTCATGGTTTAGTACTCCCTGTCAGGTCCTTACTTCTCTGTAGCCATGCATATGCGATTGTATGAGTGTATGATTCATGTCTTGATGTGTATTCAACGCTAGATTCTGAGTGTTGTGGTTGGTCGTAACAGTACACTCTGCGGGTGCATATCAATCGGCAGCATTTTTAGCAAGAGTCACAAATAAATATGGTTATATGCATACTGCATTTGTATGGGGTTACAGTTCTGCTAAACCATCCCTGTTTTTTTATCCCCTGGCAATAAAGATCATAGTGTCTAGACAAAGCAATTGTGCATTTGGCCCTCTAGCATGTTGTTGGTGCTCTGTTGGGGTGCGTAAAGCCCCCACTACATATGCATGTGACAAGGTCATTTGATATGGTCGTGAAGCATCCAAATAAAGACTATGTCATCTATTCAGTGAGGCTTGCATACAGCCAGTCATGGTGTTTCCGTTGTGCACATTCTCGCGACTAGCCTGCTCCGCAGGCAACCAGGATCACTAGGCCTCTTCATTGTTTCGCTTGTAGACATCGCGAGCCCAAGAAGTGGCGTGGCAGGTTAGCTTTGGATTTATAGTTGAGAAGCCGTGGTGTCGTCAGTGCCAATCGGTGCACGTCCTGGCTGCAAGTCAAAAGTTGAGTGGATAAAAGCGGTGCCTCTCAAGAGCCGAAAGCAAAAATTGGGGTTACAACATTTCAAGCCATAATTCATGCTTTATACTCTTCTCTTTCTACATGGCTGGACTCAAAGTCAATGACGAACAAAGTCAGCCTTGTTTGGTTGATGGCCGACCGCATCTGCTTCGGACGAACCTTGACAAAAGAAAACTGTCACCTGGCCCAAGCAGCACACGGCCAAGGTATACACTGGTTCGTCACACGTTCATTCGTGAATGCCCCAATCACACCCGCGGCACACATTACACTAGTGCGTGGCTGGTCCTCCAAGCCTTGGACCAAGGAGTGACTGAGCAAACAAACAAACAAACAAACACAAATTTAAGGAGGAGGCCTGCTTGCATTACTGTCCAAACATGAAATTGAATGGTGCATAACTTCTAACATGTGAAGCCAAAGACACCTTGCATACCGGGGATTGGCAGCACTGTCCCCTTTCTTGCTCCCTGCACTACCCCGGTAGTGACAGCTGATTGAGTTACTCCCCCAGCACAGCGTCAGGCGGGTGCCTCTAAACCCGTGCAAGGAAAAGACCCCGCCCGGCCTTCAAGCACGTTGGGCTTGCCAATAAAGCAGCTCAAGCTTCACCCTTCACCAACATATGCGCACCCAAAGACTCAACAAAAACAAAACCTCGCACTGCTTTCACCACCTCCGGGCTCCTGCAGGAGGTGCTCGGAGGCGGTGAAAGCAGTGCGAGTTCTTGTTGTTGTTGAGTGCGGCACTGCGACTGGATGGGTGCATCATTTCGTAAAAACACAAACAAACAAAAACATAAGGTGTGGCTGCACCAAGTAAGGCAGCAAGGTCGAAACCACCAAACCCACCGTAGGTCAAACCCCATATCCCCACTCAACGGAACTACCGTAACAGGAAGTCAAGCACCATCTGGGGCCACGCTCTTCTGTTGCTCACAAGCACACTGTACACCCACCGCACCATAAGCAAGAGGTCAAGCAAGCAGACGGAGATATGTACACACATCACACACACAACTCCCCCTTCACAGAAGGCCAACCACATGAAACTGGGCTGCTGGTGTCAGCCTCAACAAGCCTGCATTTACCCGACAGCAATGATCTATGACTTGCCTAGTCATGTGGCTGGTGCTGCACCACCCGAAAGCTGTGCAGGGATGCATCTCATATCTACCCTACAGCAAATAATGTCTCGCAGCTGCTTACACAAAAAGGTCTTTGTAGCAAGCATGGGTTAACAACGCTCAAAGCGCGTGCCTACATTGGCACGGCTTCACCACAAGCACACATCATCCCAGACTACCTCAAGCATCAAGGACTCTGGCTTGTAGCTTGTTTGGGTGCATGCACTGGGCTCTCCCCCCTCCAAAAGAGACAGAGGCCGAGATGCCACGCAATAGGATCTCAACACCAACAAAGGTAAGGCTGTAGCCCACGCTACAGGCCAACAATTCAAGTCACTACAGCCTGGGCCCAGTACAACAGGACAAAAAGAACCTGCAGGAGGGACCAGTGCACATGCTAAACCCTAGAATCACACCACCTATGGAGCATGGGGGGATAAAGACCAACCAAGGCTGCATGGAAAAACTGCCCTCCGACTCCACCAAACGGAGGGATATGGGGTCGTAGTATCACTTCATCGTTGCAACATCGCAGCAGCAGGCATCTACGTCCTGTCGTACCACTTAGTGTCCCAACCAGATTACCTCCTATCCCTACAGCTACCCTTGCAACTGACACCTTACTACCTCCTTCATACTGTAACTGCTAAGCTGAGATCCGAATACTGCCAGCTTCAAGCACTGCAAGGTACTCATATAGCTGCACTCCTTTCTCACTGCTGAAGACAATCACTACCACGCAATACTGCTAACACAGCTAGCTGCATCAGGCCAGGAAAATATAGAGGAACCCCAACCTAAGGTACCAAGAGGCCTTTAGAGACCCTGACGGACTCGGCCTAAGCTGAATCTATCTGATCGAGTAAGCGTGTTGCGCGAATCGCGCTGCGGCAGAGCCAGACTGAAGCCTAGCACTTTCCTTACATTCAGAACTCACAGCACAACTGCGAATCACTGCTTGCCTAACTGGCTAGCAGTGCCCCGTTTTATACCTTCAACAAAGGAACTTCCACCACAATCCAGAACCTTCCAGAGCCAACCAGCCGCCACATGGCTACAGCCACAACAGCCAATTACCCATTACTGGCACTTGAGTGCCAGGTAATACCTGATTCTATTTACCAAAGACATTACTTGGCACCGTGGTGCCCTGCAGCAAACACATCGAGATTACCAGTTATGATTACTGGCATTTATTGCCCACACTTCACACTGAGAACTTCACACTTAACACATTATTCCCACTGAGAACGCACACATAATGGCCAGCTACAAGTGACTCGCGGTTAATAGCCATTAATGCAGGCACGCAAAACCGCTAGCACACACAATGCACATGCATCGGAGACAAACTGTCAACGGACACCATCGGGCCTGACAGCTGTCGTACCACTTAGTGTCCCAACCAGATTACCTCCTATCCCTACAGCTACCCTTGCAACTGACACCTTACTACCTCCTTCATACTGTAACTGCTAAGCTGAGATCCGAATACTGCCAGCTTCAAGCACTGCAAGGTACTCATATAGCTGCACTCCTTTCTCACTGCTGAAGACAATCACTACCACGCAATACTGCTAACACAGCTAGCTGCATCAGGCCAGGAAAATACCCCCCCACACCTTGGCAGCTTAAAGAGCTAACAAGGTGGAAAAAACTGGACCTGATGCCCCTACTACAAAGTTTCACTGTCGGCTAAACTGTGTAAGGTGTACAAGCACTCTACCCCTCCGACGGTAGACACCCACAACTTGCAGAGACAGCCCTCACAACCAAAGGCTAACCACGGGACTCTGAAGCAACTTGCACCCCTCAAATGCAAGATTTTAACATGACTGAATGTAGACAAAACAAACTCAGAGACCATTTGTACTGTAAACCAATACAGCATGTTTTATTACCACACAATCACTAAACGTACTCATGTTTGTCCATTTGCTGTACATAGCAACCCACCACATATAGTTTACTGATAACAGCTCCAGTAGCACTACATGCAAACAGAGCATCAATACTAAGTTATCGTAGCTCTGCTACCTTTGCAGGCCCCACAAAGCAAGCACATATGAACCCTGTATTGAGCAGGCAGTGCCCCGCACATGGCATTTTCAAGCACACAGCCGCACTGCCTTTCATAATTGTTACTTGCCTTTGCAACAACTACATCCTTTCTACACTGACTGCTCTTACCTAACATATAAACCCTTCGGCCCCATGCATGATAAGAGACAGCTTGAATTGCTGAGAACCATGGAAACACCTTATGTACTACTGCTACCCACATTTCTGTTGGCATACCTTGCGGCGTGCAGGACCTAATTTTCTCTGCTTCTCACGAAACCCTAAATCCTAACTTAAACCCTAACCCGCTACAATCCTGGCCCAAAGATACTCTGACACTGGCCCCTCAGGTCAAAGCGTAACTGGCCTTTGCACCAGATCTGCCCCGCTACCCAGTTGCCCAAGTAGAGAGACCCATACTCGTACATTTCCCTCTCCTTAACCACAGTAGCGCCCCCAGTTACCCTTATCACTAAGGGCTTAAGAGCACCTGTCAGCTCAGTGAAACCCACAGCTGCCTCAAACATTCCCCATACTGGCAGCATTACCTGAATGGTACGTGCACAGCATGCCTCACTCACAAAGGGAATCAGCACGTTGGGGTGTTGGTTCACACCGTTAGGAGGCAGCATTGATACCAATGAAGGTGGTGGGCCCCACTCAGACAGTGGTGTAGCCGATGGCACAGGTGGCTCTCCTGGAGGTGGTTTTGGTGGTGGGATTGGTGTTGCTGGTGGCCCAAGCTCAGTAGGTGGCGGTGGCGGCGGTGCTTCCAATCTGCCACTGAAGACACTGACCCGGGGCTTGGGCTCAAGATGACTGCTGCAGCTAGGTAGGTCAGTAGGTGGCACTGCAGCTGCTGCTGGGGCAGCAGCTGCAATGAAGCTCAAGCCCATGATGGCTTCCCAACGCTCCCGTTCTGGCTTCATCAAGGCCTCGGTACACCGGCCAGCCAATTGCCGGTGGAAACTGGTCCAGGGCTTGGCGGTGAGGCTCTCTGGGTGTAACGTCTTGTGGAGGGTGCCTAAGAGGGAGCGGCGACGTTTGTAGAGACCAGCTTCGAACGTGTCGTAACCGAGCTCTTCCATAAGCCGCACTTGCCGCTTGCAGAACCGTCTGATGCTCCCGGTAGCACTGTACTCATCACTGTAGCGGCCGTAAGCTTCCTTGATCAAGTCCACCACGTAGGTGTACTCACCCTGTTCTAACGCAGGCCGCAACCCGTAGTTGAACAGTACGTTGATGATCCCGCTACCGCCCTCCCCAAAATCTAAGTGACGGCGGAAGCTAGGATTCATGGTGACATCTGCTGGACTGTAGTTCCTAGGCGCCCCCCCTGCCCACCCCCCATTGCAGTCAGCTGTGACATGATCACACAAGCCGTGCTGCCTGCAAGCCATCCCCCACTGTAGTTCCATAGCAGTAAGCTGCTCTGCATCTAGCACCTGGCCTATTGCTGTCAGTCCTGTAGCAAAGTCATGGCTGAAGCGACGCAGCTCCTTGTGCTTATACGGCTGCATCAATGCATCCAGTTGCTGGTCATTAATAAGAGCATTGATGATCCTGAAATCAACCCGTCTCTCGTGCAGGGCAGCATCATACGAGTCAACTGCCCTTAGAACCAGAACCTTGCTAGACTGCCCATGCACCATCCGCCTTTCCCACTTCAATAGCACCCGTTGCGAACGCGGCACAATAACTTCATCATCCGTATCCTCTAATGCTGGCATATCCTTAAATGGATCCCCACCCCCCCTCCATATCTACATCCCCGCTTGGCGCACCCTCAACCTGCTGCCCGAGTGGCTTTGCAGCCACCTCAACTACCTCTAGGTCCTGCTCACCCCCCTCGCTTGCTGCCTCACCCGCATAATCCAGCCAGTCACAAGGGCAGTCAGCCTTACACTTGCCACAATCCTTGCAGAAACAGTCTGGAGTACATTGGTGAGAAGTCTGCTTGCGCGGACTGCAGGAAGGCATGGTACTGGGAATCTACATGGAGGCAGCAACATGAACGTAGGCGTCAGGTCTGAGCAAAACTAAGGCAAGGGGAGAGATTAGGAACTCTCAACATCTGTTTTTTAATGTCAGCAGTAGCAAACACTAACAGAAATGCACACTTCCTGCCCATTGGCCCTCTTTCGAGGCCCACGAGAATATGCAATCTGCCTTGTTTGCACAGTTCATGAAGCCACTGCTGTCTAGGTTTTGTGGCTGATGTAATATAATGCCCTGGTACATGAATGCATGCTACTGCTGAAGCTGCAATAGCAAGCAATGGGGCTGCAACATCAAGGACACCAAATGGTGGAGAAGTCACAATAACTTGAGCAGGGTTGGCATGGTAAAATGCTGGTTGCAATGCATCAGCATGTGATTGAACCCGAGGCCAACACTGATCAAGATCATTTTGAAACACAGTAAACCCCATAGAGGAAAAGAAAGCTGAGATTGAACCTGCCCCAGCAAAAGGATCTGAGAAAGAATGACACCCGGAAAAGTCCACCGATCTCGCAAGGGGTTCCAACTCCGCTTTCGCGGTGGGAACCCAAACCCCTTTCTCCCCTTTCATGCATGCTTTCACAAAGTTAGTTAGCTTTGTTAGATGAGAAGTTGCATACTCCCCAGGCATGAGTAAATTAAGCGCTAATGTTACTCCTTGCTGAGTCTGCAGATTCCAATGAGATGGTAAAGATACAGCCGTCTTGCCACTCAGCACGGTGGACACAGGCTTAGACACCGCTGCTACTACTGGATCTGGTATGGCTAAACCTTCAGGCAGTTGCGAGTTAAGTGGCATGAGCTGGATGCCCCTATTACGCATTTTACGTATAGTGCAAGTTTCAGTATCGCCATCTTCATAAGTGACCAACAGGTTGTCACCTTGGCCTGGACCTACAAAGGACAAACGACCCCAAAACCGCCTTGGTAACTTAGTACTTGAATCAACAAAGGATTTCACTACAAACCTGCCATGCAATGCCTTAGCTTTCTTTTCAGAAGGAGTCAAGTCATCTGCACGTTGCTGCTCAATTTCCAACGCACGATCTGAGATATGCTGCTGTTCCGCCTGAGCTGCTGTGATGCCCTGAGCAATGCAGTCCTTGCAGACCCAAGTCCCTACAGGCACAGTCTCATAAGGTGGTGTACAGCAGTAAAGATGAGTGCCACGATTGCAATGATCACATAGCAGCATGTACTCCCCATCATCTGGTGAATGGCAAACTTCACATGCAACCTCTTCCCCAGGCACAGCCAAAGTTAAGTCCATACGAGGGTCAATATCAGGCAAATGGCAAGGAGCACAGTTAGTAGAGTGAACATTGATACTGCGCCCACACCTGCCCTGCAAGACAAGAACCCCTGTTGGCCTTACTTCCAATACCCTCAGGATCACAGTTTTGGCCCGGATGTCCAGTGTAGAATTAGGTGCCCTGCTAAGATACACATAATCCCCAATCTCAAAGCGCCGGACCTTAGGCAAATAACTGCCAGACCTTACTGCTGCATACCTAAGTGTGTCACGATGTTGGGCAATGCGCAGGTTGTCACCTGCTATCACACACAAGCGTTGAACTAGCTTTGATCTTGCAACATAATCTGCAGCAGCTGCCTCTGGATCATCAAAAGATAATGGTTGGTTGAGACGATCCCTTATAGCAGGAGGGATGGTAGGATGCCTAGCATACATCATCATGTAAGGCGAAAGCATAGTGCTCTTCTGAGGCGAACAATTATAAGCAAGTACTACCCAAGGCAGCAGCAAGTCCCAATCATCCTTGTTCCCCTTTGCAGCACACAGCTTTCTCAAAGCCCTCTTGACCGTTTGCACAGCCCTTTCTGCTAAGCCATCTGTCGATGGATGCCCTGGAGATGTTTGCCTATGATCGATGAGACATTTGCAAAGCAAAGTTGCAAATTCCTCAGCCCATTCACTACCTCTATCAGTCAAAACCTCTGCAGTAGCCCCATACTTACCAAGTACATTCTGAGCAAAGGCTGCAGCAGTGGTGTAGGCTTCCTTGTTGTGCAGAGGAATGACATCCAGGTACTTGGAGTAATGCTCAATGACAATCATAACATACAAGTAACCATTTCTGGTCTTGTTGAAGGGCCCGGCAAGGTCAACGCCTACCCTGTAAAACATGCCACATATAGGAAGTGGGTGTAACGTTGGATGAACAGCATTAAAACTTGAGCGCACCCTACTGCATAACTTGCATTTGGAGATGAAGTTGGCTACTTCTGCTAACAAGCCATGCCACCAATAGGCTGTTTGAACAAGAGCAGCTGTCCTCCTAACCCCATAATGCCCCATCTCATGATAACTGCTAATGATTTGTAACCTGCCCTCCGGCTTTGGTACTTCTTTCTGACTCTGATCTGGTAAAATTCTGAAGAGTCTACCATCCACAGCTAGAACGTAGAAAGCAGACCTTTTCCTAACTCTTGTTCTCTCTGCATTGCTAGTACCAGGTTGGTACTGTTGTTCCTTCAAATAATAAAGCAATTGTGCATCCTCCCACACATCCAAAGCTTGCTTTCCTTCCACCTTTTCTGTAACCTCTGCTGATGCTTGGAGCACTATGTTACGCATATATGCTTGATAGACACAATGGGTGGTACGGCCCAAAGCTAAACCAGCAGCCACACCTTGCGGAGGGTTATATGCAACTATAGGTCCATCAACAAGTGGTATTTCTACCTTCATTTGCTTATGCGCCACAGCCCAGTGTGTACGCCGAAACCAAGCATACGATATAGCTAAGATAGATTGAAGGACATTCATATCCATGCATCTACCCATGGCAGCCCTACGCTCAGCCTCTGAAACATTTGGAGCCGCAGTAGCGCCTCGAGTGTAACCCATTGCTAGCTCACACTCTTCAGCACTAGGCTCAGACCAAACCCCCAAATTGCCATCCCAAACAGCCCCTTGTTTACCTTCTAAGAAAGCATAAGACTGTCGGTAAGCGACAATAGTGGGCCATGCAGACAAAGGTTTCCCTTTGAAGTTGCACACATAATGAGGCAATTGATCATTACAGTGAACTGTACTTGCAACTCTACCTGGTTGCAAGATGCTTTGCACAGACAGATTGGGAACCCTAGTAACCTGAGCTACAGCCTTTCGGAAGCAATCCAGATCACACAAATTGGTCCAATAGTTTCTCAACCTATGTGCAAAACTGTTGAACTGAGCAGCATCAATGCATACGGGATCACCAATTGCACTGCAAACAGACTGGAATTGGGTTCGGCTAACCTCAGTGCTCTTCCAATTGTGCTGGAATGCTGTATTCTCAATCAAGTATGCAGGTGGCAACCTTTGCTGCAATTGCTGCAAGGTCCCGATGATCTGAAGCATAGGGAAAAAGTGTTGGACCTGTCACCATGTAACCCTAAGCATGTGCCAGCTGGGCTCAAATCCTGGCAAGCCCACCCCCCTACTACCAACCACTGGTGTGGAAGGCTAGCAGACAAATACTGGAGATGAGAAGGGGTAACAAGCCAGACGTCTTGGGGAAGACTGGTAAATGCGCCTACCACAGCAGTTGCTGGTAGTAAATGCGGATATTGAGCCATAAGCTGGTGAATGCGATGACGTGCTAAAGACTGGCAGACTGGATCACAATCCACATAAATATAAGCTTGAACTGTAAGCCCATTTCTGAGTACCATCTCAAGGCCAGCACAGATACCACCAAACAATTCACACAGAACCACTCCTTCCGGGGCAGCTGTGTAAAAAGTAGCAGACACAGAAGCTGTGCAAAGAGCTCCTGTGTTCTTGATACCAATAACTGTTGTAGTACCTTCATACACACCTTGCTGGGTGACAGATGGCACCCCCCCAGATACTGTAGTTGACGCTTTTTGTACCCAGCCAGTGGCTTGACGGCGTAGGACTTCCTGTCGAGCACGGTCTGTAGGGGCCCCTCCTTCCAAAGGAGCCAGTGCATGGGCACCAGAAGACATCTCCCAGGGGTCCAGAGAGTGACACTGTAGTTCATCAAAGGTAGTGGTGGTACGGCACACAGTGTAGGTATACTGGTCGTGCCTTGCTGCAGTGACGACGGCAAGGTCGGCAATGGTAGCAATGAAGACGCTGGGCGGCATTATGGAGACTGTAGAATGCACCAGGTTGAACGCGAGCGCCACCGACACGGTCAGGAGTCCTTGCGGAGATTCTTGAACACGGTAAGGTTGCACAGGGGTCCCAGTGCCTATAGGCCCAAACACCACCTTGGGCAGGGGACCGGTATAACCGTCACCATCAGAGTCAAGTCGAGAGCCTGTAGTATCTGCAGTGGAGGGCAGAGGGAAGCGACTGGGCACATCTGCATTCTGGTTAGTAACACCAGGGCGGTGCCTGATGGTGAAGTTAAACTCTTGCACAGCTAACACCCATCTAGCTTGTTGGCCAGTGGGGTTGTCAGAAGTCAGAAGCCAAAGCAACGGCCTGTGGTCAGTGCAAATTTCAAACTCCCTCCCCAGCAGATATATCCTGAACGATTTCATACCCCACACAGCAGCCAGCAGTTCCCCCTTCCAAACTTCATACTGCCGTTCATGCTTATTCAAGCTGCGAGACAGACAAGCAACCATGAATTCATTACCCTGACCATCCAACTGCCCAAGAACGGCACCAATACCCACTAAACACCAGTCAGTATGCAAAATGAAAGGCCTGTCCTCGCGAGCCTGCCGCAGCACCTTTCCAGGAGTGCAAAGTTCAGCTTTTAATGCATCAAATGCAGTCTGCTGTTCAGGTCCCCACTCATAGGCAACTTCCTTGCGCAACAGGGCGTTCATAGGTTGGGCAATGGTGCTTGCAGCTGGGATATAGCAACGGTAGTAATTGAGCAAACCTAATGCACTCCTCAGCTCATCCTTGTTCTTGGGCACAGGCAGCTGCGCCATAGCTGCTACTTTGGCAGCTAAAGGTTCCAGACCTGCAGGGGTGACCATATGGCCGAGATACTCAATTCTGTCAGTAGCAAATACACTCTTTGCAGGGTGCAAACGTAAGCCAACTGCAAATAGGGCATCAAGCACTGCTGCAACATGCTGGATGTGCTCTGCCATGGTTTTGGAGTGGATAATGATATCATCGACAAAAACCTGGGTACAATGTAGCAAACCAGCTCTTTCGAGCTCCGTTTCTATGATACGCTGGAAGATCGCAACGCTGTTCTTGATTCCATACGGAAGCCTGCGATACTGAAACAGCCTATTACCCCACCATAGCCGAGTCACTTTGCGAGTGGGCCCCTCTGCGGACAGCGGTATCTGCATGAAGGCTGACATGGCGTCACACTTACTAAAGATCTTGGAATCTTTAAGTGATCTGAAGATACTTTCAGGCAAAGGGAGAGGTCTATTATCAGTAATCATTTGAGAATTTGCATCCCGATAATCAATGCACAGACGACGGTCAGTCCAATTACCATCAGCATCCTTTTTTGCAGGCATAGTAGGGCAAGCTGCGAAATCAGAGCGAGTATCAGCTTCTTCAATAATACCTGCATCATACTGCTCTTGCAGCTTTTCATCCCGGATCTGCTCTTCCAAAGGACTGTAGTTCCTTGGCTTGTGAAAGGCACGAGCGTTAGGGACCATTTGGAACTCAGCAGGAGGGCCATTATAACCTGGTAACTCCTTCATACTATACGCAAAAGTCCCTTTCCTTTGGATTAAAACCTCCCTCAACTGCTGCATCTCTACAGCGCTAACTCCCTCAATCTTCCCCACTGACCATAAGTGTTCTTTATCCTTTTCATAGCTGACCCCATCTGGCAATTCCTTTTGACCTTCCGGTCCTAAAGAGTCCAAAACACTTGCTGGAATGTACCCGGATTGATTTACCTGTGCTTCAAACTCCACACCAGAAGACGCCAGAGAATAAGCATGGCCTGGGGCGAACATGTTGAACTCCCAGGTGTTCAGCTCCTCTCCTGAGTCCATCGCAAGCCACTTGCAAAGCGAGATACCTCACAAGAGCCTGCACTGGGACAAAGTCAAATACACAGTAAGCCGGCTGTTTCCACAGCTGGCATATCAGAAGGCAGCATCACTGCCACCACAGGTTGCAGCATGTGAAGGCAATCAGCAGGGTCTGCTTGGTCCAACATCACCGAGCATTTGACAGGCAGAGCATGCTTAAGACTGTCCTTTGAAGGCAAGGTGCGGTAATAGAAAGCAGATTCAGCTGGATCAACATATGCACCCAACTCCAGCAAGGCATTCTTTGCAACAAGCCACCTGTAGTGCTTCCCTTCCCCTGGCAGAACCAAAAAGCGGTACAATATAGTGCGCTCATAAGCTGTGCCACGCGCAAACACGAGTTTGACAGGCTCTGTAATGCCCAAAATGCGCACATTGCTGCCATCAGCTAGCACTAGCGAAACCCCACAGGTGGAATACGTCAACCCAACTCCTTTGCAGGAAGCTTCAAACGTAACACCAAAGGTAGCACCAGAATCAGTCACCACCATGCTTGGTAGCTGCCAACGCCCATCCGGCAGCTGCAGGCTGATACCTGTAGTGGAACTCATGTTTACAAAGGTATCTAAGCAAGGCACTTGCTGGGAATATTCCAGTTCCGCTAGCATTGCCTCAAACTCAGGTGCACTAGGTGCTTGCACTGCTGCTTGCATATCATGTTCATCCACAAACTTAAGTTTCTTTACTAAACCCTGAGTAAGAGTCCCTTCCTCACGACCCCGAGCATACCTCTTGTTCTCCCCATCCTCCCCCCTTGCACTTACTGTAGCCGCTGCACTATCTCCTTGCGGAGCATCGTGGGGAGCAGCAGTAGAACCTTTTGGCTGATGCATAGTTGCTGGAGAAGGTGGCAGTGGGAACTGCAAAAAGCTCCGGGGCATGGCTGCCCCAGCGATGGCAGGAGGATCATAGTAGAACGGATGGAAGTCCTGGTCCAGCTTGGCCACAGCCGACAATGTTACCTGATGGCCAGTGTTGGGGTAGTACATACCTTCCATCACAGGGTCGGATGGAGCAGGTAGCATCATCATTGGCGCCGGCCCTGGTAACATTGGAGCTGATGGCACCACTGGATACACCAAATTGGCTACAGGCTGGTGTTGCCTGAAAGGCACCTGCCTTGGAGCAAGTGGCGGTAAGTTGCGCTGCTGACGGCGCATGGACCAGTGGGCGATAAGATCAGGATTGGCCTTGGAGGTAGGTGCCCAGTTCGGGCTCTTCTCGGGGAACTCGTAGTAGCAGAAGCCACTTGCATGGCCATTGGGGTATCCACATATGTTGCACCCCTGACCTGCAGCAATAGGGTTGGTTTTTGCAGGACCTGTTCCCTTTCGGGAGACGTTAAATGCATTGGCTAACTGGTTGCGTAATAACTCAACTTCTTGAGTTTTCTGCTGCAACTGAGCTGCCATGTATGGATTATTTTGAGCAGCATTGGGCAAAGTGTTTACCATTGCAGCAGCAGCATAAGGATTGATAAGCATGTTGGGATGCATGGCTGCCACAGCTGCGAGAGCATGTTTTGGATTACCACCCTTGAAACACTCCTTGTTTGAATGACCCTTACCCTTGTCATGCCCTGGCAGCTGACATTTACCCTCTGGATGGTTTGGGTCAGGGTTGAACTCACGCTGGGGTTTAGGGGGTTTGGGGGAAGGATCTGCTGCAGGCTTGGGATCCTTTGCAGGACCCTTCTTGCTGCCCGCAGATGCCCGGCGCTTCAGCTCAGCGGCAGCAGAAGTGTCGCCATTAGCAGCCCGCAGCTTCAGGGTTTGAAGCTGCCGGGTCTCTTGCAGCAGGACCTGCTGTGTGGCAGTCTCCAGATCCATTACCCGATTGATGTCCTTCTGCATGACATCTTCTGCGGACTGTGAGAGAGCAGCATCAGACAAACCAGCAAAGAACTGCACATGCGCAAGCTGAGGATCAATGTCAAGTGAGGACTGTACATGCATACGGATGCGGGCAGAGAACTCACGTACACCCTCATCAGGAGATACGCCCACACCCTTCCCTTGCCGAAGCTCAGAGAACTTCACCTGCTGCAATGCTGTACCAATGCCATATACAACATCCATAATTGCAAAGATCTTAAGCACAACACAGTCATGAGCAGTACAGAGTCTTCCCAAAGTAGGGTGCATGAAAGCCTTTACAAGCTCAGTGTTAGCACGCTGCGGTTGAACAGGCTGTAACTGCTTTAGCTGATGCCTAACCTGGATCTTATTCTGAAGCAGAGTTGTGCACCGTTTTTCAACAGTCATTAACTTCTCATCTGCCTCGCCTATCTCTATCTTAAGCTCAGCAATCTCCTGCTGTAGCTTTTCAACTTCAGCAGAAGGCACGACTGGCTGTTTTGCACCGTCTCCCTCTTTCCCAGCCTCAGCTTCACTTGCTATTTGTGCTTCACTAAATGCAGTACTAGAACCAGAAGGTGCAGCTGACTTTGCTTTCGCAAGAAGATCATTGGCTTCCGCCATTGCAGCACGCAACCTACCCACCTCCAGCAATTGCTCTCCATAATACAGATTCAAAGGCTCTACCTTTTCATTCAGTTGCGCTAACACCTGCCTTAAATCCTCTATTGCCTCCGTATCCTCTAAAGACAGCTTTGCAACTGCTGGGCGAGCATAAGGAACCAACATACCTGAGGCCCTGCTAGGAGTGTAGTCTCCAGCCATGACGATGTCTTGCAAGGGTAAAGCTTTGACCAAGCTGTTACGCAGTGCCACACGGTGTTGCTCATCAGTAGACAGATGTCCCAAGGAGATGGTGGCCAACTCATTGCTGAGAACGGCAGAAGGGAATTCATCTTTGCTGGCAGCGGCGATTTCCGGACGCAGATGCTCGACAAGACGAGTGAACCAGTCAGCAGCACCGGAGGTAGGCTCAATTTGATTCTCCAGAACCGACAGTTGGTCTGCAGCTTGCATGTTACCACCACGGCTCCGGAGTTGGCCACCGATAGCCTCCTTCATGCCAGACTTCTTGCGCCAGTAACCAGTACCTTGAGAACCATCCCATTTGTTGGAAGACCCAACAACAGCCAGTTGAAGACCTGCCATGTCGTCGAAATCACCGTAGTCGGTCTCGTTGTCCACAAGGTCAGGTAGACTGTGATCAATGCTGAAAGCACGCACAGCACTTGGCAGGGTTGTGTCAGCACTAAAGCGAGATGCTTGCGCAAAACGCTGAAGTGGAGTAACAAAAGGAGTACCACAATAATCTGTATCAAGCAACAAATCTGGATGCAGGCTGTACTCAAGCTCTTTACAGACCTCTTGCAGCTCAGATTCAATGTTACGCAATCCACCCAGCAGCTGCACGGTATCAGGTTGAGCGAACTCTAATGACACAGGGCTAAATGGTGAATTGGGTGAAGGAGGCTCTTGCAATGCAAGCGGGTGATCTTCAGGTATGATAGGTTTGCTTCGCTTATAATCTATGAGGGGCACTGGCGCTTCCACCAGGCCTTTGGCAAAAGCACGTCTAGTATAGCGACTAATGGTGACTAATTTAAGGATTGAAAAAGACAGCAGATCAGGATGACTTAGTATCACCTGTACCAGTGGTATCAACTTCGTCTATGTCTTGACCATGGGACTGCTGCATAACTAACTTGCTAATTACTAATGCTAAACTCTCTTAAACCTTGATAAGCTACGCTGACTATACAGTAACGATCCCAGTCTTCATGGAACAGCACACCAGTGAGAAGAAACAGTCGCGATACTCTCACCTCAGTGCAACCCGACTGGTTACCTTGTTGTAGCTTGCACTGTTGGTTGGTGTGAGGCCTGGATGAACCACGATGCTTGCGACACGAAGCAGTTGGGGCCCAAGGGTCACTGACCAAATCCATAGAAGTGAGCCATGTAGGTACACCACGTGCTGCTGTCAAGCAGAACTATAACTGGCTCAACACAAGCTGGGTTAACTAGTAACAGCATAACATCATCAACATAACACATTATGCGAGCTATTTGCCACATCTTTGCAGATTGAGTAGCCTACCAGCATAATGTTATTGAAGCAGGCTTGCGCCGAGCTGCATATCCAAGTACTGCAAAGCTTAGGGGTAATACAACAGCAAGCAATGCGCAACAGTAAGCAACCTCGGAATCAATAAGGGTACTTACCACAAGGCAACCAGACCTCTCGGTAGGCCACACCTGTGCCACAGCCTCACCCGCCTGGTCTCAGCTGGGAAGGTGAAGGTACCTGAAGGCCACTGTAGAAGTCTGCAGAACCTCCACAGCTACTTATGCCTAGCTTTGCTAATTGCTTGTATTACAATGCCCCCCTACGACTTCCCACGGCAACCGGAGGTCCGAGAAAAACCGCTGCTCGACAGCAGAGGAGAACCAAAGAGAGAAAGCCAACCAAGCTTCAAAACCGTACGACACCGTTGCAATCAGTGCCTGGAAAATGAAAGCCCAGTATCGACAGACACAGCCTACCTACTAGCAAGACAAACAGGTGAATGCCAACTCGACGATCCCCGCAAGAGTTTCCTCCTCGGCTATGCACGTTTCCCAACCCACAGGCACTGCTCACCCTGAAGGATACCCACGACGCACAAGGACAGGAAGCTTCCTTGATGACGCCCCAGGTATGCCGTCACACCCTTGGCTCACGCCACACGCGGCTTTCGCCGCCGGCACAACCTTCACAGGCCGGCTTCCTTCAGTAGTGTCAATAGCTTCACTTGCGGTGGCTTCAAATAGAAGCACTGTGTGTTAGACGACGCTCGCTCGACGCAGCCCGCTCTAAGACAAGAACTAGCTAGTACGCTTTCGCGCTAGCAATGTGAATGCTCCAAGTGGAGCACTATTACTATGAAAGCCCTACGCCTTACGGCTCAGGCGCTTGCAAATAAAGAAGCAGTGATTAGAGGAACCCCAACCTAAGGTACCAAGAGGCCTTTAGAGACCCTGACGGACTCGGCCTAAGCTGAATCTATCTGATCGAGTAAGCGTGTTGCGCGAATCGCGCTGCGGCAGAGCCAGACTGAAGCCTAGCACTTTCCTTACATTCAGAACTCACAGCACAACTGCGAATCACTGCTTGCCTAACTGGCTAGCAGTGCCCCGTTTTATACCTTCAACAAAGGAACTTCCACCACAATCCAGAACCTTCCAGAGCCAACCAGCCGCCACATGGCTACAGCCACAACAGCCAATTACCCATTACTGGCACTTGAGTGCCAGGTAATACCTGATTCTATTTACCAAAGACATTACTTGGCACCGTGGTGCCCTGCAGCAAACACATCGAGATTACCAGTTATGATTACTGGCATTTATTGCCCACACTTCACACTGAGAACTTCACACTTAACACATTATTCCCACTGAGAACGCACACATAATGGCCAGCTACAAGTGACTCGCGGTTAATAGCCATTAATGCAGGCACGCAAAACCGCTAGCACACACAATGCACATGCATCGGAGACAAACTGTCAACGGACACCATCGGGCCTGACAGTCCTAGCATCAAGCCAAAGCACCTTCACCAACGTGCCAAGGCTAGCGTAGGGCTATTATGCCACAATGCAGGGGCACACAAGCACAGCGGAAGGCAAGAGACAGGCGGTAGAAGCTAACTGCCGGCTCCGCAACCACCTAGTGACCCTGCTCATCCACAACGCAGCCTAGGCACAACAGGCTCACTACATCTTGCTTGGCTTTTAGAAGAAAGGTTTAAGATCCCTTCACCCTTCCTCCTACCTTGGATGACTCCGCTAACAGTAGTACATCCACATGCCTCCATCAGAGTAGACTGCTGAGTTCCTCCTCCCACCCATCCTTCCCCTAAGCTCTTAACCCCCTGGCAGGTGGGCCATGCAGCAGCTGCAAGTATGTAAGGATGTTGCGGGTATCCTATCTAGCAACAGAGTCCTCCACACCCAGGTTGGCCATGCACCTGACCGCCCTTTTCGGCCCTCCGCCGTCCTCTCACTGAACCCCACCACACAACAACCTCTTTGCTTGTTGACTAGTGCAGCCTGCTGAGGTCCCCCACCCACTGCGTAACCTCTGCCACCTCTGAGCTCCATCCCCATAGGTGGCATCACTACACAATAAAAAACACGACTGCAACCCCCCAGTTCAGCAGCACGACTAAGTTGTAGGCCAACCACAGAACCACCCACCGCGTTTCCCCTCTTCCACAAGACCTATTGCAGCACTCACCACCACCACTAGCACTAGCAGCAGCAGCACATAGCATGCCTAAACCCTCAACCTCCAGAGCAGCGTGCTGGGGTCCCCCACCCGCAAAACCACCACCACCACCAGCAGCAGCTCATAGCATGCCTAAGCCCTAAAGCTAAACCAGCAGCAGCACATACCGTGCCTAAACCCTATACCGTTTGTGCAGCCTGCTGAAGTCCTCCACCCGTCACACCACCACCACCACTACCACCAGCAGCAGCACATAGCATACCTAAACCCTAACCCTGAACCCTACACCAGCAGCAGCAGCAGCAGCACCTACCGTGCTTAAACCCTGAACTTCAGTGCAGCCTGCTCAGGTCCTCCACCCGCTGTGTGACCTCTGCCACCGTGAGGTCCACCCCCATAGCTGCCACCACTGCTGCTGCTTGATCTGCCTTGAGGTCCAGGAACTGCTCCACCAGATCTCCATCTATGAAGCCCTTGGCAGGTTCACGCCTCAGCTCAGCACGGTAGGAGCGCCACTCATCATGACTTAGGCCACCTACTCCTTGGATCACCTGCAATCAGGGATGACAATATAGATCGCATTTAAACACAATTAATCGTAAATGGTCATGTCTGTGTACGAATTGGCTGGGGAGTGCCAGGTGTCATGACTCAGGCCAGCCACGCCCCGGATCAACTACAATCAGTTTACAAATAAAATGTATAACTAAGAAATTGATATACGGATAAACACATCAGTTTAAACTATAAGAGGTGCATGGAGGTTGGCTACCAGGAGGTTCCGGGAGCTTGGGTTATCTAAACAAAGCAGGCCAGAGTGTGCATGGGAAAAGAGTGCAACCAAGAATGACAAGGTAGGTTACATTTACATAAGCAAAATGATTATGATGATGTATTACACACATCTTTCTGTCCCATATAGAACCACGTACAACCTGCCCCCCCCCCCCCCCCGCAACCCTTAACCCCGCTTCGTCACTGCGGCGTATTCAGTTCCACTTGCTCATAAGCTTACTCAACAGCGCAATTATTGCCTAACCCAATTTACCCAATGCCTGTTCATTTGCAACCCCCATCTCACACTCCCACGCCCGGCCCGTCCCATTTCAATACATCCTGCAGCCTATCAACATCTCAAGCGTATTAGTTGGCAAGCTGACTGCCTTGCGTATCACTCCTCTCCCTGATACCCGCCCCCCCTTCCCCCCTACAACCCCCCCCCCTCCTTCAGTGCACCTCTAGCATTTCAAACATGTCCCTACAAGCTTCTAGCAGGCATAGGTTCAAACTCCGTTGTCCGCAAGATGTAACCCCTCTGAGTGCGAGGAATGGGGCGGGTTAAATTCCGCTACCGTCTCTGGATGGGGAGTTGCTCACTGTGTGGCCGGCAAGTGAATCGGCAAGTGACTCACTGACTCGGGTAGTGACTCGGCGAGTGACTCGGCGAGTGACTCGGCAAGTGACTCGGCGAGTGACTCGGCAAGTGACTCGGCGAGTGACTCGGCAAGTGACTCGGAGAGTGAAAAAATCCTGCTCCTCCCTCCTCTCCCTCCCCTGCCCCCCCCTCCCCCCACCTTCTTCAGCGCGTCCTGCATCTTATTCAACATCTCAAACATGTCCCTAGGCAGGCTGACCAGCACCCCCAGTGCTCCATCCACACTCCCATACAGCAGGGCAGGCACATCAGCCAGGTCACCATCAGGTAACCTCATCACCAGGCTGCCATGACGGAAGCCATTGATGCCTTCACCAGTGTGGAACAGACCCACGGTCTCAAGCCGACTGCGCTCCTCATCACGCGCAGCATCTGAATTCTTACGCACAACAATCTGCAGCAGGAGCATGGCATAACACCGGTAGTGATTATGAGTATTACCTTTTATTGTTAGTTATGATGGTAGGCCATGGCAGAAGTGCCAGAGACCCCGCACACAACGAGCAGTTAGGAAAACAGCGAGGTGGAGCACATGTGATAACATGAGGTGGCTAGGGTGTTAGTTAGCCAGACCCCTTCAGAGTGTCTGGACGCCACTCAAAACTGATAATGCATTTTTGAGAAGAGTAGCCAGTATGCTTCTAGCCAACCCAAAGCAAGAGGGGTCTTCTTGCCCCTCTGAAGCTAGGAGTTAGTAAAAACAGGGGCTGTGGTGTAGCAGCTTTCCTTAACTGCAATTGCGCAGATCTCCAGTAGGTAAAACAGCACAGGAATGCAGCAAGTATTCCATCTCACACAATGGGCTGCAGCAGCAGCACCATGAGCAGATAAATAGACACAAACCTGCACAAGGCAATAAAATGTTGTCCGCTTCTTATATGCAGGAGCAGCAATGGATGCGCATATCTCCCCCCACCCCCACCCCCACCCTGCCTTCTTTTTTGTATGGTCCCTTCTCACCCCAGCTTTCACCAGCCAAGGCTGAAGGAGGTCACCACCAGGACCTCATCTTATGATACACATACGGTGTGTATCATAACACTCTCCAACAGCCCGTGCACTGCATACAGACCTGACGCTAGCTTTTCACTAAACAAAAACACTCTTACACACACACACACACACACACACGCACACACACAACCCACCTACAAGGATGGAGAACCCCCTCCCCGCTTTGTCACCAAGCTGGAGCAGTCTTCCATTGCCAAGCACATCTTAGCCTTAATCAGACTGCCACCCCACCCATTTCCCTGTTCCAGATACATCCCCTCACTTGCTCCCTCCCACCGCCCCAGTAACCCCCCCCCCCCACCCCCTGAATCCGCCACCTTTACTTGATTAACCCCCAAGGCCCCCTTCCTTAAACCCCACCCCCTCACATGGTCCTCCCCAAGGCCCTTATCCACTACCCCCTCACCTCAATCTCATATGGTCCCTCACAACCCCCCCTCCTCCTCCTCCCCCTCCCCCCTTCAATCACCCCATACCCACTTCCTAATCCCCCTCCTCCTCCTCCCACCCCCCCCCCCCTAAACCACCCCATAGCCACTTCCTAATCCCCCCCCTCCTCCTCCCACTCCCCCCCTAAACCACCCCATACCCACTTCCTAATCCCCCTCCTCCTCCTCCCACTCCCCCCCTAAACCACCCCATACCCACTTCCTCCTCCTCCTCCCTCCCTCCCCCCCCTCCCCCCGCTCCCCAGGTTGAAAGCATCATCTTACTCACCACCCCCTCCCCACCACCTCATATGGTCCCAATAAGGCCCTTTTCTTTTACCAGTACTACCCCCGCCCCCCCCTTGCTCATACGGTCCCCAGCAAGCTCTCCTTCATCCCCCCCCCTCCTCCTCCCTCCCCCTCCCCCCCTCACCAGGTTGAAAGCATTATCAGCCGCCAGGTAGGTGTCATCATCCAACACTGTGAGAGCTGTCAACCACCTGCTGCTGAGGTCCCGCGCCCGCACCTCCAGCTGACCCTCTGCAGGCTTATACATCAACAACGTGATGCTCTTCATAAGATCACCAACAACTATGAAATCACCCCTGCATTACACAATTGAAAAAATTCACACTTATACTCACATATGATCACATAGAATTGCACTCCGGTACAAAAAGACGTGCCGAAAACCCACCCCCTGAGCACGCCCGCTTCAACTACATTGTAGAATAGACTCAGACAAAGCTAACAAGCATTGCCAGACCTCAAATAGATGTCTGTGGAGGGAGAAACTTGAATTTACGTATGCTACTCCCGCGGGCTAGTGCGTCCACGTCCCGGGGCGTTGGCACATTTTGGAAGCAGCAGCGGCCTTCCAGACAGCTCCACATATTTTGGGAGGCCCAAACCCTGCTCCTTGCTGTCTTTCCTTATCCTCCTTTCATGTACAACGTGCGTTTGGGTATGGGTGACACAACATGGGTGCCTGCAAGCCCGTCGGAAGAGTTACCAGGAAGCAAGGTGGAATTCCCCAAATTGCATGTTGCAGCTTGCACACCACTAACGACGCATTGAACCAAACAGCCACATGGCATGCTGAGGGAAAGCAAATCGACATACTGCGGTGCACATGCTATAGAGGGCAGTGCCAAGTGCAAGCCCTGTGGTGCCAAGGAACAGGATCCATGCAGGCTGCACGGGGTCATGAATGATCCCGAATGCTGTATCCAAGGCTCACTGCCCGAGGCACTCAGTCAAAGCTGGAGAACATCCTTGCACTGTGGGCATGCACAGCAGCAAGTTTGGGCAGTCCTTCCACATGACATTGTGGGCACTGTATAGGTCTCTCTCACAGCAGCATGGCTCTGCCAAAAGACCTCGCCTATGGCAGATGCTCAGCAGTTGGTCCTAGGAACGTCTTTTTGTACCACAGTGATCCGGCATGTGGCAGTGGCCGAGTGAAAGGGCGAATTGAACCCTCTGACGCGCAGGCCCCGCCGAATCCTTGCGAGCTTTTAGCGTGTATATGAATAGTAGACATGCTCTACTACACGTACGTAAGGGCCTTATTGTTGCAGCACGCGTAAGCCGTGTTTTGCACATCGATCTTCAATGCGCCTATCTGCTGTGTGAACATGGACGCAGCGGCACAGCAACACATAACAGTCGTCAAAATGGCACTTAATATATTATAGTGAGATGTTTGAATGCTCCTGTATGACTGTTTGACGTTTGTACTGTCGCCCGCTCAATAAACAGAGGTGCCGACCGCCCAGGCTGATGCCGGCATCAAGCAGATGGTCGGGATCAGGAACTCTAGGCTTCAAATAATGGATAAAGCTCGGCATAGACACTAATCAAGTGCTTCCACAGGTCTTACACGCTCTTCTCATGGCCGCTTTGTGTCCTCTTGCATGCCTTGCTGGATATAGCAGGTAGGTTGATGGGTGCTTGTGGGGTGCTGAATGTGGGTAATTATAAATTTCAAAAAGGCACAGGGATACCCCAAGGACTCACATTGGGCTTAGGGGCACACAATTATTGCTGCTTGCACGTTGGTGATAGCATTTGCATACTGATGAGTGCCCTTGCATTAGAACGAAGCTGCATGGATGGGAGCATGTGCATTCCACACCCCAGCGCTGTTCTCAGAGCCTTGGCAGCTCCAAGCTACAGAGGTTCAATCAGTTTGTGCTTCATGCATAACTGCACATGTGCATGGTTACAGCAAGCAGTAGAAAGAGTTGTTGTGTTGTGGTCTGAGTGCACAGCCACGTTGTGCATCACATCGTAGGCAGACAAGCAGCAAAAACAGCACATATTCTCATCCTCCAGCAGGGATTCACAGCAGTTTTTGATACAAGTTGCAGTGGATGCTTCCCTCCTGCCCCACATGTTCAGTCATTGCAGGAGAGGTCTGCTGGGAGTAGCCAACTGGTGAAAGACAGCTCTGCCGAAAGTTGGTGAAAACAGCCATTTTGCAGGTACTTGTCCAAAAACACAGAATCACTTCCTCCGCCACCCCATAGCAGAGCTCCTGGCAGTAAAGGCCATGACTGTGCACTTACTAGCTGTCTCACACTATTGAATAAGCTTTGGGACCCAGGGCTTGCACACATGAGGCCAGTCAGCATGGTCAAAGAAAGTCCAGATCACTCCGGTACAAAAAGACGTGCCGAAAACCCACCCCCTGAGCACGCCCGCTTCAACTACATTGTAGAATAGACTCAGACAAAGCTAACAAGCATTGCCAGACCTCAAATAGATGTCTGTGGAGGGAGAAACTTGAATTTACGTATGCTACTCCCGCGGGCTAGTGCGTCCACGTCCCGGGGCGTTGGCACATTTTGGAAGCAGCAGCGGCCTTCCAGACAGCTCCACATATTTTGGGAGGCCCAAACCCTGCTCCTTGCTGTCTTTCCTTATCCTCCTTTCATGTACAACGTGCGTTTGGGTATGGGTGACACAACATGGGTGCCTGCAAGCCCGTCGGAAGAGTTACCAGGAAGCAAGGTGGAATTCCCCAAATTGCATGTTGCAGCTTGCACACCACTAACGACGCATTGAACCAAACAGCCACATGGCATGCTGAGGGAAAGCAAATCGACATACTGCGGTGCACATGCTATAGAGGGCAGTGCCAAGTGCAAGCCCTGTGGTGCCAAGGAACAGGATCCATGCAGGCTGCACGGGGTCATGAATGATCCCGAATGCTGTATCCAAGGCTCACTGCCCGAGGCACTCAGTCAAAGCTGGAGAACATCCTTGCACTGTGGGCATGCACAGCAGCAAGTTTGGGCAGTCCTTCCACATGACATTGTGGGCACTGTATAGGTCTCTCTCACAGCAGCATGGCTCTGCCAAAAGACCTCGCCTATGGCAGATGCTCAGCAGTTGGTCCTAGGAACGTCTTTTTGTACCACAGTGATCCGGCATGTGGCAGTGGCCGAGTGAAAGGGCGAATTGAACCCTCTGACGCGCAGGCCCCGCCGAATCCTTGCGAGCTTTTAGCGTGTATATGAATAGTAGACATGCTCTACTACACGTACGTAAGGGCCTTATTGTTGCAGCACGCGTAAGCCGTGTTTTGCACATCGATCTTCAATGCGCCTATCTGCTGTGTGAACATGGACGCAGCGGCACAGCAACACATAACAGTCGTCAAAATGGCACTTAATATATTATAGTGAGATGTTTGAATGCTCCTGTATGACTGTTTGACGTTTGTACTGTCGCCCGCTCAATAAACAGAGGTGCCGACCGCCCAGGCTGATGCCGGCATCAAGCAGATGGTCGGGATCAGGAACTCTAGGCTTCAAATAATGGATAAAGCTCGGCATAGACACTAATCAAGTGCTTCCACAGGTCTTACACGCTCTTCTCATGGCCGCTTTGTGTCCTCTTGCATGCCTTGCTGGATATAGCAGGTAGGTTGATGGGTGCTTGTGGGGTGCTGAATGTGGGTAATTATAAATTTCAAAAAGGCACAGGGATACCCCAAGGACTCACATTGGGCTTAGGGGCACACAATTATTGCTGCTTGCACGTTGGTGATAGCATTTGCATACTGATGAGTGCCCTTGCATTAGAACGAAGCTGCATGGATGGGAGCATGTGCATTCCACACCCCAGCGCTGTTCTCAGAGCCTTGGCAGCTCCAAGCTACAGAGGTTCAATCAGTTTGTGCTTCATGCATAACTGCACATGTGCATGGTTACAGCAAGCAGTAGAAAGAGTTGTTGTGTTGTGGTCTGAGTGCACAGCCACGTTGTGCATCACATCGTAGGCAGACAAGCAGCAAAAACAGCACATATTCTCATCCTCCAGCAGGGATTCACAGCAGTTTTTGATACAAGTTGCAGTGGATGCTTCCCTCCTGCCCCACATGTTCAGTCATTGCAGGAGAGGTCTGCTGGGAGTAGCCAACTGGTGAAAGACAGCTCTGCCGAAAGTTGGTGAAAACAGCCATTTTGCAGGTACTTGTCCAAAAACACAGAATCACTTCCTCCGCCACCCCATAGCAGAGCTCCTGGCAGTAAAGGCCATGACTGTGCACTTACTAGCTGTCTCACACTATTGAATAAGCTTTGGGACCCAGGGCTTGCACACATGAGGCCAGTCAGCATGGTCAAAGAAAGTCCAGATCACTCCGGTACAAAAAGACGTGCCGAAAACCCACCCCCTGAGCACGCCCGCTTCAACTACATTGTAGAATAGACTCAGACAAAGCTAACAAGCATTGCCAGACCTCAAATAGATGTCTGTGGAGGGAGAAACTTGAATTTACGTATGCTACTCCCGCGGGCTAGTGCGTCCACGTCCCGGGGCGTTGGCACATTTTGGAAGCAGCAGCGGCCTTCCAGACAGCTCCACATATTTTGGGAGGCCCAAACCCTGCTCCTTGCTGTCTTTCCTTATCCTCCTTTCATGTACAACGTGCGTTTGGGTATGGGTGACACAACATGGGTGCCTGCAAGCCCGTCGGAAGAGTTACCAGGAAGCAAGGTGGAATTCCCCAAATTGCATGTTGCAGCTTGCACACCACTAACGACGCATTGAACCAAACAGCCACATGGCATGCTGAGGGAAAGCAAATCGACATACTGCGGTGCACATGCTATAGAGGGCAGTGCCAAGTGCAAGCCCTGTGGTGCCAAGGAACAGGATCCATGCAGGCTGCACGGGGTCATGAATGATCCCGAATGCTGTATCCAAGGCTCACTGCCCGAGGCACTCAGTCAAAGCTGGAGAACATCCTTGCACTGTGGGCATGCACAGCAGCAAGTTTGGGCAGTCCTTCCACATGACATTGTGGGCACTGTATAGGTCTCTCTCACAGCAGCATGGCTCTGCCAAAAGACCTCGCCTATGGCAGATGCTCAGCAGTTGGTCCTAGGAACGTCTTTTTGTACCACAGTGATTGAGACATTGGCTGATTGGCTGTCAATACCTGGCTATGCCAGTCGGGGATGTAGCAGGCAGAGTGAGATTACTTGATGGCATTCAGGAATGCCATGAACATTGAAAACCCGATCAGGCCGCTGTTATTACGTTCCGTCCCCCAGTAGCAGCAGCAGCAGTAATGCTGCAGTCACCCCTGCTGTGACACATTGGGTCATCTCCCTTCCCTTCTTTTCCTCCCACCTCTCCATACCCTCCCTCATGTCCCTTGCCTTAAGCCCTTCCAAAATATAACTGCGTCATACAGTGCAAGGCCGCCATCAAAACCCAAAACTCACTAAACCCTAAACCCTAATGCCGCACCCCCCCCCTCACCTCGTTGCCAAATACAATGACAGCACTTGCACCGGTATAGATGTATAATCCACCAATTCATGACCATTCGCTGCTCCTTGAGGCACTGACCATTTCCATAACACCACCCGGCTGTTCACAGTGCACAGCAGCTTCCCTTGGAAGGGTTCTAGGGCGTAAACCGCCCCCTTCACCTCGCGCTGTGCCACTAACTCCAGCTTCTGGTTCTGATAAGACAGCACTAACAGCCGACCCTTACTGGGCTCAAACTCCTGAAGATAGGGGGGAAACCAGAGGGAGAAGAAAAAACAGACTGTCAGATTATTGCATGGCACTTTCTTAGTGGGGTGCCCGTGGGGGCAGCGCCACCCACAAGGAGGTGACTTAGACGCAACGGCATACTTAAAGCTCCTGTCCAATGGTCTCATAAAGGGTGCCACCAGCCCACCCTGGATTCCTGAAAGACATATGCATTACTGACGCGTCTTTGGGGTTTAGGGTTTAAGGGTTTGGGGTTTAGGCGATTATTTGTTTTGTGTATCAAGGAGCCTTGAACCCTAATAGGTGGATACGGGCTCTTTGAAAGCCTTTCGGTAAGCGGTTCTCCACACCCCACATCTAAACAAGTGCTCCTAAACCCTGTATGCCGAACTCCCCCCCACACCCGTTTTCCCTCCCCCCTCTTATCCCAGTCGCAATAGCCATCACCTTCCCACCCCATGCAACTCCATGCTTTGCCTGTCCCCTGTCAAAGCTGCTGTTGCTGCTACAGCGGTCCCCTCCTATACCTTCCCCTTCCACGGCAGCAACAGCTGCCAGCATACTGCAACCCCCTCTCCACACCACACCACGACCACAGCTTTCCCCAGCTCCCCTTTCAAGCCGCCCGAGGTCCCCCCACACACCTGTATATCCAGCATTCCTCCGTATTTATCCTGCTCTTACAAACACCCTCTTTACCACATAGTGCTCCGCCTCTTCCTCCCATCCCCCCCCCCTGCCTCAGTCCTTCCTGCCTGCTGCCCTCCCCCCCCCTCTTATATTTCTTTCCTCCTCCTCTATCGTCACCCTATATTGCCAGCCTTTGTCTTTCCAGACGCTGCTCCACCCACATTATGCTCCACCTCATACCTTTTAATGATGCAATATCATCCAACCAAACAGGTACCTCCCAACACGGCTGTCCTGCGGCCCCCCCCCCCCCGGGCCAGCAGATGTCACTCCACATAAACCCCAACACCAAACACCCCCCCCCCCCAAAAACAACTCCCCAAAAAACCCTTAACTGTCAAAACCCCCTCCCCAAACCCACCACTTAAACCCTCAACTCCCCCCCCCAAAAAACCCCGCCCCAACACTCCCCCCGCCCCGACCCCCCCTTTATACTTTAGCAGAAAAGTACATGGATACCTTTGCAAATGGCTGTGTCACAAAGTTGACCCCGCTTCAACTCCTTGTAATGGCCTTAACGAGTCATAACCGCTAAAATAGATCCTGGCTATCACAGGATATAGCAATGTTCACTGGAAGCGACGTTCCAATCTTGCTTGTAATGTCATTCAAGTTCCAACCAACAGATCCTAACACATGGCTACCAGCTCCCGCCTAACCCACTAAACCCTACAAGTTCTTGGGTTACCCTAAACCACCATGCCCCCCCCCCTTTTTGCACTTATACCCCTGGCCTTATCAATGCTCTCCAAAAGCATGTATCAACATAATCTAATGTATGGCTCGCAGCCCTTCTCTAAACTCTAAACCCTACAAGTTGTAAGATCTCCCTAAACCATCATGCTCCCCCGCAAATCAAAGTAGGTGTTAAAGAAAATGCCTTGACCCCCCCCCCTTTTGCACTTACCCCTGGTCTAATAAATGCCGTCCCCACCACAAAGTACTCCGCTTCATCCCCCTCGAACTTAGTACTAATAATAGCATTTGCCAGCTCCCCCGTGAGTGTGGTGTAAGAGGCCAGCACATCAAATTTACTGTCATCACGTACACTGATGGTGCTGCAACTGCTGCCACCTGATGAACAAACAAGGATAGCAAGGGGGTCAACTGATATAATGTCAATCATTATCTAAGCAATGCGAGGATAGCAAGGGGTTCAGCAAACACCAACTCAGGGACTCAGGCGCACCGTTGATAACATGCCAAGCGGTTTAATGAATTCCTGAGTTAAGGCAGGGTTTATGCCAAAGGCCAGCCTATCGAATTATGAATCCAAGTGCCCTCCCATGCGAGAATAGTGGAACCTGAGGTCTATAGCTATAGGGGTCCATGGCTTTGCCCTGGGTAGAATTCAAGAACGGCTGGGGGTAGGTTCAGCAGGAGTTAGAGCTACTTGTAGTGGCTTTAGGGTTTAAGGGCTTGCTGCGGGCCTAAGATGTAAGAATGCCCTTGAGGGCTTCAAGGATGAAGCAGCAGCAAGCTAGTAACAACCGCACATAGAAAAGGTGCCAATTAGTAGGGCTAATATGATCAGTCACATGCTATATTACTTTTCCGCCCTGTCTGGCCTCTTGTTGATGGTAGAGTACTTGTGAGCAAAGGAGCAGCCCAGCCCCAGATGGTCCACTGATTTTTTGTGCAGCCACTGGAACCAGCTAACCAATTCCATCCATTGGCAAACACGATATAGCTGAGGCTACAGATGCGACAGCACCCTTCCAAAAGGGTTCAAGAATGATGCTTAAAAACACTCCAGTAGTTAGTTAGAACGACAATGAAAGTGATGGTATGACTCTGCTCTGCTATGCTGAAATGATCTTCGCTAGGGCCTTGCTGCCCCGCACGAACCCTGTCATTTCACTTCCAATCATTTGCCTATACTTGATTGCATCACTCTTCCCTGCTTGTTTAGTGCCTGTGCCTAACCTCCAGGGCCCAGTTTACATCCCAACAGCAGCCCTGAACCCTAGACCTGAGCCTAACAGCACCCCTAAACCCTATACCTACAGCACAGCTATGCCCTAATCCCAACAGCACCCCTAAACCTTAAAGCTATAGCACAGCTGAAGCCTAGACCTGAGCCTGACAGCACCCCTAAACCCTAAACCTATAGCACAGCTGAAGCCCCAAACCCAACAACATCCCTAAACCCTAACCCAACGACCCCCCTAAACCCCTAAACCCGACAGCACCCTAAACCTTTGTTACCTTCTGACGTCCCTTGTGCTGCTGCTGCCGCCCCCATGCCCACAATGACCAGCCCCAGGGTTTTCGTACTGCTTTGGTGTGCCACCCGTCGTACCGCCTCCCCCAGTGGTATGGTGCGTATGTGCAGCTTCTGAATGCCATCAAACACTCCCAGAGTCAAGCTGCTCTCCTTGGCGATGGCTAAGCTGTCAGGGAAACTGCTGCTGTTGAAGGAGGCAAGGAAATTCACCTAGAAGGGGGGGGGGGGTACAGATATATGGGGACGCAGGGGAGGAAGAAGGGAAGGAGGGGTCAAAGTCAGTTGGTTGGGAAAGGCTAGACAAAGTTGGTGGCAGAAGAAAATGTTGGTTTCTCAACCTACAATCAACACTCAACAAGGAGGAACTTGCTCCAAGACTATTACATCTCACAACATGCCATAGCATTAACTGTCATAGGTAAAGACTTCTCCATCAAATAACTGTGCTTATAAGACAGAACTCAAGGCCTCTCAAAAACAAACCATATGATGGCAACATGACATCATGAGTATGACACAAGTTCACTTCCCACACAAAGCTACCATCCGCCCACCTTTCAAACCAAGTCACCTAGCTAGAGCTATACAAGGCAGACGCTTAAGGCTCACCTCGTTCTCGTTTAGGTTGGAGTATAGCAACTTATTGTTGCTGCTGTAAATGATGGTGGGCCTGTCACTGGCTGCAAACACATGCTGCTGGCCAGCGCTACGGAAGGTGCACAGCAGCAGCGGCTTAGTGCCTAAACTGATGCTCTTCTTATCTGAACACAAACAACAGCCGCAGCAGCAACAGAAGGGATATAGTTTTAACTGACATCTCAACTGGCAAAAAAATCGTCATCCTCTCTTTTAGGAGCACCGATTATTCAGCAAATAAAGGGGCTTTGGAAACATTATTGCCGCACTCGATAATGTTGCTCATGCAATAATGTTTACGAGCGGCGGCACAGTCCGTTTGAATACACCAGCAAGCTCGTTGTACTCAAGTGTGGCACGGTCAACAACAACATCGACATATGCCATAGCAACACTTTCAACAAATGCCCCACACCTCAAATTGTTTTGAAAACAACGAGGTGGTACAGCAACGGGGATCAATCCCAATAATATCGAAGTGGAGTCCATCAACACGCATAGCTATGGTACACACTGCCATGTAGCTCCAGTCTGGTTGATTCAATTCGGGACTGGTGCCATAGGAAAAGGTCCTGGAGCTGTTCTTTGTGAAAGCTTGAGGTGCGGGGCCCATGCCACTTCTTGCTCTGGCATATCATGAAATGTAATAATATTCATAGCTGTGCAGTGGCCGCTGTCTAGAGCAGGAGCCCTTGGCATCACAATGGCAAGCAGCTCCCTCACACAGGCTAATATTCCTTTACTACTCAAATATGAATGGGGATAAGGAACCATTGAAGGTGTTTATTATTCTATTTCAAGACCTCCATTGTGGCCAGCCGTAGAACGATTCAAACCCTGATACATAACATCTCGATCCCCCCACACCACAGCTACCCACTTGCACGGAGCCTCAGATGTCCTATGTAGCACGAATGGCTTTTTACATCTCAAATACACTCACCCCCCCAATCCTAACAAACTGGTTGGAGTCATGCTTGGGTGCTGCACGGCGCAGAGGGCTGTGCATTGGTCTCTCTTCACAAATGCACTCATGAACGCCCCCCCCCCCCTCACCCCCCCACCCCCCCACCCCCCCACCATGTTCCTCCTCACCCCCTGTCTCCCCAACAACCCCCAAAGCCTCTTACACACACGACCCCCCTTGTAATGCCAAGCCCCTTACTCTAGAAGTCACCTCCAGATGGTTAGCCCACCGCACCCTTACAACAAACCTAGCTAAACCGTAAAACCCTAAACTGCTAAACCCTCGCACCACATCCCTTAAAACCACTTCCCTTAAAACCCTTCAATTCCCGATGTAGTTCTCTCACCTGCCAGTCCCCCTTTGTTAGGGTTTAGCCTCCAGTTCATGAGCCCCCCATCTCCCAGCCCCACCACACCTAAATACCTAACAAAAAGCTAATCCCTAAACCCTTAAGTCTCTGAACCCTGGCCACACACTAAAACCATACCCCTGAAAACCCATGACTCCCTCCCCTCTCTCACCTGCCAGTCCCCCTTTGTTAGGGTCCAGCCTCCAGTTCATGAGCCCCCCATCTCCCAGCCCCACCAGCAGGTACGGCTGACCCTCAAAATCTGACAGCAGAGCACTCCGGGGGATCACCTCACCACCTAGGGGCTCCGTTACCACTAGTTGAAGGGACGGCAGCTGCAGGAGTCTCACATCAACTGACCAACAACCAATAGCAGCTAAGGTAGACCTGCCGCTGTTGGTGTTGTCCTCACCTGCGGGGAGTGCAACAGGGGCAAAGGAAGCTTCAGAAGACTTCTGGATGACCAGGACTTCTTTAGTGGCACGCGTGTTATGCAAAAGCTTGTTAACCGTAGTTGCAAAGTTGGCAGGCATAGCATTCTGAGCTCGGCTGACTAGCAACCCACAGCAGCTACAGCATCAACCTGCCGCTGTTGGTGTTGTCTTCTCATGTGGGAAGGGCAGGGGGGCAGGGAGGATGGAAACAAAAATAAAAATTGAGAGGCGACAGTACGGGTATACGATGGTCGTATTGACTGATATGACTCCTCATATCGACTCCACATTGTGATCCAGCCAGACAATAGCAGTTAAAGTACACCACCTAATGTTATTACTCTGTCTTCTCAGGGTAGTTGCTATCTCGAGCAACATTAACACGTTGAAAATGCAACAGCCTGCTGGTAGAGGGAACAGAGGATATCATAGCTGCTGCCAGTACCCTATGCACACCCGGGTCACCATCTGATATGACTAATGAAGCCTACAAAAAAACAGACCAATATGATCACTCTCTCTGTCACACTAGCGACCACACCAGTGCCCAAGCTCCCAGTCAAAATACAGCCAACATACTGGTCAGTTTCCCTGTGGTCAAACCCCAGTCAAACACCGGTCAAACCCCAGTCAAACTCCCAGTCAAACCCCTGTTTTACCTAGTGGGCTGATGTCCAGGCACGACACCTCAGCATCTAGCTGCACACTGGTCACCTCATGTAACTCGCCCCCCTCTGTCACTTCTAAGTAGTGACACCACCCCCCTCCAGTGGCCACCAGGAGCTGGGTGGGGCTGCTGCCGGCTGTGTTGATGGTGCGACCCTCAGGGGGAGACCAACTGCTTAAGAGCGCGCCGGTGGAAGCATCTACTAACCTTGCGGCAGTGCTGGTTACCTATGGAAAGGGATGGGGGGAGGAGGCAAGGGGGAGGCGGCACGGTGAGTCTGGCAAAAAATACGAGGTTGCTATATATTGCCTAACATATAACTTTTGCTTCTCATTTAAAACCCTGCCTCAAGAAGAACCCTGGCCCCAACACCTTGACCACACCCCATCACAATATAGATATCACAATTGCTTCTTCTCCGGACTCAACACCCTCATTGACCCATTTCCTTCCGGCGTCTGCTTCACCCACCAGAGGACTCCAACGTCCTCTCTACTATCACACTCAAATTCACGACCCCCTACCACCACCAATGATATATTTCTACCCCCTGCAGGGGCCCTGTCCATGATGGAGTACTTGTGAGCAAAGGAGGAACCCAGCCCCAGCCCCCCCCTCCCCAACAAAGCTGGGCCCAAAACCCCACGCTATCTCTAATCACCTCCAGCAGCTGATCATAAAGCGTGTTACCTGGCATCAGTGTCTGTCCCCCCCCCCCCCCGCATTTAACTTCATACTATAAATATGTAGAAAAAAATTAAATGTCATCTCTTATCTAAGGTTTTAAAAAGCTTTTTACCTGCAGCAGCTGATCATGTAGTGTGTTAGCCGCCATGAGCGTTTGAGCCCCTGCATCAAAGCCTGGTAGCTCCATCTCATCTAACTCATCTTCAGGATTTATGGCCAGCACGCGCGTCTCCCCCACAAATGTGAGCACCAGGTATTTGTCATAGGCATCCATCCAGCTAGGACGTAAACCCCAGATGCCTTTGATGCCTGGGGGGAGGGAGAGGGTATAAAGGGAAGAGAACAGCCCCAAACGCTTAGTCTTACGGTAGGTCAAAGTCTTGTGTTAGCTTTCAAGGTAGTGACTACCAGGCTCCATGTGTTTTGTCTTAGGGTAGGTGTTAATCCTTTGCTGTTTTCCACAGAGTAGCTGCCAGATTCCAAATGCTCAAACTTACGAAAGTTTTTGACCTTGTGTTGCCGAGGCGGTCACTGCCAGGTTCGGATGCTTGCCTTCACAATAGAACCTTTATATTAGTATGAGTTTTAAAGGTATAGCTGGGAGGCTCCAATCATTTAGTTCTACGGTACGGGATACGGGAAGTGTCCACGAACTAACACCTGTCAGTTCTGCAAAGATGTTATCGTGCCGGGTGATAATGGATATTACATCTCATATGCCATAGCAAGAAGTGCCTGTGACTTTCTCTGTCCTTCTCTCACCAGGTAACTCCAAACCCCAAGCCCTTGACACAAGAAAACCCTAAACCCTAGACCCGAACTAGCCAAATTGAAAAGGTGGGTGTATCAAGTTACTGTTTCTCCCTCTCACCAGGTAACTCCAGTGACGCATGTTCCTTGAGCCCTATACCATTCCTCACCACCCGCAATGAAGCATCTTGCATGAGACCACATGCTGCCACCACCTGGCCCTGACCCTGGCGGTCTAAGTCCATCACACAGAAGTCCAGGCAGGGGGAGAGGCAGGGGAAGCTCTCTAGGACCTCAAGATAGGAGGCGGGCTCATCACCTGCACCCACAGCAACACAACATATGAAGCTCTAGGGTTTAAAGTTTAGGTGTAGCTAGCTCGAAGGCTTGCGTTTTAGGGATAGGTGGCTCAATAACTTAGGTATTAGGGTTAGGTAGCTAGGGGTTTATCGTAGATGGTAAGGCATGATAGCTCAGGCCTCGGACAGGGGAGGGGAATGGGGGGGGGAGGGGGCAGTCCCCCCCCTCAACCCTGCGGCTGCAGAACCCCCGGGCAGGAAGCTAAGGCTTGGAAGCTCAACGTTGCTATAACGCACAGAAGCCAAAGCAAATGGTTCTTTGCTTGTGAGAGCTGGCTCATTGCCAACAACACAGGATCCAGCAAAAAGATCGGTGTGCCAAACTGCAGCAGCGCATATTCCTATTCCTACACAGTGCCTCACCGGTTCTGGCCGATCTCTTCCAGCCTACAGAGCCTGATGTGAACTTCTTAGCACAAAAGGGACTCGTGGCCATCACTGACCACCACATGCCCCTGCAAGCCTATAACTTCCAAACCCCTCGTCCCTCCCTGGCTCCTAAACCCTAAACCTTGAACTTTTAAACCCCTCGTCTTTCCGTGTCTCCTAAACGCTAGACCTTCAACTCCCAAATCCCTCGCCCCTCCCTGGCTCCTATACCCTAAACCTTAAATTTCCAAAGCCCTCATCCCTCCCTGTCTCCTAAACCATAAACCATCAACTCCCAAACCCCTTTTCCCTCCCTGCCTCCTAAACCACAAACCTTCAACTCCCAAAGTCCACCTCCCTCCCTGCCTCATAAACCCTGATCCCCTTTATCAAGTCCCAGACCCTGCCCCCTGCCCTCCCCCCCCCTGACATACCCCCAGCAGGTGTGACAGGTTGATCATGTAGCTTGATGAGTTGACTGTCTCCTCCCTTGCTGCCAACATACACCACACCATTGTCCAGGTAAGCAAGAGCAGAGGCAACGCTGGTACGACCTGAAGCAACAAGAGACAAAGGCAGGGTGCAGGGTTCAGAACATGAGGGAGGGTTCACTGGTCTGAACCGTATGAGAACCCTCAAGGTTACAAACCATAGAGCTTATGTGCTTAGCAGTGTGACGAATACATGGCAGTGTGCTTTAAAGGGACAGGTACTGCTGTTAGAAACATGGGGAGTGAAGCAGAAAACCCAGTGGGGCGAGCTGGGGGTTTCTTGAGTGACCCCACTCGCACTAGGGCGGGAGAAAGGGCTTTAAAATGGGTTAGCCCCAGCCCCGACGTGATCCCTCCCTCCGAAAGCTAAAGCTCTTTCCGGGTAAATGGTGGGATGGCATGGAGGAAGGCACAAGGATAGCAGTTGCCTGCAGAGTCCAAATGCTAATCTCAGAGACCTCAATTTTGTGAATACATTCCATTGACAGAAGAGCCTCAAGGACAGGTGTGCTGTGAAAAATAAAACACCCTGATGGCAAAAAAATGTATAAACACATTCCTGCTGCCATGTTCCATCAATTGTATGCGTTTCTTTGCTTCTTTGCTTGTTACTTTGTTACTTATGCTCTCAGCCCTCATCCAGGCTCTATTGAGATTGATCCCACAGTGCCTTTGATCAGATGACGAGCTACCTAAATCATATGCCTACAAAAGGTTTTAAAACGCCTAAACCCTCCACCTTGTGGTTGACTCACCCAGCGGTCTTAGTGTTAGTCCCGCCACCCTCCCCTCAGCATGTGGCACCACCAGCAGGTACAGCAGACCTGACCAGTCTGATAAGAGGTAGCGGCTGCCATCATCATCTATCTGACCAAAGGCCTGGACAACAGCAACACAACAACAGCAGCAGAGACTTGTGGTGCAATTATTTCATTTGTTTCAGTGTTTTATTGATACCTCTCTGGCCGCAGCAAGGCATATAGCAAGCCAACGAATAAGGGAAAAAAAAGAAAACGGACGAGATGCGCTGAGATATGCTAGAACAGAGGGACGACCTACAAAAATAAAGCACATAAAGCAAGAACCACGTCTGAAGCCCCTTAGGCCGTTTGATTAGAGTAGATTTGACTGAAGGTCTGAGCCCAGGGCCTTCAAGAGAGTTTGTTAATATTGTTGACCCTCACAGCAGGAGTGTTGAATTTACCTGCTGCAATCTGAGGAAGCCACACCCTCCCAATCTGATATGACAGTCTGCCCATGCCTAGCTAAATGTTGTTGAGCGCAGCCAGATCCCCCTGCAGCTGTGAAGCTGTGGTAGTGTACATCACATAATACAACATTTTCACCCTTCAAATCTGCTACCACCTGACGCAGGTGCCCACAACCCGATGCTTGGACCTAGGGTACTTCCTTGAGCCCTACTCCATTTAAGCCAAAAAACATACCCTAAACGCTAATCCTGCTCTCCTTAAACCCAAAGAACCTAGCACAAAGGCACATGTAAGCCCCCTAGACCACAGACCCCACACACAGCACTTCCTAAACCCTAAACCCTCCACCACAGCATCCCCATAAACCCCATCATCCCCAAAGCCTGCCCCCTTACCCTGATAGCTGATGGTCTAGGCAGTGATGTTGTGAAGGGTGCCCCGCTGCTGCTCCGGTACAGCACCATGGTCTCCCCCACTATGACCACACCTCCTAGGGGGGCAGGGACGGCAATCATGAGGGAACACCCTGCCTCAAGGTTCTGTTGGGACCAGGGGCCATCAGACAGCTCCTGCAAGGGTTTAGGGAAGCAGTGCCATTGGGGTTTAAGGGGTGGCTTGTATAGGTTAGGTTTTAGGGGTGGCTTGTATAGGTTAGGGTTTAGGGGTGGCTTGTATAGGTTAGGGTTTAGGGGATGGCTTGTATAGGTTAGGGTCTAGGGGTGGCTTGTATAGGTTAGGGTTTAGGGGTGGCTTGTATAGGTTAGGGTTTAGGGGATGGCTTGTATAGGTTAGGGTTTAGGGGTGGCTTGTATAGGTTAGGGTTTAGGGGTGGCTTGTATAGGTTAGGGTTTAGGGGATGGCTTGTATAGGTTAGGGTTTAGGGGATGGCTTGTATAGATTAGGGTTTAGGGGGTGGCTTGTATAGGTTAGGGTTTAGGGTTTATAGCAATAGCAGCAGGTAGGTTAGGGCTTTCGGCGTGGGACCAGGCACAAGAGGTCTCTTCTGCGCGGGGGTTTGGGTTCTCATGAAGGTGAAAACAATCGGGTAAGTCACTACACCATTACTGATCAGGGTTCATCATTCAATATTCAGGGGCGCTAAACATTTGCTGGGGCTTCAGCACTATCAGAAACTCCTTCACGCATTTAAAAGTGAGATCGGAAGCTAGGGTAGTACCTGTCAGAGGGGATTATGGTTTTAGGGTTTGGGCACGCTGAAGATATCGAGATACGCGCTCCCCCCCGTTTGGCCCCCTTAGCACACGCTCCCCCTTCTCCCCCCTCCTCTCTCCCCACCCACCTTTTGTCGTAATGATAACGTGTATGTCTTGACATGCCTCCCATGTTTATTATCTTCATACAGCACTGCTAGTGTGGGGCTGCTACACCCCGCCAGAAACACCATGTCCACAAGGTTGAGCTCCTCTATACGCACATTGAAAGCCTCGGCCTGGTGACTGGAACCATCATCCCAGGGGATTACCTGGGAGAAAAGCAAAGGGGCAGGCAAGCGTGGGCCTACAACTTTTATCTGGGAGTGGGGAAAACCTCTTCAAGGAGACAGGAATCGCTGGTTTAGGGTGAATTTCAGGGTTAGGAAGTAGGGCTTTAGCTAAGCCTAAACCCTGTATGGCTCCTTGATGTGGTAGCAAAGCAGCAGGCTAGTCGGCAATGCACCAAAAGATCGGGGACAAATGCAATTCACCTAGTCCCCTCCTGCTGTGTCCCCTTGTGCATTCTTCACACCTCCATATCCCCCTCCTCAACTCCTTCCCCCTTCCCCCTCCGTCCCACCCTTAATGACTCCAGCATACAGGTATACTCCCAACCCCCAACCCAACCCACCATCGTTGCAATCCTCAATATGCAAGCTCTCCTTACCACCTTAATGACTGCACCATAGAGGTGTAGTGCCACCGCCCCTCCTCCCTCCCCTCCACCCCGCTTTCCCACTCCCCCCTCTCTCCATTCCTCCCACTCACCCCCCACCTTAATACTCCGTCCTAAGGGTGTAGTGCAGCTGCCCCTCCTCCCTCCTCTCCAACCCCCCTTCCCCGATCCCGGCCCCTTCAGTCCTCCACCCCCCACCCTTAATAACTCCATCATAGAGATGCAGTGCCACTGCTCTTCCCTCGGGGTCCACCACCGTTAGAACCCTCAACACGTCCCCTCCCCCTGCCTCTGCCTCCCCCCACTCCCCCCCCCCTCACTGCCTTTTTAACGGCCAACACATTCTCTCCCTCTTCCCCTCTCCCTGCCCCCCGCCCCCTCCCCACCCAGTCAAAATCCCGCAAATGTCCCCTTTTGCACCCCTCCCCCCTCCGCCCCTCCCCCCCCCCTCCACCTTGATAACTCCATCATAGAGGTGTAGTGCCACCGCCCTCCCCTCTGGGTCCACCACCCCTAGTTGACCATTATCCACCGGTCTCCCCATATTATCCCGCACATCACCACCAGCACGTGTTACCAGCTGAGGGGGGTCACCTGGGGGGGGGAGGGGGGGGGGTACCACACAGGGCACAAGCTTGGGTTAAGGTTTACGGTTTAGGTCTTGGCTCCAGCCTTCCATGTTGCCAGCATTTGTCACCTGAAACCTAGACAGAGAAGACCCTATTGATTTGGGTTGGGTAAACAGAGCAGGCGCATGCATGCGACTGCAGATCATCAAGGCAAATGGATCATAAGAAGGCATAAAACAGTGACTGGTTTTGGGCGCGTGTGAAATCCAGACATGGGGTAGGTGGTGCCACCCCCCCCCCCCAACTTCATTTCGTAGCTTGAACACCACAGTCACTTCTACAATAACAAAGCGAGCTAGCAAGCAACAGACCTGCATGTGGTTCTGCCATGGCCTTTCAACAATGGCAGCCCTACCATTGTCGCGCTACTACTTTTCATTTGCTTTTGCAGAGTGAGCAGAGAAAAAATAGAGACAAAGGGGCCTTGGAAATCTTAGGCACACGCATACATAGTCAAAAAGCATGGCCTCCCTGGCCTCTTATGATTGCCCTTCTGGACCCTGCCACCTAAACCGCACCCTATGTATATAAACCCTGCTGCACTGCGTACTGCTAAACCCTACTGGAGGACTGTATGCATGTAACCCCTGACTCACTGGTGGTGTCATACTCCAGCATCATGGTGTGGTAATGCTCTGTTAAGACGAACAACAGGTCCTTCACCTCACCCTGCACGTAGAGGGGTAATGAGGGGCACATGGGGTTTAGTAATGCTTGTTCATTTCTTATTGCTGAAGCGTGCACATTGATTCACTTCATAGTAGCTCCCACAGAGTACAAGCACAAAGCTTGCCTCAGCGGAACTACCGGAGCTTATGGGGGAAGGAATACCAGAGATTTCTTGGCATTCCTTTAGGATGGAAGGTATATGTAGTAAATGGGAAACAATGCAGCTGCAGAAGGAGAGGGATAGTGTACTGCTTTCCACTAGGATGCAGGATCCCTTTTTTAAAGGTATAGTAGGGGTGGTGAACAGTGCGAGTGCAGAGTGTATTAACTGTGTAGCGCTACCTTTCAACTCATAAGGTCCCTCAGCTCTAATGCTTGGCATGGGTTTCATAATTTCTTGTGCTGCCTGTATTATGCATGGTTCCATCAGTCCAATGATAGCTGCCAATACCCCGAGAGGACTGATGCCCTAAACCTCCCTCTGCATTTGTAAACAGACACTGCAAATGGCAGCAATAAAAAGCTCTACATGTTTCCCGTGCCCTCTTTGATTCTGCTTGCGCCCCGGGGCTGAATCCAATTTTGGCCCCTATCACGTCTGCCCCCTCTCCCCCTGTCATATGCATCCCGCCTCTTTCGCACGGACCGCTGACATCGCATGTAGTGCTCTGCTGTTGCTGGAATCCTTGCTGGCAATACAGAAATGACACATCAATTCAGGTACAGCTGCGTGACCGCGGAGACGTTGCAACCTTTTGAAACAGGTGGTAATCCCTGCTGTGCTTTCCTATGGCTGTCTACTGTTGCACCGTTTTTAGCTGTCAGGGCAAGCTCCATATAGTCGCGTTAACGGAAGATCCAGGCGCGGCTGATATGAGAGTAGCTGTCATGGGAGGCTAGCATTCCCGCGCTGCTGTGCTTGTGCGCGTACCTTGGGCCTGATGAGGTGCATCGCTGATATTCTGCCATAGATCGGCACCTGCAAGACTCCCTACAGAGCAAAGACGCGGTTTCACTACAGCTGCGAGTGCATATAACGTACATACTGCCCGTTACAAGGTAGTACCAGCCATGCATTGCACATTGATCGCACCTTGAGGCCCTCCGGGGCAAAAGTGTTTATTTCGATGTGGTTTCTTCGCCTGCATGCGGGTCCAGCTGCGCCATGAGTCTGATTGCCAGATTAAAGGGCGATTGGGAGGAAGAGCCTACGTACGCTATGATCAGGTTGCTGTCATTTGCTCCTGTGAAGGACCCCACGACGCAGTGCGTCACCGCTGTTGGCTTATGAGCTGTAACATGATAGTTGTAAATGCAGCCATGGCTACCGAAGTCAACTGCCATAGGCGCAGCCATGGCTTCGGGTGGCAGCCCTTGAACAGTCTATGATCGGGCAGCTGTGCTGCAAAGACAGGACCGCGAAAGATGCATGGCCTGCGCGGCACAGAAGCAGATAACGCCTGCGGTGCTTTAGATCCTGACGCGTGAGCTCATTTAATGCACTGGTAGAATGGGAAGCATCTCTGGCCTAGCTGCCTTTCTGCCACCACAAAAACAAATTCACCAGTACCGCCTAGTGCCGAAAACGTACTGCACTGATTTGAAAGCTTTCAACTCAACTGGCAAAAGCTAAGCCCGACCTTGTCCACCGCTAATTATTGGGAGTGCATGGTCGTTAATCCGCGGCCGTGTAACTGCACCCGCAGAAGCAAGAAGAACCGGCTCCTTGCACCAGATCTTTGTCCAGCAGAAGCGGCCCGTGACCCCCTCAGACCCAGTGAGCCAATCCCAGGCTTTTGTGCATGACATCGCAAGTCACACGAGCCACTGGCCACCCATGGTTGTAGAGCAGCTTTCAGAAGCATCTCACTTCGAGCCACAGGAAGACTATACTGTGTGTGTTTACCAGTTTGATAGAATTAAGACAAAAGGCTATTCAGTCCGAGCTAAATTCCAAGCAGTCCGACCAGGATGCCAGATGGACTCCCATGCTGCCAGGTAACGAGAAGAAAACCATACCCAGGCAGCCTCTTGTAGGACCTGCCTCTCCACCTACTGATCCATACCAGCAAAAGGAAAACTGCCATGGAAAGGACATGGCTAAAAACTGATTCCCCAAGGGAGGGGGGGGGGGGGAAAGTCCAAGACCCCATCCTAAAAATCTGAAATAGACCTCAGACCCCCCTGCCCCGCCCCCCCCCCCCCCCCGCGAGACTGTCTCCAGGGGTCATCCTGATGTGTCTTCTTATATTATTTCCCCACCCTGCCTGGCCTCTTGTCGATGGTGCACTACCCGTGAGCAAAAGGAGGAGCCCGGCCCCAGACGATTTGCTGACTTTTGTGCGCCCACTGTGCCGGCCCGTTGGGGACCCAAAACCCCGGGGCTTGCAGGGCAGCACGGGTTTTGTTGTAGGGGTTGTCAGGTGGTTGTCCCTGGTGTCTTCTGGGGTGTTTTAATAGTCAGCATGTGCTTGCACACTGTAAATGACTTGGGTGGCATGGGTAGGTGGTTGTAACCACGCTGTTGAGCCAAGCCTGGTATTTTGGGTTTAGAGGTCACTAAACCCTAAGTCCTAACATGTGGGCCTGTGGCTCACTGCTGCTTTTCATCTGCATCACCTCCTGCATGACCATATCAACGTCTGTGCATGATTGCCACTCTCAAACCAACAATCCAGGTTGGACATCCGTGGTCCCGAAGCCAAAATGAGGCCTTCAACCCAGTCTAAGGGACTGTGCAAAAGCTGGGGGCGTGTACTGTAATTGGCATGACATCAGCGAGCTAGGGTTACCAGAAGGTCCCTATGCCCGTCTACATGGTGTGAAGGGCCATAGCTGTCACAAATAGGGCCAAACGAAGCAAACAAAAGTTGCCAAGAAAAATTCTGAAATTGACCTCCGAGACTGATCGAACCCCCCTTCCCCCCAAGATTTCTTGGGGTGTCAGGGGTATATAGATAAACCCTTCCCTGACACATGTGCCAAGTTTTGACCAAAAAAAGAGGATGGGGTCTGAAATTTTTCCTTGCCCCCCCCCCTCGGATTCCGCCAAGGTTTCTGCTGGCCCCATAAGAACACATAAGAAAAACAAGGGTGCTCCTCTACAGATAATAATTAAGCCTGAAACTCACTGAGGCACTTGAAGCACACAGGTAAAATCACCCCCAATGCAGACTAGCAGCAAGCACTACTACGGTGCACACAAACTACTGCCCAAATAATGCAAGAAACTAATCACTCATTACTGAAATGGGTTACTTGCCTATCTTCAATACAAATCCTAACCAGAGGGTATGAGCCACGCAAGAACGCCGCATGGCACTAATATGTCAATTGGTAAGGGAGACCACTGCACAAACAGCGGACCTTGGGGCTGCAGCACCAGAGCATGGCTCCAACCAGTTTTCTGGTAGGGCGAGGGTGAGGGTTTGAGAGCAAGAGCGAAACAGAGAGCTGCATTAAAAAGACCAGCAGACCGCAGGCTGAAGCTGATAACTATCTTACTTTGCTAACCTCTGCGAGCACTATTTCAATTATATGTGTTGTGACTTACCAACAGCCCCCTTCTGCCCTCCCCCCCCCCCCCAAAGGAGTCCAAATGCATACCAAAGCTCAATAGGCTGAACTATCACGAGTAAGCAATAGCGCTTACGAGACAAGCAGGCACACTCTATAGAATTGAAATAAACCACTGCACCGCTCTCAGACCGTGCAGCAGCAAGGCAGTCTTCTGTGTTTACAACAGCATCACCACAAAATTTGGATCAATGGTCGGGGAAATGCACGATGCGTGCTAGTACTGCCTTTCTTATCATCTATGCATACTTTAAGCTTCTCAATCGGCATACATGGGGTGGGACCTGATACAAAAACATGCATCAGCAGCACTCCACCATTGCTTATTTCCAGCTTCCACCTTGAGTTTACTCATCTCCGCATTCACCATTCATATAAAAACACAAGCAATCATGCATGCACAGCATGTATTGCGGGATGTACATGCTGCGTTGTGAGCCAAGCTGAGAAAGTCTCTTGCAGCCATCAGCCAAAGGACATTCAGGGACTTATCCCACTCAACAATCCCGCAAGCTGTTTTTGGGATGACAGGGGGGTACGCTACGGCAGAGCCCCCCTGTTATTAAACCTCGCATCCCTTTCTCTTGTTCTGTTCCTCATGCTGCTTTTGGGGCCCTGGGTCACCCAGCGAATTCCAAGAGCCCTGATGGGCACGCACAACATGCAACCCACTGCTAGTTTCAGGCCCAACTATCTACCACCCAAAGAATGATTCATATCGGTCCTGCTGCCCACACACTAAGCAATACGTGGTGAATGGGGCACCAGAATGTTACGCACCTCTGTATGGAAGGTGACCCAGCCCTTTATGTTCGTGTTGACCAGCAGATCTTCCAGACGGCCTTCGACTGCCAGAGCCGCCTCGCTCGCCGTCTAAGGTTGCACATCGCGCCCAAATGCGTTTGTGCTAATCGCAGCAGGCCGTTGAGTCTTCAGCTCCTTGTGGTGAACAGCGAACCACCTGTGGGCCCGAAGCGCATGGTAATGGCAACTGGTGTAGTGGAACAAGAGGGCTGCGTCCAAGGCACCTTAAACCCGTCTTGATTCTTGTTTCCTCTCTACAGTGGCATAGAGTACAGCTCTTGGTGTCCCATTGCTGTGTGAATCACTTCAATTCACTAGTTCGTGACTACGAGTAGTGCAAGGAACTGCGCTCATTGCCCCTTGTGTCGAGACAGATGGCCTCCCTGGCGGTATGCATCTTAGTACACAGCCGACGGTAATACGGTATGGTCAGCTGAATGCCTGGCCAATGACGCTTGCCACTTGGTAGAGTGTATATCACTTTGGCCAACTGCAGTTACACTTGGTGGGGTCACTTCTGTGTCATTGTACCAAGTGGACTGGGCTGGGCTGGGCTGGTCGGTCTGTGCAGTAAAGCATGGTATATTAGCAGGATTAGCTGTGTAGGCAGCTGTCCTGGCATTTCGCCTTTGCCAACATATGCACCAAATCTTAACCATCTTGGCCAAACTAGTCTTGTGTCAACCCTTGAGACCCAGATCGTGCAGATGGCTCGTATACTGCTGATTGCTACCTTGCAGATGGCTGTTGCATTGGCCCTTGCCTACTCTCAGACTGTAGTCCTCCAGGGTTATCAGATATACCGTCCTGAAGCCGGTTCCAGGTTCCGGTTCCAGGGCAAAATGTGCTCAGTTCCGCGGTTCCAGCGATGCCAAACATGTCAGTTCCTGGTTCCAGCCCTGGGCCACCCTCTGGCCAACATGTCACATGCTGGTTCCAGCAAGTTTATTACAAAGTGTAGAGTGCTCAACTGAGTGCAAGAATAGCATTTTCCATTGTACAATTGGTTGTAATAAGTACAAATCATCGCTGGCTTCTGGGGCTTCGCCCCAGACCCCACCAGGGGGGCTGTTCCTCCCCCCTGGACCCCCGCCTCCTGCTTGGGTCCATGCTGCGCATCGACATGGCATGGTCTCCCCCAGAAAAGTTTGGTTCCAGAGGCCTTGTTCAAGTCTAGTTCTGGTTCCAGAGGAGGTTGTGGAACCGGCTTCAGGACGTTACAGATAACGCGCTGCCTCTGGGACGCGTTGGATCCACTTACACCTGACACCTCCGGAATATGCCGGCCGAATGGCAACTACTTGCTGAGTGGAAAGGTACCTGCACCAACTGATGAGCTGGGAGCGAGCTATATGGAGTATGTGTTCGCAAACATGACCGCTTGCAACCAAGAGACCGACGAGCTATCCTGCCTTAATTCGCTGTCTAACTGTGCTTGGAACGAGGAAGTCTATGAGGACAACGCTGGCACCGCAGCCGACCCAGACTCAGCGAGTGCGGGGTATATGCAGCCCTTCGAATCATCGACCAGCATAGAGTGCGTGTACAACCCTCTTAAAAAGGGTGCTGCTATCCCTAACTCCCAGCCCGCAGCAGATGCCATAAGGCTTGTGCTGGAATGCGCCCTTCGGGGCCTTACTCCCAACGAGTGCTCAGGTCTTAGGAAGAAAGGATGCGCATGGGATGGCTCACACTGCAAACCGAACTCCACTATGGGCGTATTCAATTTTATGCACAGAGCCAGCAAGACACCTTTCACCAGGGCTCTGGTCACTGAGCACGCTGAATGCTCTGCCCGTGAGACAAAAGATGCATGTGTGCTGGCCTCTGAAGTGGCTGAAATCTCGCCCGCAATCTTGCAGCAGAATCTCGCAAGAGCCGAATCGGGCAAGCCAGCACCCAAGGAGGTCTTGCCTCAAATCCCTACAGCAGTTGGGACCCATGCGGAGCCCCTCACCAGTGTCAAGCCAAATGCTAGTGTTCCATTAACCGGACCACCAAATGGTACAACCTCATCACTGGGGTCTCCATTGGGCAACATCAACTCTTCCTCAATTGCTGCACTAGAGGCAGCTCTTGCACAGAGCCCCGCACCCTCCTCCAGCCCTGCCCCTGCGGTGATTTCTTCAGTCTCCGTCGCACCACCAATGAGCCACAATAATAGCGGCTACGTGGCCAAGGTCACTGGCAATTCCATTCTCTGCATCGTTCTCTTGGGCATTGCCATAATGGCTTAAGATCCTAGCCTATGTGTACAGCAGCTGATAAATTGCTCGTGAAGCTGGTTGGTGCATGTGCTTGTTATCTTGGCGCTCTTCAAGCCGCAAGACGGCAACATTGGGATGTCCATTATGCAATGATATGTATTCATTAATGGTTGTCTAGCTGCACAGTGGGCTCAAGTTGTGTTGTTGCAAGAATTGATGCAGTATTTGCTAGGGGTTGTTGGACAGTGGCATGTTGGGGACTAAGCATGTATGTATCTTCGCTAACGGGCTGGATGGCTATTATGTGCATTGTATCATCTCTGCATGTTCCGGAACCACAAGGACCATGGAACAATCAAATGGTGGGGATGTCTGCTCTTGGCTGCAAGGTTACTTGGCGGATTGCCTTCTCAGGTTCCGATAGTTCCAATAGTTGATGCCAAGGCCTCCGCGGCTTGCAAAATGGTCGCTGCGGTTGCCTCTGTTGGTTGCATTCAAGGATGACATGGTGTGTCATTCTTAGAGTGCATCCGTTTCTAAGATTACCAGGCATCAGCACCTGCACGTTTGAACGTATGCTATTATTTCGTTTGTCACATTACAAGGAGGGTTGCCTTGTTGTCCTATGTCAGAGGGAGCTATAAACGTACTGCTACAGCATGGTTGTGAGTGAATGTTGATCATGGGAAACTTTGTGCTTTCAGGGGCTGCGGTGGGTTGTGTAACATGGGGTGTGCTCAATGTGCCCCAAGGCTGGTGCACGTCTCGTGCTTGCTTCATGGTGTGGTTTCAACACCTGCCCATTCAGAACTCTGTCAGGGGGAGTTGGGCTATAAATGACGGGGGGCAGCTGTATGGTGAGTGCTGAGTGTATACATCCATCATCTTGGAACAGCCTGCAACTGCAAAGCATTCCGTGGGGGTGAAAAAGTGTTGCATGCCTGAATTTGCCAACAGGTACACGGTACAGGTCAGCCTCGGGCCTCACCTTGAACGTATGCCGGATGGGTCATGCCTTTTGGTCTGTTACTCAACCAGTGCGCCGTATCTCTCCTTGTTCTTCATGCTTGCCCAAGTATATATATGTAGCTGCGTTCACAGTGTTGGTTGATTGGCTGGCAGGTGGTGTTCTTGGCTCCCTCCCGGTTCTCCTGCACCCTGGAAGCCCTGCCTTTGTGTTGTATGTATTTGCACATTTACAAAGCAGAATATATTTGTTGCGCTGGTCTGGGGGCGCTACTCAGGGGTGACCACAATTGAGCTTACCATAAAATTCTCTACATCGTTGACTTGGCCATTGCCATGATTGGCTAGTTAGGCTCGCTCCTTCCTAGCCTATCCTATGCATAAAGAGCAGCTGGCAGGTGATAAGGCGCATTGAAGCTGACAGTTGCTGGTGCATGCTACTCAGTTGCATCTTACCTCGGCATATTTCAGGGGCGATGTTGGAAGCCCATCATGTTAATTGTAGAGCATTGACAGTTGTGCCGTTGCATTCGGTAGTGTTGAAACATTGTCTGCATGCATGCTGCTTTGCCGGGGGTTGTTTGACAGTGACATGTCGCATCTTATCATCCAATCAAGCGGCTGGTGACTGGGTATGCATGATCAGAAACACTGAAGAAGGACCGTGGAATATTACAGTCATGCATGGGATTTGCCTCTCAGGTTGGATAGATCCCGATAACAAATGAGGCCTAGATGGTCACGGTTGCTGGGTTGCTTGCATACCACGGTGCCATGGGGCACCTATTAAAAGATACCAGGTTGCATCTATAAAAGAATACCAGGCATCAGCACCTCCACGTTTGAGCTTACGCTATTAAATTCGATGGAAAGTCTGTCGCGCTTCAAGGGTTTAGTTTGCCTTGCTGTCTTAACCTCAAAGGGACATCTGAGTCTACTGCTATGGCTTGATTGTGAATGATTGTTGATCCTGGAAACTTCGTGCTGTTAGGGGCTGTCACGGATGGTTGTCTGTTTTCATGGGTTATGCTCAGTGTGGCCTAAACCCTAGACCCTAAAACAGGTGCGCGTGTCGTGCTTACTGTATGGTGTGGTCTCAGCACCTTTATTCAAAACTCTGCCAGGGAAAGTGGAGATATGTAGTGGGCCAGCTGTCCAATGAGTGCTGTATACATAAACTTGTTTGGCAGAGCCTGCAGCTGCAACACGCACATCATTGGGGGTGGACAAGTGTTGCAGTACCTCATTTTTCCAATAGGTACAGTAGAGGTCATCCTGGCCTCAACTTGAAGTTACGCCGGCTGGGTCATGCCTCTTTATCAGTTTAATTAACCATTTTGCCGTAGCTCTCCTTATTCTTCATAATTGCCCAAGTTCATGAAGCAGCATGCAAAGTGCTGATTGATAGTGACCTTGCCAGTTCCTCCTGCACCCTGGGAGCCCTGCCTGTATTTGTCATATACATATTGCCACATTTGGCAGCTTGTGCTAGTCCCGCTGGTCTTGGGTGTGCTGAAAGTGTGTAGTAGTAATCATTTGCACCAGTAACATCAGGGAGGATTTTTATGTGGTCATGCCGCTCAATGGCGGTGAGAATGTGGTAATGCTATTTGGGATTCCCGTGACCACGCACGCGTGCCATTCTCTCATTTCACTGACAAAGCAAGCAGTGCAGCACTACTTGGATACGCCAAGCGTATGGTCTCGCTGCAGCTGCATAGGCTACTTGCATTGTGCTATTTATGTGATGCCCGTGTGACCCTAGTGTTGTTTTATACTCAGCGCCCCTACATACCTGTTCTGGGGTGACCATGCCACTTTGGTTCCTCGTAAATGCTTGTGGTTGGGGCTACCAGGGTCCTCAGTTCCACAGTTGCTTGTAGGTTGCCCATATGTTGAGGTAATGCATGTTCCTATAAGAATGTAAGGCATGTAACCGCTTAGCTTGCTGTTGACTACTGGGTCAAGTGGTCAGCACATGGCAAGCAAAGTGAAATTGGGCTGGCCTGACATACATTGGCTAGCAAAGGGTCTGAGGTGGGCTGGTGGCAGCCATTGTGTGAGACTTGGACACGGGCTTGAGTATGCCGTTGGAGCCGAAGTTGGCTCCTTGATTGTGGGTGGCGCTGCCCCCACCGGTACCCTGCTTTGACGGGGCCCTTTGGTAATTGGTGGTTGGTAATCCGGTCTCGAGCCTGTACAAAAGCAGTTCGCTAGTAGTGGGAGGCCAGACGCACAGACTTGGCAAGGAAGTCAAATGCCGCTGTAGCAAATAATTTGGTTCTTGCTTGTGCTGGGGAGATTGCCCTCCTTCTGTACTGGTTGAGGCATACATCGATCGAGTTGACTTGTATCCAATTTGTGTATTATGCTGTGTTGATAGTTAAGCACAAGTAGGGATGGTCTTGCGTCTTGCTGCTTGTATACTATTGCGGCCGGCAATTGGGTTCTGTATTGTGGGGTATCGCTGGCTTTTCCCAGCAGATGATTGATGACCGTCAGCAGTTTCTTTCATGTGCCTTCTGGTAGTTATGCATCTTGGTTTGCCGTGTAGTAGATTGCATTGCAAAATGTCCCACTTTCTGTCAAACATCTAGTCGGCTGCTGTCTTCCCTGAGGGTGCATGGGAGTGGCATGTGGAGTTTCTAAGCAAATTTGAGCCAACAGCCTCCAGGTGTGGGCTTAGTCGGTCCTTCTGAAATCATTGGCTGTTTCTATGTTGGCCATCTATATGTGCGTGTCGACTCAGGCGCCTGCCCTTATGTTCAGGGCATACATACACCAGAGCTTATTATGGGGCTTCCAATAGGCCGAGGGGGCTTCTAATACACGGACATGCGGCAATTCCATACATCAGAGAACAATCATACAAATTACCAAAGTTACCAACTGAGTGGCGCATCAAAAAGGGCGCCGGTGGGGGCAGCGCTACCCACAAGGAGTCAAGTTAGGCTCCAACAGCATGCATGTTGAAGCATCCTGTGCAAGATTATCAGTATTTAGATATGTTTGATTCGGAGTCTGATATTTCTGGTGATAATTCTGAGGATGAACTGGTTGAAGTCCTCTAGATGAGTGAATACCTGGCTGGTATCCATTTGCTTGGTGGTATGGAACCCATTGTGTTTTGGATCCATCCGATGGTGTGTTTGGTCGGTTCGACCTAGCAGCCCTTGGCGGTTGCCACACCTTAAATGTTTGTTATGTTATGTTATCAAGTGGATGCTGCTGCTGCCGCCAGCCCACTCCTCCCTCCATCATCATACAATGGAAAACTACAACATCAACGACTTGACCTGGGAAAATAAACCTGACTGAACAACGCAGTGGATCCATCAGAGCAATATACATGGTACGCCTAGCTCAACCGTCACCATCCAAGAGGAAAACATAACACCAGATTACCAAAAGGCACCGTCAAAGTGGGGGCCCCGGTGGGGCAACTCCACCCATAACGAGTCAACTTAGGCTCCAAGGGCATACTGAAAATCCCTCTCTCAGATTCTAACAGTGATTGCCACCAGTCCCCACTGATCCCTTCGTAGCCTATGTATGTCAAACCAGCAGCCTGGCATCCGACGTACAGTGCACTGATCAGTCGACCCAGTCAACATACAGCCCGCCAAGTGTTTCAATGCCTTCACTCAGGTCCACCGCAGGTCCCTGCCCATCTCAGTCATGCCATCCCCACAAAGCAAAACGTGACCGCCATGGTTTTGAGTCATGGTTGGGTCCTGCACGGCCCAGAAGGCTGTGCAATGATCTCTCTTTAGGAAGCAAAATGTGACCGCCAAACAAATGCTGTAGCATGAAAACACCTGGGTGTGCCCAGCCAACTAAGTACGACAAGGTGTGGCAGCAGCAAGAGGAGTAAGGTAATGCTAAGTGAGAGTTGAATGGCTTTCTATAGAACATGCGCATAGTCACCTCCTGCCAAAGCAAGCCCCCGGCTTGGCAATATGGCAACATGGGCGCCATTTTGCCCTCATGGGTGCAATCCCATGAGTAACTCATGAGAGAACATATATAGTTCCTTTTATGTACCCGTTGCACAAGCCTAAGCCAGCTAACCAGCTTCAACCTTCAGCTTCACCTCAACATGCAATGAATGAATGAATCCATGCACCACGTACTTTGGACTAGGCACGGGAATGTGTTGCATGGAGCGAGCGGCCTTAAGCTTTCACTTACAGGCAAACATGTGTCCATAACAGGTAGCTATGGCAGGTGGCTTTCTTTTCATTTCACCGTTAACAAGAGGCAAGGCAGGGTAGATCAATAAAATACTAGGTAGCTATATTCTGAGGAACTGGGCACTGCACAGAACTAACTGGAACCAAAAGATGCATGAGGACACCGCGTCACAACCAACACCCCAGTTCTCTAATAAGGCAAAGCACATGCGACTGTATACATGTGGCAGCCATGAACCACCATGCAAGGTCCTGAGATACGGCTTGCAGGCATGCCATAGTAAGCACATTGCAGTAGACTTAATGCTAAGTAAGTAAGTAAATAAGTAAGTATGCAACTGGAGACCGGTTTCATCGAAGCAAGGTTGACAAGTGCTGGGCCCCTAGAGACACACTGCCTTACCATCACCCACTAGATGCAAGGAGCTGACCGACTTTCAGCACATAGGAGTAATCCAACAGCATAACATGTTTCTGGAACTGTTTCCCACATCTGAGACCAGATTTATTGTATTTCAGAATGCATCTCAGACTTGTCTTGTTCGTGGTTTAAGGGCCCATCTCCCGCACTCACTACATGAACTCAGGCACCAGGGACACATGCTGATAGTTGTCAAGGGGAAAGTTCTCAAGCATAGTTCTCCCCCAGTATTGCCATGCAAGCCAGGCAATGCTGCCAACAGCAGCTACAGTACCATACGTGTAAGACCCCAAGCACTAAAAAGCTTTATTCCATAACCGTCTCTGTTTTGGCCTAGGCTCCCCCCAGGTGTCCGCAAATCACAATGCAGCCTTGCATCTCCTTCTTTTAATCCTTAACACCCATCTGTCCGTCAGCCTTTCTTGGCACTTTGAGACAGCACTGAAGCTGTGCAACATCAAGGCAACCCTGAAACATCATTTCTGTTGTCGCGATTGTCCTGATTGTCTTTCTTATGAGCCCTAAGAGCTTCCCTCAAAGCCACACCCGCGGTCACAATCCACCCCATAACCATGTAAGCACCAGCACCAAAAGGAATTGACAGGGACAGCACCTTTACCCAGTTGTTATACAGGGTACAAACATACAGGGAGCTTGCCACCTGGAAAGGTGGAGACAGTTGGTCTGCAGGAACCAAGTACGGCTTGCCCTGCAAGCTGTCTTCTATAGGAGATGTGAAGTACCATGCTTTCATCGAGCAATACAGCATTCCTGTGTCAACCACAGAGGGATTGCTGAGGCGATCCGCAATGGACAACACATACTGAGCTGTCATGAAATACATGGGTGCACCCGAGGCATTGACTACCTTGCTCCCATTGACCACGGTCATGTAGTAATCCAGCTCTAAGTCCACATAGGTCACGCTGAGTGATGCTGTGCACTTGCCACTAAACACGTTGTTTACAAATCTGGGCACAACCAGGAATGTGAGATTAGTGACACTCTCCAAACATGCTATACCACAGAAGTTTAGCCTTCGGCGGGAGATGGTGTAGCCGAAGCGCTGCAAAGCAGGGTCATACTGGCTGGGATATGATTCAGCAGAGCCCAGAGCAAGAAGGATAGCTTTCACAACAGCTGGAGCTTCTATGTCAGTCATGATGCTACCTGTAAGTCTACGCCCTAAGGCTTTAGAGCCACCTGCCACAGCCCCACCTGAATGCACTGATGCATTTGGGTAGCTGGCAGCAATGTGATAGTCCCAGGCAGCGTCTTGGCTTGCACTGTTGAATTGCAGGGCCATGTCAAAACACACTTGGGGGTGGCGGTTGCAGTAATCCAGTGCTAACACCTGACTGGCCTCCCATGCAAAACCGTCCCTCCCTCTTGGATTATACTCAGTCATATTCATGAGGTCATGTAGGCCAGGGTAGCGCCGCAAGGACCCCAAGTCGTACATTCCCACCATCTGGCTCGTAAGCTCGATACACTGGGATCCAGTTGGGTCGGTGTCATTTGGCACTGTGTATTTGAATTGCGGCCAGTTGGTGGATCGCTGCTTCATAACCACACGGACAAGGGTGTCCCCACGAGTCTGCACCTCTCCAAAACCGGTGACAGTCTGGCAGGGGGACGCTTTGGTTGATGAGGGACACATTTGGGTCAATGTCAACTCCCTTACAGCACAAGCAGCAGCAGAAGCAAAACAGTACTAGTTAATACTAAGCAGCAGCAGAGGCATAGCAGAAGGACTTCATGATCAGCAGGAGCAGAAGCACAGCAGTCGAAGGTTGCATGCCGGTGCCTGTCAGGTTAACCGGCATGCACGGCTCATAAATGTCAAAGATTGGTGAGCTATGATTTTCTCTAACTTTTGTAAAGGTCCTCAAGGAGATTGAAATGCCATCCAGCAACAAAAGACCCCGCCTGAGCCCCTTTAAGGCATGAGAGGAACAGAGCAGACAATTATGTTGCACTGGTTTGCATTACAATAACAGAAGCAGCCGTCTGCCGATGGGAAGTCAGTCTAATACAGGCATGCTACAAATACACGTGGGCACTTGCTTGTTGCAAGCCTTGCAACGTTTAAACGGGTACGCCTCACAGTTCCACGGTTGCCGCACCTTAAATTTTTGTTTGTTTTTTTTCCACCAAATTGCAGAGATTAGATCATTGATGCAATTAAACTAGATCATTGATGCAATTAAACTGCTGAATTCCTTCTACCATGCATGCACTGATGAGTCCCCCATCCTCTCACCACTGTGTTATATGCAAGCAACTTGTCCGGCCTTGAAGCCGTGGATGTGTAGCATTTGTTGCAGTTCTGCTCATTACCTGCATGAAGGTTTTAGCATCTAGCAGGGGTGCAAATCACACATAGCCGCGCTCTCCTTTTGCAGTGATGTTTTCATACAGCAGGCCCTGCACAAGCTCTGGATAAGACACGCTGCTGTTGAAATTGTCCAGGAAGGCGTGTGCCTGCTCTTGAAGAGATCGTAGGGCCGCTTGGGTGGTGGTCTCGTCTCCCCGGAAATTGTGGAATTGAGCTTTCCAGAGGCTGAGCCCAGGCACGAATCCGGGGTCTAGAGCCCAATTCGAGTGCTTGTCCCAATTGTGTTCTTCATTCCTAGTAAGGAGGTCTGGTTTGCAATCTTTGACGCTGTCCGTGTGGGAGTCAGGTGTTACGACAGGCTGAGTTTGGGCTCGGTAGTACACACATGCCGCAGAGAAAGCGACGAGCGATACGACCCCGATGATGTATCCAAGCGCTGCTGTCCTCCTGCCAGGACGTAGGGAGTCCCGTATGCTTGCAGGGATCATGAGGAATCCAAGGTGGATCCCCCCGGCAAGGAAGAGTCCTAGAGTCCGGCTTCTGCCGGTTGGATGGTGTGGTTGGTCCATTATTGAATGTCCCTCAATTGTGGCCTTTTCTACATACGAATGCTTATTGGAAAGGGCAGCTGTCTGTTCACGCCAAGTAAGCCTGAGGCCGCTGGGAATATACTGGCTGGAGGCTCTCGGAGGTGTACACCGTAATGAAACTGCTCACACAAGCGGGCTATGCTATGGGCAGACCATCTGAGCATAAAGAAACGTCGAATCCGCTTTTAGGCATGGGCGGTGTCCTAACGCATTTGGTAGAAGGCCGAGGTTGCACTGCCGTAGTGGGTGACGTCGCAGGCCGTCGGTGCCAAGTCCGACGTCACGTCACTTGACAGCCTTCAGCTGGCTCTACCCGGGTAATCACGTGGATCAAAATGGCTACGCAAACGATGTCCCCGGCACGACAACACGAGACCGCCTCCGGGCAAAAGTCGGGCAGCAGGAGTGTCGCGTGCAGACGCATCAGTGACTGGTTCTGGGAGGAATGTGCACATTCGAGGAGCCAGCTTTTACATGTTTGTCGGGAATATACGTATAAGATGGGCATTAATCTAGACGCCTCCTTTGGGTCGACTTCGCATGCTGGTCGTTACCTGGTCGACGAATTTGCTTCCCTCCCAAACCACCATGCATCACTAGCTCAAGAGCATGTGTACTCCGTTAAACAATGCTGACAGCTGTCCATAGACCGAAAGGGTGCATGGCATCAACCCTGGCTTATGCCTGCTACCTAACCTACATACCTAGCTGCTGCTACGGTGCTCCTCCTCCTCCCCACGTGCTGCCGCTGCTGCTGCCATAGTCAAAAACACCCTCTCTAAGCTGCTCTGACACACACTGTACTCACGAACTCCCAACACCTCCCTCGCCCCCTCCACTGCTTCAAACACACTAGCTAGCTGCTCTCCAGCACTCACACCACCACCACCTCGCTTACCAGCAGCACCAGCAGCACCATGACTAGCAGCAGCAGCACCATCAGCAGCACCACCGTTAGGAGCAACTGCAGAACCCACCTTATCATCAAACCCCACCCTCTCCTCATCATCATCCGGTGTCAGCTCCTTCTTTGACTGCTGCTGCTGTTGTTGTCGTCGTTTGCCCCTTTCTCTGCTGCTGCTGCTGCTGCTGCTTTCTTCATGTCCAGCACCAGCAGTAGCAATAGGCAGCGTCAGCAGCACCCTCCCTGCCTCCTGCTCCAACACAGAGGTACCCGGGAAGCAACTCTGGAAATACAGCACTGCAGCAGCTTCATTACTAGAACCCCCCTCTGCAGTAGATGCTTCTGCTGTTGTGGTGTTTGCTAGTGCTGCTGCTGTTGCTCCTGGCTTACTGCTGCCACCCCCACCATAACCTTGACTAGCAGCTCCTACTGCTTTTTTATCCTCCCCTCTCCCTTCACCTGCCTCTAGTGCTGCACCATTGGGCATTTCCACAAGCAAACGCCGCTGCCCCTCCTCCTCCTGCTGTGGCGGCACCTGCCTAGCTTGCTGCTGCTGCTGTTGATCTGCTCCCTCTACCTGCTGCTGCTGCTGCTGCTGGTCCTCCAGCTTGAGCTCTAATGTGTATCCATCCCCAAACCTGCTCTTCAGGTGTTGCGGTGTGCCCAGGCATGTGAGCCTCCCCCCCACCATGATGGCCAGGCGATCACACAACACATCACATTCCTCCATGGAGTGACTGGTGAGCAACACTGTGCGCCCTGCACCTAATACCTCACACTGCAAGAGAGGAAGGGGGGAGGGGGAGGAGATAGCATGAACACAAAGTGACATAAGTAAAGTAGAGTGGCCACTTAGCTTGAGACGGTAAGGGGGCGTATGCCACTATTTGCGATGGCATGTCATTCGAAATTTTGGTGGTGATACTGTAACACTCGGCTGCAGAGTGAGATCAGAGGAATCAGTCACTGCACATGTCGCATGAAAAAAAGAGACGTTAGAGATTATAGATGCTGGTTTTTCTACATTAAGTGTAGCCTGTGTGTGTCTGGATAGCCCAAGGGGGCCAAGTGCTTGGCGCACAATATCAGCCATCCAGGGAGTAAAAAGGGTGAACACCTAGAGCTGTTTGCACACCCAAGCGGCAGGCACTATTTTCAATTGGGCTGTTGTCAAAGGGCCTCAAGACCAAAAGTGAAGCTAGGCTAGTATCGGTACCGGTAATGCACAAGGTTTAAACTCAATCGGGGTAAACGAGTGCCACAGTCAGTGTTTAGCATTGATATAGGTGGCAGTGAGCCCATCCCTACTGATTTTGATATTCTTGGATAATACCGGCAAGATGCAGCACAATGTATTTTGATGTATGGAGCCCTCTATCCTTTTCCCGTGTGCCAACTTCCCAACCAGCCCCATCCCGTACCATCTTTCCTTGTCCCTTCCGCCTGCCGTCTTCCCCCCTATCCCTGCTCCTTTCCCAACAGCTGACCTGCCCCCCCGGCCTTCATCTGGAGCATATTCCACTGTGGCCGCACCCTCCCCCTCACCACTCTCAAAATCGCAGGGTCACTGGTCAATGAAGGGGCTGGGTGCCAGGTGGCAGGGAGAGAGACGGGCTGTGCCGAGCTTTGCGGCAGGAGCGCTTGTAGGGCTGTGCGGGGAGGTGTGGGCGTGTGTTATGTGCGGTCTGTGTGCACTCTGGAATGTGTGGTTTGCAGACATGGGAGAACAACTTCGGGTATGACCAGGCGTGTCTCTGCAGGCATAGCTGGGCTCTCCTTTCTTGTCTCAGCGAAGTTCGTAGCTTTTCCATGAGCAGCAATGGCTGTCGGACGCTTGATCCCTCCCAACGAGTTCAACAGCCACAACCTTACCATGCATTGCCACAATACTAGCATGCAATACACGTTAAACTGTAGAGGTGTGCCTGCTTGCCCCGCTGGAAGATCCTACAAGCAAGCTGCGATCTCCGTTTGTGAAGGTTCCGGCTTGCTGGAAACGCTGCACACATTTGGCTGGGGAGCATGACAGGTGTTGTAGCAATGTTCGGACGTACCAGCATTGTGCTTGGCAGAAGTCCATGCTCACTGCACCGTGCCGGGTCTGGGGAGCTTCGATGCTGCGGTAGCGAGCAGGGCAAGCAGCGTCGTGGTTGTGTGTAGGGTGGGATGGACCCACACAAGGGTATAAGGGATGGCATGCACAAGGGATAAGGGATGGACCCACACAAGGGTATAAGGGATGCAGGCCCGACTGTTGGGGATCCTTCCTATCCTTCCTATCCATCTTCCAACCTTTTAACCCTCTTTTGAGTCTACCCAGGCTCTGAGTGTTACATTGGCCAACTGCAGTCCACTTGGTGGGGTCACTTCTGTGTCATTGTACCAAGTGGACTGGGCTGGGCTGGGCTGGGCTGGGCTGGGCTGGTCGGTCTGTGCAGTGAAGCATGGTATATTAGCAGGATTAGCTGTGTAGGCAGCTGTCCTGGCATTTCGCCTTTGCCAACGTATGCACCAAATCTTAGCCATCTTGGCCAAACTAGTCTTGTGTCAACCCTTGAGACCCTTCCGAATCGACCCAGATCGTGCAGATGGCTTGTATACTGTTGATTGCTACCTTGCAAATAGCTACTGCAGTGGCCCTTGCCTACTCTCAGAGCGTGATCGATGGTCATCGGACACCTCGGTGCCTCTGGGATGCGGTTGATCCACTTACACCTGACACCTCCGGAATCTGCCTGCCGAATTCCTACTACTGGCTGAGTGGGAAGGTGCCTGCACCCACAGATGAGCTGGGAGCGAGCTACATGGAGTATATGTTCGCAAACGAGACAGATTGCAACCAAGAGGCCGACGAGCTATCCTGCCGTAATTCGCTTTCTAACTGCGCTTGGAACGAGGAACTCTATGAGGACAACGCTGGCACCGCAGCCGACCCAGACTCACCGCAGCCCTTCGTATCAATTACCAGCACCAAGTGCGTACACACCCCTGTGGAGGAGGGTGCTGCCATTCTTAACTCCCAGCCCGCAACAGATGCCTTGTTGCTAGGGCTGGACTGCTCCCTTCTGGGCTCTACTTCCAACGAGTGCTCAAGTCTTAAGAAGAAAGGATGCGCATGGGATGGCTCACACTGCATGCCGAATTCCACCATGGAGCTAATCCATTTCATGCACAGAGCCAGCAAGACACCTTTCACCAGGGCTCTGGTCACTGAGAGAGCTGAATGCTCTGCCCGTGCGACAAAAGCTGCATGTGTGCTGGCCTCTGAAGTGGTTGAAGTCTCACCTGCAACCTTCCAGCAGAATCTCGCAAGAGCTGAATCAGGCAAGCCAGCACCCTCCTCCAGCCCTGCCCCTGCGGTGATTTCTTCAGTCTCCATCGCAGCACCAGATAGCGGCTCCGTGGCCAAGGTCACTGGCAACAGCATTATCTGCATCGTTCTCTTGGGCATTGCCATGATTGCTTAGGCTCCTTCCTAGCCTATGTGTACAGGGCAGTTGGAAAAATTGCTCGTTGAAGCTGGTTGGTGCATGTGCTTGTCATCTTGGCGCTATTCCAAAGCCGCAAGACGGCAACATTGGGAAGCCCATTATACAATAATGGTGTGTAGTCATTAATGGTTGTCTAGCTATACAGTGGGTTCAAGTTGTATTGGTGCAAGAATTGATGCAGTATAATAGACTGACCAATGCAAGGCGTGCCGTTCGGTTACATTACAACGTCGAAAAATTGGCTGTTGCTTTGCCAGGGGTTCATTGTTGGACAGTAGTGGCATGTTGGAGACTAAGCATGTAAATTTTTTCGCTAACCGGCTGGATGGCTATTATGTGCAGTATTCCCTCTGTGCACGTTCAGGAACCACAAGGACCGTGGAGTATTCAAATGGTGGGGGTGTCTGCTCTTGGCTGCAAGGTTGTTCGGTGGGTTGCCTTCTCAGGTTCTGATTAGGTTCTGATAGTTCCAATAGTTGATGCCAGGGCCTCCACGGCTTGCAAAATGGTCGCTGCGGTTGCTCTCTTGGTTGCATTCAGGGATGACATGGTGTGTCATTCTTAGAGTGCATCCGTTTCTAAGAATACCAGGCATCACCACATGCACGTTTGAACGTATGCTATTACATCGTTTGTCACACTACAAGGAGGGTTGCCTTGCTGTCTTATGTCAGAGGGACGTATAAACGTACTGCTACAGCATGATTGTGAATGAATGTTGATCCTGGGAAACTTTGTGCTCTCAGGGGCTGCGGTGGGATGTGTAACATGGGGTATGCTCAATGTGCCCCAAGGCTGGTGCACGTCTCGTGCTTGCTTTATGGTGTGGTTTCAAAGCTCTTGTCAGGGGGAGTTGGGCTATAAATGACGGGGGGCAGCTGTATGGTGAGTGCTGTAGACATCCATCATCGTGGAACAGCCTGCAACTGCCAAGCATTCAGTGGGGGTGGACAAGTGTTGCATAACTGAATTTGCTAACAGGTACACGGTAGATGTCACCCTGGCCTCGCTCACCTTGAACTTATGCCGGATGCATGGGTGATGCCTCTTGATCGGTTACTCGACCAGTTTGCCGTGTCTCTCCTTGTTCTTCATGTTTGCCCAAGTTTATGTAGCTGCGTGCACAGTGTTGATTGATTGGCTGGCAGGTGGTGTTCTTGGCTCCCTCCCGGTTCTCCTGCATTCTGGAAGCTCTGCCTTTGTGCAGTATTTACCTGCACATCTACAAATCAGAATCATGTACTTGTTCTGCTGGTCGCGAGGGGTTGGGGGAGGGACTCAGGTATGACCACAAGTGTGTGGTGACTCATCATTTCCACCAAGTAAACCAGGGAGTCCCTACGTCTCCATTTTTGGAGAACGCATCTTTCCCTTGTAACCCCTTGTTTATGTAGTGGTAGATCAAACTGCAGCCACTTGCTTGCTGTTGTGGTGGCTGGACCCGCTAAGCAATTGGGGCTTGTTGCAGCTGCATAGTAGACTACTTGCATTGTGCAGTGCCATATATACTTTGGTTTAGTGTCCTTGTTGTATGTAGTTCATACTCAGCGCTTTGGTCACTGCTCCAGGGTCACTGGTCAGTCAAGCTGTGATTCATTGTAAGTGCTTGTGGTTGCTGCTACCAGGGCCCTCAATTCCACAGTTGCTTACATTTTGCCCGAATTGTGGAGGTAGTGCATGTTCAGACTTTCATAGGTGGAAGTTACGGTACTATAAGTATGTTTTGCTGATCCACCAGGTCTGTTGTTGCGCTCTGTCCAGCTGCTTCAGAGTGGAAAATGTTGTGGATGAGAAGCATTGTCAGCAGCCTGAAGCTGAGCACCTTCCTCAGGCCAGGGTTTTAAGAAGTTATGGTTTAAGTGTCCTGCAGGAGCGAGCACTCCTGAACCTAGCACCCCGCCTGCTGCTTTCACTTGGCATTGCAATAGCGTGAGCACCATCCACATGTGACTGGCCAGTTGCTGGTTTATCTTGAGGGTGGTACGTATCTGCCTTTCAGTCCTTGGGATTTCGTTGTGTTGGGCAGTACATACCGCAGTAACCCATCCTGTACATCTGTAATCTTGTGAAATGCACGTTTAAGTTGCATAAGGGAGTCAGCTGAGTAGCGTCAGTTGATGGTGCTGACATTGACGGTAGCATGGTGTTTTTGCAGTGTGCTCTGCTATTCTGCTGCATCAGGGAATTCATCAGGGTTCTACCGTCCCCATGTGACATGCTTTATCTTTGTTTTTGTGGTCTACTCATTGATCTAGTTGCTGCCATGGCATGGTACCACGCTCATGAGTCATGGTATTTATCGACAGCTGGAAGAGGTCATGGCGGGGCTGACGAGACGTGGTAGGTTCCCGCTCTCTCCTGAGTCATGCTTATGTTGAATGTTGTGTGCACTCTCTGGCATGCCTCAAGTGGCGTGCCCACTCAACGTACTGGCTTGTTATGGCTGCTTTGGAAAGGAAAATGCTGTAGATAGGAAGCATTGCTAGCCTTACACTGAGCGAGCAGCATCCTCAGCTAAGGGGCTTTAAGCTTTGCCGATGCCCTCCGTGGCCTGTTGAGCAGCGAGCACTCCATGACCTAGCACCCACCGCGGCTGCTGCTTTCACACCATGCGCATATTACAGATTACCAAATGGGCACATCAAGTGGGGCGCCGGCGGTGGGGGTAGCGCCACCCACAAGGCGGAGGCAAGTCCGAACGAAATAAGGGCATAGGCTCAGTTCCTGTTCACTTGGGCCCACCCGCGTGTGTACGTGAACTATTGATGCCGCTACGAAGAGGACGTTGCACTTAACTTTCTGTCTTATGGCAGATGAACTGGCAGGTGAGGAGTGTCCCGTGATAGGTTACGCACATGTCGCATGCACTAGTGAGAGTTGCCTCGTACTCAAATCCACTGAAAGAACCCCTGCATAGTCGGGGTGCCAGCGATCGTCTGTGTCAGTGAGAAAGACACCATTGTTGATCTGTCTCTGTACACACTCTTCGGAGCAAGTTCCCATGCTGTCGTCGACACTTGGCTGACACAGGCCAGAGGTACCCCGGGGTAGGGCTTTAAGACCTCTACCCAGGCTACTTGCACACCGAAAAGACCATCATCATAAAAGCAAGTAATGACAGCTGTCAATAACAGCAACTAACCTACACTTGCGCCCAAAAGCAACGGAGCCACAACCGTGGTAAGTAGAGATAAGCAGTCAATCAACTGATACGGACACACAGCTCTCCAGTAACAGCAATGTAAACAAGCAAGGCCTCCATCCTTGCTTGCTTCCTGACCTAGCTAGCTGCTGCTACGGTGCTCCTCCTCCTCCTCCTCCCCACGGGCTGCTGCTGCTGCTGCCATAGTCAAAAACACCCTCTCTAAGCTGCTCTGACACACACTGTACTCACGAACTCCCAACACCTCCCTCGCCCCCTCCACTGCTTCAAACACACTAGCTAGCTGCTCTCCAGCACTCACACCACCACCACCTCGCCTACCAGCAGCACCAGCAGCACCATGACTAGCAGCAGCAGCGCCATCAGCAGCACCACCGTTAGGAGCAACTGCAGAACCCATGTAATCATAACGGCCAACCCTCTCCCCATTATCACATGGCATCTGCTCCTTTTTTGACTGCTGCTGCTGCTGTTGTCGTCGTTTGCCCTTCTCTCTGCTGCTGCTGCTGCTGCTGCTGCTGCTGCTGCTGTCACCTGCTTGTCCAGCACCAGCAGTAGCAATAGGCAGCCTCAACAGCACCCTCCCTGCCTCCTGCTCCAACACAGAGGTACCCGGGAAGCAACTCTGGAAATACAGCACTGCAGCAGCTTCATTACTAGAACCCCCCTCTGCAGTAGATGCTTCTGCTGTTGTGGTGTTTGCTAGTGCTGCTGCTGTTGCTCCTGGCTTACTGCTGCCACCCCCACCATAACCTTGACTAGCAGCTCCTACTGCTTTTTCATCCTCCCCTCTCCCTTCACCTGCCTCTAGTGCTGCACCATTGGGCATTTCCACAAGCAAACGCCGCTGCCCCTCCTCCTCCTGCTGTGGCGGCACCTGCCTAGCTTGCTGCTGCTGCTGTTGATCTGCTCCCTCTACCTGCTGCTGCTGCTGCTGCTGGTCCTCCAGCTTGAGTTCTAATGTGTATCCATCCCCAAACCTGCTTTTGAGGTGTTGCGGTGTACCCAGGCATGTGAGCCTCCCCCCCACCATGATGGCCAGGCGATCACACAACACATCACATTCCTCCATGGAGTGACTGGTCAGCAGCACTGTGCGCCCTGCACCTAATACCTCACACTACAAGAGAGGAAGGGGGAGGGGGAGGAGATAGCATGAATACAAAGTGACATAAGTAAAGTAGAGTGGCCACTTAGCTCGAGACGGTAAGGGGGCGTATGCCACTATTTGCAATGACATGTCATTCGAAATGTTGGTGGTGATACTGTAACACTGGGCTGCAGAGTGAGATCAGAGGAATCAGTCACTGCACATGTCGCATGAAAAAAAAAACGTTAGAGAGAGATTATAGATGCTGGTTTTTCTACATTAAGTGTAGCCTGTGTGTGTCTGGATAGCCCAAGGGGGCCAAGTGCTTGGCGCACAATATCAACCATCCAGGGAGTAAAAAGGGTGAACACCTAGAGCTGTTTGCACACCCAAGCGGCAGGCACTATTTTCAATTGGGCTGTTGTCAAAGGGCCTCAAGACCAAAAGTGAAGCTAGTCTAGTATCGGTACCGGTAATGCACAAGGTTTAAACTTAATCGGGGTAAACGAGTGCCACAGTCAGTGTTTAGCATTGATATAGGTGGCAGTGAGCCCATCCCTACTGATTTTGATCTTTTTGGACAGTACCGGCAAGATGCAGCACAACGTATTTTGATGTATGGAGCCCTCAGATCCTTTTCCCGTGTGCCAACTTCCCAACCAGCCCCATCCCGTACCATCTTTCCTTGTCCCTTCCGCCTGCCGTCTTCCCCCCTATCCCTGCTCCTTTCCCAACAGCTCTCCTGCCCCCCCGGCCTTCATCTGGAGCATATTCCACTGGTGGCCGCACCCTCCCCCTCACCACTCTTAAAATGACCCACCCGCATCACCTCCCCTCCACCCTTTCCCCCCTGGTCTCCCTCACCTTCAACATGTCCCAATAAAATTCACAAAGCACTAAAACTATATAATACTAGAAAAACAAAGTATTTGTTCTGTTCTTAATACATACTTATTAGCCCTGACACTCACCTCTCCCCTCCTCCCCTCCTCAGCTCCCCCCCCCCCCTCCCCTGCCCCTCCCCTGGCCAGTTCCCCCCACTCCCGCCCCCCCGGCCCGCCCGCTCCCCCTCCCCTCCCCTGCCCGCCCCTCCCCCCCTCACCTGCAACATATCCCACAGTGCCCTCCTAGCTCCCGGGTCCATCCCAGTAGACGGCTCATCCAATAACACCAATGGAGGTGACCCCACCAGCGCCACCCCCACACTCAACTTCCTCTTATTTCCCCCAGAATACGCCCCACACACATTCCCCGCATGCTTCCCCAACCCCAACCTTCCAATCAACCCCTCCACCATCTCCGGAATCACCCCCTCCCGCACCCCCCTTAGCCTTGCATACATTGCCAGCACCTCCCGCCCCGTTAACTGCCCCGGGAGGGCCTCAAATTGCGGGCAGTACCCCATATATCTCCTCGCCTGCGCTAATTCCCCTTGAGTAATGGAGTAACCCACCACCCGGGCGTCACCGGTGTCTGGTGTAACTTCTCCGGTGAGCATTTTGAATGTGGTGGTTTTACCGGCACCGTTGACCCCCAGTAACCCGAAGCATTCCCCTGGTAGGAGTCTGAGCCAAAGGCCAGCTACTGCTTGTACTGGGGGGAGGTGGGGGCCTTGGGGGTAGGTCTTTACAAGCCCATCTAACACCACCTGTGGAGGGGATGGAGGATGGGGGATCGAAAGAAGGGGGAGATACCGGTAATTAGGGTATAAACGTTTAGGATTTAAGAGCTGGATGTTGAGCAGAGCAGTTGGTCCGTCGAGTGGTGTGCAGAAAGCCTACACCAGATCAACATAGACTGGGGGCACAGAAAACAACTCCTACACAACTGCACCAATAGGTGGAAAACGAGGATATAAAAAGCAGCGTGGGGTGGTATACACTATGGGGGCCAAGAGGGTGGGGTAAGGTAATGGGGAAACGAGGAGCACCAAAGGACAGAGGGGGCAGCAGGAAGAGGCAAGCGGACCTTCGCTTCACTCAATAGCTCCCTGTTTGGCATAAGCATAAGATGAAAAGCATCAAAGTTCGACCACATCTTTTGCCATCATGAAGCTGCTCAAGGTGCTGCTCATCACAATATGTACTTCTACACATTTGAGGTGGAACAATCATGAGCAAAAGAGAGGAACGCCCAGTGCACATCAAGACCACCAATTTCACATGCTGCAGCAACAGTTGCAGTGCCTCTCAGTCATTTTTGCCGGATATGCTACTGCGTCCTTTGGCCCCGCCTCTGTAGCCCAACAGCAATTTGTGCAAGCACACATTCCTACCCAAGAACATCTCCCAATCATCATCATCACCATCAGCTCAGCCTCTCTTAACATGACACATCCTTTGTCTTTAAGTCATGCAAATGCCTGACACTATGCCCCGTCTGCCCCGAAATGAACTAACCATGCCTGGCCCCACACACCCTGTCTTGATCCCAACCGCCCAACAGACTTTCTGCACCCTTCCCCTCTCGGGGTCCAGGGACAGGGCCAGAGGGGAAGAGGGCGCACCCCCAGCATACCCCAGTGACCAGTGCATTGCTCAGCAGCCCCCCACTTCCTCCCTGCCACTCCTTAGTTGGTTATAAGCCCCACCCCATCCCATCCCACTCAGTCAACCCCTCTCGCACGCATTCTCGCAACCCCTAACAGACCCGCCCCCCACCGATCCCAAGCAGCTTACCCCCTTCACCCCCCCTCCAAACCCCCGCCTCCCCCACCCCCTATTCCCCACTCACCACTCCTTCATCATCCCCTCCCTCCATCACTGCCAACCTCTCCTCTCGCACATCCTCATCTTCATGTTGACCTTCACTCTGCTGTCCTCCCTCCCCCATATCCCCTTCTTCTAAGTCCCCTGGTCCCCCACACTCCCCCCTGACCGCCTCATACCCTCCCCGCCTCCCACGCCCCTTCCCCCCTAAACCCCTAAACCCTAAAGCTGCTAGGGTTTTGCTCCAGAGGGTGTAAACCCTGTTATTAACCCCTTGCCATGCATGGAGGTCTATGGCAAGGGTCCATAACCCACAGACAGCTGCTTGGAGTAGCATGTGACAGATAGGTCGCCCATATATGCTCCAGTCAAAGGGGTTGGTGGGAGGTTTGGGTCCAGGCAGGGGAAAGGGCAGGCTACCTGGGAAATAGAAAGAGGGGGTCACAGATGAAAGGAACAGCCATGGGATGAACAGCTCATGGGATTACATCTAATGTTGGCATGTCGCAACTGAGCCTCCAGGGTTATGCAATGATGTGCATATTTGAAAGATTGGCTATAATGCACAGGCATATAGTTCACATACAACGCCCAAAAACACATTTATGAGTTTGCATAGCACAGGAAAACAAGGCAAAACTTCCAGATGCTGCTCCCGGCTTCCACTCTTGCCATACTTATCCCCTAAATATGCCCCAGAACCTGATTCCACATACATCACAGAACACTCCCCTGGCCTCTCCTTCCCCATGCACTGGAATACCCACTTCCCGGACTTCCCTTACCTACCCCATCTGCATACCTCTTGCCTATTGTCTGCCCTGTCCTTGCTACCAAACATGCTAAACCCTAGGTACCACCCTCCGCTTCTTCTACCACCACCCACCTCACCCCAATTCCCCGCCTCCTGTTGGCTGGCCGCCACGCCCCCCCTCCCCCCCCGCCCCGACTCCCCCCTCTCCCAAATACCCCCCCCCCCACCTTGGCTGGCAGTGTTCTGCACATCATACACCCCCCTGGCAAAGCAGTAATGTGGGGATACCAACCCCAGCAGCCCCTTGAGCTGATCATTGATTGTAGCCAATCCAGCTGGGTGTAATAATGATGCAATGAGATCACACACCCAGGTGGCAATGAACCCCAGGTAACCAACCAGGAAGTACAAGGTGTTCAATCGCTGTAGGGCCTTCATCTCATCCTACAGGGAAGTGCACATGGGCTTTGAGCTATTGGTCAGGAATCTGGTTTCTGATCACATATTGCAACAAAGCCAAAGTAGGCAAATGTACGTAACCAGTCATAACCAATCATGGACATGATATGGAGAGGAGAGGTATGGAGAGGAGAGGTTAGCACAGAGATACATTTGGAATGGGCTAAGAGCATTATTTCCAGGTCAGTTACGCAGGTGGTAGTAAAACTCAGTGATAATGCAACTGATAAGTATGTGAAAGGTGTCCAAGTGGTCTCACTTCACAAGGTATGGAAAGACAGAAGCAGGGAACGGCACAAAAAGGGGTAGGCATGAAGTAGGGAAAGGCACGGAAGGGGGGAGGCCTGCTCCTTCCATACAATCTCCTGACAGCTAGGGTGTGTGAGAGGCTTACGGCTAGCACTGAATTCACTGCAAATCTCCAAGTCACCCCTACGCCCTCCACTTCCTAAGTTTCCCTCCCTTCCACCTTTGTCTACCCTTCCTAAGTTTCCCTCCCTTCCACCCTTTGTCTACTTCCCTCCCACTGCCCATCTGCGTCTCTCCATCTGAACCTCGTCCGCCTGTCCTCCCCCCTCCCCGTGTCTTTCTCCCCCCCCCCCCCCCCGCGGTCCGGCCCCCTGGGCCCCACTCCCCCTCTCTCCCTCCCTCACCACAAAGAGGAAGTGCAGCAGGTATGTAGCAGATATCCCGGCCAGCCCCAGTGGCCACAGCAGTCCTGCTACTGCCGCCAGCCTAGGACCTGAGAACTGCTGCAGCCCAGATGATGCAATGAGGGCCACCATACCAGCAGCAGGCAGGGAGAAGGAGGTCAGGTCCCACAGGTAGTTAGCCAACCAGTAGGCGCTGGGGGGAGCACCAGATACAAGCTGGACGTGCTTGCTGTTGTTGTCTTGCTCCCTGGAAAGTACGAGTCAGGGTTGGGGGGGGGGGCAGGTGAGTGGGTTGCCGCAAAGGACACAAGGAGTGGCGAAAGGGCCGGGGAACTGATTGGAAGGACTTAGTTATACATTTATTTAATTTATTTATTGGATTTCATTTATTGTAATTTTTATTGTTTTATTTTTTAATTATTTAATTTATTTGGTAGGCATAGTGCAAAGTAGCACATAGTGCAAGCTCTTATTACTAGCTGTTGCATCTAGCCTCAGCTTGTGTGTGGTTAAATCCACCATCGGTGTGTGTAGCTTCGTGATTATGATCAGGAGCCTTGTGTTGATGGCATGGATTGATTTGCCCATTGGCATAGCTGGTCTTGCGCTTTCATTGATCAATTGATTATTATTAGCACCGTAGGATAGCCAGTAGAGGGATGGGCGGAGGTGCTTGCTGCCTTTGTCTTGCTCCCTGGAAACAAGATGGGGAATCAAGTACGGTAGAGGAGGGGCACCCCAGCCTGGAGTATGAAGGAGGTCGAATCGCAGATAATACTGTTTGTTAGATAAGTACAGAATACGTGGAGAACAGTAATAATCCAGCTAGCTGTGCTTGCTGCTGTTATCTTGCTCTCTGGGGAGCAGAAGTGGAGGCAAGACATAATGATCTAGGTATTGCAAATAAACTGCTACACGTTCAATGTATCAAAGCAAAAGCAAACAATACCAAAGCGTCTCTTCTTTTTCATCGGCAAATAGGAGCGGAAAGTCAGGAAGTATCCAAGTAAAGGCCTTCTTTGGGCGGGAGGGCACACCCCTAACAGAACAGCACAGGAGAAAGCTCACAAGTTAATCATGCTCATCTGAAGGCAAAACGCATGAACCCCCCAGCAGCATAAGATGCTTACAGGAGCTGAAGGAGCACACTGAAACCAGTTTCATGCTGGACAGCACCAAGCACTGGTTGTTGACTTGCAAGGTCATGCTCGCAACCATATGCAAGCTTAAGGTCTCCACAGCACGCCAGACCCTTGAAACTGGGACCAACTTCTGAGATTTCCTTGATTCCCATATGATCTCCGCACTCCTTGGAATCTTCTGAACACATGGCCCCATCCCCCCTGAAGTCCTCTACTCCTTTTTCCTCCCCTTCACCCACCCTCCCCGCTTGTCCCTTACCTAACCAGATACACCACAAACCTAACAGTCAGCACGGATGCCTCGGCAAACCCCCGGGCCTTCGCCCCTTTTCCCTCCCTCGCCCACCTCTCCACCTCCCCCGTACCTAACCAAGTACATCACATACCTAGCAGTCAGCAATAACAACCCAAAAATAAACCCCCTTTCCCTTCCCCACCCACCCTCCACGCACCCCACTTACCTAACCAGGTACTCCACATACCTCGCAGTCAGTAATTACAACCTTACACCCCCCCTTCCCTCCCTCACCCCTTCTCCCCCCCCCCCGCCCCCGACCCCCCTTACCTAACCAGATACACCACATAGCTAGCAGTCAGCACCGCTGAAGCCATTGTGAGACATAACACCAGCATGAGACTGCCAGCATCAGCACGCACACGGGCCAGGGCCTCCTCTGCTAACACTGGCAGGGGGGAGGAGCTCACGTGGATGGAAGGCAAACAAGCAGGAAGCTGAGACACAACACTGCTGCCCTGAGCTACGCTCCCCCTGCTTCTCCCACTGCTGCTGCTGCTTCTTCTCCCACTGCTCCTGCTGCTGCCTTTTACTCTGACTTTCTCGCTACTGCTGTTTCTTTGAGAGTCGTTATCAGCCTTGTTAGTGCTGCTCGTAGTATGGGTACCACTGACACTCCTGCCCATGCCACTGCGGATGCCATCAGCCCTGCCGCCGCTGCCGCCGCTTTCAACACTGCCACTGCCGCCACCGCCACTGCTGAGAACGTCGCTGCCGCCGCTGCCGCCACTTTCACCACTGCCGCTGCTGCCGCCATCGTTGCTGCCCCCGCTGCCGCCACTTTCACCACTGCCGCTGCTGCCGCCATCGTTCCTGCCGCCGCTGCCGCCGCTTTCAACACTGTCGCTGCTGCCGCCATCACCACTATCGAGACCGTCGCTGCCGCTGCGACCGCTTTCACCGCCGCCGCCTCTGCTCCCGCTGCTGCCGCCACCGGTGCTATCAACACTGCTACTGCCGCCACTGCTGCCCCCCCTTCTCTCCCACAGCGGCCCCCTCCCCGCCCCTGCTGCCACCATCAACCTCATCAAAGCTGATGTAGCCTGATTCAAGCTAGCTGGCAGCCCCGCCACAGCGCTTTGATTAGTCAGCAGTGTCAGGGAGGGGCCCGGGTACTCCCCTGATAAGATCTGGTCTAAGGGTGGGAGGGAGGTGAGGTACAAGGCGTCATAGTAGGGGTGGCCAGATGGCCATGTTGACAGGAGGTGGCCCTCTAGGGTGAGGTTGAGGGGGGCACCACTGCTCCCACGGTAGAGTTGGGTGTAAGGGGATTCCACAACATCCTCCCTAGGGGCAGGGGCAAAGAAAAGACAGTGCAAGAATGGCGGATGCGACACAGAATGTTTAAATGGAGTCTAAGCTTCTTCTTAAAGACCGGTAGTTGCTCCCTTGAAATATGGTCTCTTCTGTGGTGGGGAAGCTGATGCTGCAACTCTCTTATCATCTGCCACTGTGAGATACCCAGGAAATGATATGACCAGGCATATGGGTCTCTGTCCTAGATGCAGCCTTCAGAGGTTTTAGTGTGGTAGACATGTTGCCATTCACCACATGAAAGCTGAAGTTCAGAGGTGCATCAGCTTGCTTCCTGCAATCTGCCCCAATGACCTTAATACCACCCAGCCACATCCCCAAAGAAAGTAAGCTGACTCTGACCAAAAGCCCACTCCTTGATCCCGTCCCAACGTCCCGGATTCTCCAGAACCCATTCAATCCTACCCCATCTCCTCACCTCAGGCCCCGTCCTTCACTCTTTTTTCTCCCCTCGTTTGCTCCTCAGCCCCTGAAGATCCCCTCTTTCCGTGCCTTTGGACCCAGCTGCCACCCCCCCCCCCCAAATACAGGCACACACGCACTCCTCCCATGCTCCACCCTCCTCCAGTCCCTACCTTGGGTAAGCATCCATGAAGCCCTGGAACTCAGGTAGACCCCTCACTGTAGGAGCTGCCGCTAGGAGCACTGGACGAGACATCAGGGAGCTATGACGGGATACCTAACAGGAGGGGGGGGAGGAACAGGAGGAGTGTGGGGGCAATATCATATGGTAAGGACCAGTACCAGCACCACCATCAGCAGCAGCAAAGGCAGGAGCACTTCAAAGACGTCATAACACCAACACCACCACTAGCAGAGTGTGGGAGCAGCAGCAGCTGAGCAGCACACAGAAGCAAAGGGGTAGGATCACATGGTAAGCATCACCAACAGCACCAGCAGCAGCAAGGGATGTCAAGGACACCGCCACCGCCACCACCAGCAGCTGGGCAGCACACAGAAGCAACGACATGGGTCTGATCGTGATGGCAGACCCGCATCAAGGATAAAAGAAGAGTACCTTTTGAGTTCTACTAGTTTGAGGTAGAGTCAGATACACTGCCATGCTAGTACTCTCATTGAAAAACTTTTACACTGAGGTCCAATGAAAACAACAAAAAAGAGGGTGTACCCGCAACAGAGCAGAGCACAGCAGAGCACCAACAGCAGTAGCATAAGCAAGAGTGCTCAAAGGTCCACGGCACGCTGTGTATTCAGAAGAACAGTGGCTGTGGTATTGCAAGTTGCAAATAGAGAGGGTAGAAGGGAGAACGATGGTGGAGGAAAGGATTTTCCAGCCGAGGATAGAGCAAATGATCTATTCGTTTCTCTTAGGTAGGCTTGTCCGCCTGGTGCATGCTCTTGTGATGCTCATACTCAACTTCACCACCTTCTGTTGTATTGTGTAGGTATGACTGTGAATACCGTGGCAAGCACGGGCTGATTGCTTTGATAATTTGAAAGCGCCTAGGTCACATCCGGCCAGTAGAGGATTGACTACATGCGGTTCAAGTAGACTGAGACGCTGGTACAAGAGAAGGTATTCAACAAAGCGCCTAAGCACTTTGCAATGTGCCTCATCAGCACTTGTGTTAAATGTTGTACCTAAACCCTAAAGTTGGAACCCTAAACCCTAAACCCCAGGCACCTGGTAGTTGTGCTGACACATTCTGTGAACTACTAACCTTTAGCACCTTCCGTTGTGCTACGTACCTGTTGCACCCAAGCCCTAAAATGAAAACTCTAAACCCTTGGCACCTGGTGACTGTGGTGATCCGCTCTGTGCACTACTAACCTTTAGCACCTTCTGTTGTGTTGTGTCTGTTGTGACTGAGGCCACCCACAAGGAGAGGTACACCAGCAGCAGCGGGACCAACAGCTGAGTGATGAACGCCAAACGATCTCGCCTGAAGGAGAACATTGCATGGAGGTGGTTTACTAGACCAGCAACACAGCTGAGCCCATGGAAAGAGGAATGCTGCAAAGCACTGGGACATATGAGGCAAGGGAAAACGGCCCTTGGCATCACGGCACCTGCAAATAGACCCACAGTCAAACAATTGATCACTCAATAGTCGGCAATGCTCACCGGTGACATTTTGTTTTGCAATTTCTCTTGCGGCGCTGCTTAATATGCTCCCCCCCCCCCCCCCCCGGGCCCTCCACTCCTCTCTCCTGTCTCCCTTTTGTGCCCAAACCCCTCAACTATTTCTTGCTCCAATTTCCATCCTCGATCTGCTGCATTTTCCCACTCCCTTGTACCCCCACCCCGCTCCTTGAATTCACCTAAGGTTTAGGTTTAGGGTTTAGGGTCACCCCCCCTCTCAACCCCCTCTCACCTTGCACTCAGTGCCCTCTTATATACCAGAGCTTTCAACTGCTGCAAGTACAATGGCAACCCATGCAACAAATCAGCATCAGCATCAGCCAGACCAGCATCACTGTCACTATGACTATGCTGTAGACCGCCATTTGCTGCTGCTGCTGGTGATGGTGCTTGCTTCCCTGGGCTAGCACTTGCTGTGCTTTCATCCACCACAGTTCCCACTCCTACTCCTGCTGCTGCTGCTTCTATTGGCACTGTTATTGCTGTTGCTGTTGTCACACCTCTGTCCCTGTTGCTACCCTCCGCTCCTCCTCCTTCTCCTCCTGCTGCTGCTGTGCTTGCCCCCCCTGCTGCTGCTGCTGCGCCTCCTCCTGCTTCCACTGTGAGGAACACTTCTTCCAAGGTGGTGACTGACAGTCCAAAGCTACTGATGCCCAGAGAAGCACGAGCAGAATCCAGGGAACGCAAGAGCTGCAGCAGCAGAGGACGCAACAGGACAAAATCAGCAACATGAGAACCTCTTGCCAACAGGGCAGATCAGATTTTTAGCTGTTCCTGCACGTCGGCTTGACATCAACAAGCGTAAAAAGGGGAACAAGAAGAAGAAGAAGAAGAGACATCAAATATGAAGTTCACAGTGCAAATCTATTGTCACTTCGAAGCAACCTCAGTCCCTTCTGAAATAAACACCAGAAGCCCCAGCATCAGCACAATCTCACAAACATAAACTTGCTGTTCACTTGCAACATTAGACCCCACCCAACGTCGCCTTCTGGCTAAAACTAACCAAAATGCACGACGAGTTCTTTAGCTGCTAGGTCAAGCCATCCTGACCAAGAAGTACACGATTGGAGACCCTTCAAGCATAGAGAACCCCCTCAAACCCCATGTCTTGGACACACAGACCACCCTGCTGGTCCACCGTGACCTTATGGATGAGTCCTGAATTGTGAAGCCATGCAACCCCAGCCAGCAGACTATGCACGCCCCTCCCTTCAAGTAACAAACTAGGCCCCACACACCACGCAAGATGCAGCCGCAGATAACTGCAACAGCTTATACACGGCTAACCCCAAAACCCTTGAACCTTCCCCTCACCTCAGGCAATGCAGCTGTGTTCTGTTCCTTAGGCAGTCGTAGCACCACCTCCTCCCCACCCCTGCTACTAGCTGCCGTCCATACACAAGCCCTTGCACACCGTAATCCACCCCGCCTGATCGCTAAACCCCAGTCACTACCTGCCCCCCATTCCCTGCCACTCACCTCCCCCCCCTCCCCCCGCAACTAGACACATGGCCGTGCGCACCTCAATCCACCCCACCCATTTGCTAAACCCTGGTCCCTACCCACCCCTAGTTTCCCTGTCACCTACCTCAGGAAATGCTGCGCTCTGTTCCTTAGGCAGTCGTAGCGCCACCTCCCCCCCTCCCCCTGCTACTAGCTGCGCCCCAGACACATGGCCCTGCACTACCCCCAGCAACCGCTCAGCTGCCACCTGAAGGGAAGTCGAAGAGGCACGGAGGGAAGCTGAAGAGCCAGCCCTGACCATTGACCTTCCACTGCTAGGGGAAGCTCCAGAGGCGGCCCTAAGGGAAGCCGAAGACCCACTCCTGCCCATTGGTATCCTTGGAGGCGTGACGGCGGCAGTAGTAACCAGGGGAAGAGGGAGGGATGAGACCGAGCTGCTTTTTGTATGGGTGGGGTTTTGTGGTGGTGGTGGTTCAGCAGTGGGAGATGGAAGGGCGGGTAGGGAAGCTGCAGAGGCACTTCTGCCATGCCCCTGCCCCCGCAGCTGCTGCTGTTGATGTTTGTCTAGCACCACCGTGAGAGTGTATCCCACCCCATATTTAGCTTTTAGTTCCAAAGGTGTTCCTGCTGCTGCTAGTCTCCCCTCAGCTAATATTGCCACGTCATCAGCTAAGAGGTCTGCCTCCTCCATACTGTGGGTGGTAAGGACAATGCTGCAGCTAGAACGCCTGGAGGGAGGGGGGGGGGGAACAAGGGTTTCGCATCAAGGGTTTAGGATTTTACGGGGTAGGATGATTAGGGTTTCAGGCTTTAGGGGGAAACATAACTAGAAGAGTTAGGTACATACATTGATCGTGGCCTCCATCTCCTACAAGTCAGACATTGACATGAACAAGTCACAAAGCACCACAGTTATGTTAAATGTTACTCAGGAAATGGGGGAGGACAGGGGAGGAGTGGATATGGGGGGGGGGATGCTGAAGGACGGGAAAGAACCAACCGTAACGCTAGGGCTTAGGGTTTGTTAGCGTGCAACGTGACCACTCTGTGCTTGGGCATGGGGAGGACTTCATAGTCAAAGATGAGTTCATCATGGTCCATGCTGGTACATTGGTACATCGCCAGCCAAGGCGTAGGAGAAAGGCTCAGCATGTGAAAGTGCAACCAAAAACCTAGCTTGACCACCGGGATGTGAGAGGCATATTTTGTGGGGAGCAATCAGCAGCTGGTGCCCCAGACATGCCTGTGCTCACAAAACAAGCAGAACCCCAGCGTGCAAATCCAATCTCACGCCACTCCTTTTGCAAGCCTCTACCCCACTTTGTGTTGCCTGGGCCCCCAAGGCAGCTGAATACAAATTGCCCCTTCCCTGTCATTCCTCCTCTGCCCCCTTTGCTCCTCTCTCAGCCCTGACCGTCCCCCCTCCCCCCGCCCCTTCCC